>CM071875.1:8641841-8653764 GCA_036759665.1 Gynandropsis gynandra
TTTTCCAATTCTGAATCAGCTTCTCCCTCATTCGCAATACCTTTTCCCTTGTCTACTGATTTTCCAGCAACTCTCTCGTGCTCTTTTGGGGGTGGATTCGTAAGCACATTACCGCTGCGCAAGGTTATAGCGTTCACATGCTCTCTCGGGTTAAGATCGGGCTTACCGGGAAGCTGTCCGGGATTCCGAGAGGATGAGGCGGCCTGTTGTGCTATGGAGTTTTCCAACATCTTCATATGAGTGCTCAGGGACTCTATCTGAGATCTAAGCTCCTGTTGTTGCTGCTTCTGCTCCTTCATGAATTCGAGCAATGCCGCCTCAAGGTTTGATGAAGATGCTTGAGGAGGTTGAGGAGCTTGCGGAGCTTGCTGAGCTTGCTGGAATTGCTGGTTGTTTTGCTGGAAATTATTCTGCCTTTGTGGAAACCCCGAATACTTCACCGGTTGAGTTGTTCGATATGACAAGTTCGGGTGATTCCTCCAATACGGGTTGTAGGTGTTCCCGAATTGTGTGTTGCCTTGCTGCTGGGCATAATTCACCTGTTCGTAATCCTCAGGTACTGTGCATTGGTACGCTACATGGTTCGTATCTCCGCAATTCGCACAGTACATGGCATCCGCTGCATTACCCATAGCTCTATTCTGGTTAGGCTCATATAAATGACGAGTGCTAGTAGGCATAACTCTTGGGGTTGACCACATGGTGTAGTTCATGGCGAGGTTATCAATCAGCTCGAATCCCTCCTCGACGCTCAGATCCATGAATGATCCTCTGGCAGCGTCATCCAACCTCATACGATGCTCATCTGCAATCCCGTTATAAAAAGTTTGGATAACGTACCACTGCTCAAGTCCATGGTGTGGACATGACTGTAGAAGATCCTTGAATCTACCCCACGCCTCAAACATAATCTCTCCATCTCTGCATCTGAATGTTGTGATTTCCCCCCTCATCTGAATTGTCTTGCTCGGAGCAAAGAAGCGTGATAGGAACAGTGTGCAGAGCTGATCCCAACTGGTGATAGATCCCGCGGGGAGTGATTACAGCCCAGCTTTCGCTTTTCTCCCAATTGAAAAGGGAAAAGACGCAGCAAGATTGCATCCTCAGAGACTCCATGGATTTTGAACGTACCTGAAAGTTCGAGGAAGTCTCTGAGGTGCTGATGAGGATCTTCATGGTTTCCACCCATGAATTGCTTCTGATAAAGCATATTTATCATTGCTGGCTTAATCTCGAATTGCTCTCTTGCAACAGCAGGCATCCTTATGGCCGTTTGCACGTTGTTCATGGGCACCACGTAATCCCTTAGACGACGTGGTGGAGGAGCCTGTAATTGCATCTGTCCATTGCCGTTCTGATTATCCATCTTTTGTCGACCTGAAAGTTCTGCAAAGGACAAACAAAGAACAATTTACGTAGAAGGAACGAAAGAAAAGAAAACAAAAATAAAAACAAAGCAAGAAGGACTCTAGGTTCGAATCTAAGACGCGTTGACAATAGTCCCCGGCAACGGCGCCAAAAACTTGATGCGTATCAGAGTTAAATATAACCTAATCTACCCGCAAGTGCACGGCACGTGTGTAGTATTTTAGGTGTCGATCCCACAGAGACTACGCAATGCTACCTAAACCCGAACTACGAATCAAACTTGCTAACGAAAGAGTGGTGATGAAGAATAAAATACTGAAAGTAAACTAAACTACTTGGGTTCTAACGATAAAACAAGCGTCCTAGGAAACCGGTTTCACCACAAGACTACCGAAACCAACGATCAACCTATCTATCATGCAATCCCAGTTAAAGCTATCTAAGGCGGACGATCCTAACATGATATCTACCCTCTCTCAAGGCATAGACACGTGATCTAGACAAGCTGCCCCCTACTTTCGTGGCTGACACCATGAACTAAACCCATAAACTCTGTGATTCGCCCGTTCACCCTCAACCGTTGCTACCCTACTTTCGTGGCCTAACCTCGGTTGTTCTAAACCTGACTTTCTAGGACTAGAATTCTCCTTTCGGTCCTTCTCCTAACCCCTAACACATGCATCTACGTGGCCATCGCAAACACAAGTAAATTCAAGAACTCAGATAAAGAATAGATGAACTAAAACGGGAAGATGCATTCAAAATAGATCAAAAGCGGTCTCGGGATAGCCAAGGGCTAATCCCTTCTCCTAGAACAAACAAACTACTCGCTCATGCGTCTGTAAAGAAACATAAACATAGTAGAAAGTCTAAGGAACATAAAAACCAAACAAAACCGAAGTGGCGGTGCTTGATCTCCAATGCTCCTCGCTTATCTCCTCGCAAGAATCTGCTCTAACTTCGCTGAATTCTTCTCCTCTGTATGCTTGCTGTAACGGCGTCTTTTTGCCTCCTTTTAAGCCTCCTAAGTCGGTCCAATTGTTGCCCTAATTGCCCCACGAGTTCCCTTATGTTTTAAGTTAAGTTTACTTAAGTTTTGAGAGGTTTCGGGCCGCTACCCGCGGTGCTTGATCTCCCATGCTCCTCGCTTATCTCCTCGCAAGAATCTGCTCTATCTTCGCTGAATTGTTCTCCTCTGTGAGCTTGCTGTAATGACGTCTTTTTGCCTCCTTTTAAGCCTCCTAAGTCGGTCCAATTGTTTCCCTAATTGCCCCACGAGTTCCCTTATGTTTTAAGTTAATTTAACTTAAGTTTTGAGCTGGTTCGGGCCGCGACCCGCTCGGGTAGTGAGTGTGCCCGCTCGGGTGCGGCTAGGGCAACTCGCGCAAATTGTGTGGGCTGGAATGATTCCCGATCGGGCATGGCATGTGTGCCCGCTCGGGCACAAGGCAAAATGGTCCTAAATGCTTGCCCGAGTCGTGCTAAATTGTCCACACAATTGGCCGTAGGTTTTGCCCGTTCGTGCAAGGGTTGTGCCCGACCGGGTGAGGCTTTTCCATGCTCAATCTCGTCCCGTTTGTCCCGTGATGATCCCCAAAGTTGCTCCTTAGCTCCGTGCATGTTCCTTTAGCTCCAAAATAGTCCAAATACGCGTAAAAACCTGTAAGAACATGAAAAGCACGAAAGCAAGTAAAACGGATACGGAATCATACGTAAAACATCACATATGTATCAAAAACGTCTCCTAAATCGTGCAAGAAATACGTATGAAAACGAGATGATCAGTGTACCTAGTACATTTTAATACATTGATGAATGATGTTGTTATGAGATTCATAGGAATTTTGTTGTTGTATAATTCGATAATATCTTAGTATAAAATAAATTATTAACAGAAATGTAGGGAATTCGGGATCCATGTTAGACATGTTGATGAGCGAGAAAATATACGATAAAATTAAGAAATATATTTGTTATACTAATAAACTTGTGGTATTAGGATTTACTGTAATTGAACTTGTATACTTCGACGAGGAAACGATTAAATCAATCTAGAACTGGTTATGCCTTAATACCATCGAGAGCTGAGAAGCGTTCATGATATGGTAAGTTTCTAAAAGAGATTGGTGTGTTGTTGATACTGGAGCATAAATCAATTGCATACTTAGCGAGACATTGAGTGAAACTCAACTAAGATATCTAACTTATTATAAGGATTTGGCAATCAGTTGAGTTTGTGTTTGAGCGATGACATGTATAGCCACCTTTTGGAGGTGATGGTGGACGCTCCTAATCTCGAGGTGGTTCCGGGATGGGAGTGTTACAATTTCGTATCAGAGCTCCGCTTCTCACTTTTTGTATTTTATTGTTTTCATGGGATTTAAAAATGTTTTGTGAAATATTTTAATAAAGTAATGAGACCATAGCACGCATGACATGAAGTGTCAAGTAGGGGTTCTAACATTGAAGGCTAAATGGCTAACCATGTTTTGTGGATAGTCTCGAGAATGATGGTTGATTGACTCTTTGTCATTAGCGCACAAAGTCTTTCTGGTTATTATGAAGGTCAGAAAATGAGATGCAAAGAGATGTCATAAGGAAAGTCTTAAAAGAGTTACTACTAGAAGGTGGAAAACATGACCGAAAAGAGAACTTGAGGATATTATTATCACTATTGAAGACACTGCTATCGCCTACTCTAATGAATCAGAGGTAAGTGGAGATGTCATCTTACTTCAATGTCGTGAATCACATGACTAGATTCAATACTAAGATATAAAGTAGATGTCTGATATCTCCCATAAAAGGAATGAATAAATGATTCAACTTCAAAGGATCTTTCAATTATCAAGATGTTCATTAGAGAGATTAAGATGGGCATTGTGTTCTGCTATTTGGTGGGTGAAGGGGTTTCCTTGTGAGATGAAACGCAAAGAATGCCTAGAGCACTGATTTCCTTAGGTCAAGTTTAAATGACCTTTTGAGCAGCAACATGTGTCGCACACTGTGTGTGGAGCAATGGAGTTTGTGTTCCTACACTTATGCATTGTCAACACATAAATGTAAGAAATGCTTTCAAAATTCAGGTGAAAGATTGAAATGATCAAGTATGAATAATTGTCCGAGATACTCTAGAAGCTCACTTAGTATAGAAAAGACTCATGGTAAACGACATCTTAAAGTTTTCAAATGACAAAAGAAAAAAAACAGCCGTCCAACAAGATTGAAGGAGACATGATAAAATAGATTGATTTAGATTTTTAATCTATCATGTTTTGTGGATAGTATAGAGAAAAATGGTTGGTTGAATATTTGTCATAGAGCGCATAAAGTCTTCCTGGTTATTATGAAGGTTAGAAAGTGGGATATATAGAGATGTCGTAAGGAAAGTCTTAAAGAGTTACTACTAGAAGGTGGACAACATGACCGAATAGAGAATTTGAGGATACTATTATCACTATTGAAGACACTGCTATCGCCTACTCTGATGAATCAGAGGTAAGTGGAGATGTCATCTTATTTCAATGTCATGAATCACATGATTAGATTCAATACTAAGATATAATGTAGATGTCAGATATCTTCCATAAATGGAATGAATAAATGATTCAACTTCGAAGGAACTTTCAATTATCAAGATATTTATTAGAGAGATTAAGATGGATATTGTGTTCTTGTATTTGGTGGGTGAAGGGACTTGCTTGTGAGAGGAAATCCAAAGGAATGTCGAGAGCATTGATTTTCTTGGGTCAAGTTCGAATGACCTTTTGAGCTTAAACATGTGTCGCACGCTGTGTGTGGAGCGATGGAGTTGGTGTTCCTACACTTATACCTGGTCAACACATGTTGGTAAGGACTGCATTCAAAATTCAGATGAAGTATTGAAATGATCAGGTATGGATCATTGTCCGAGATACTCTAGTTTTTCAATCATAGTTATTCAAAGTGTTCATGCTATCACTGTGGAAGTGAACATGTTAGACAATGCTAAGGATAGAAAGAGGAGTATGATGCTTATGATGTGACAATTTTGAAGATAAAATTCATAAGTGTGTTTAATAAATGAGTGAATCAGCTATATACAAGAAACAAAATTGAGTTAAGAGCACATGTCAAAGTGTAGGGTCATGAAATCGAGGGTATACACCATGAGAGACTATCGAGAAATGTGCAACACTAAGAAGCAAAAGCTCAGTTTATCATCAAATCGATAATAATGGGAAGTTTATCTACTCATATGTTTTTCGACACCGGTGTCCCACATAGTTTTGTGAAACCATCGATGGATAACCAGTTTAAAATTTTGAAGATTCAACAAGTATGTTCCAAGTGCATACTCTAGAGAGTCAAAATATGGACTCTAAAAAAAGTTTGGATGAGATATACGTGGTCATAAATGAGAAGCTAAACAAGTCTTCAGTGTTGGTTGTACCATAATCAAGATTTTGAGTTTGGTATATACATATTGTATATAAATGCATCAAGGATGATGTTAAGATGCTTATACAAGAAGATAATATGATTGGTAAGTTATCGGACAATGCGTAAGCATGAATAGAATTGGATGGCTCATGATGTGGAAATGTGTATATGGTCATCGTATTAAAGAATTGGATGACTTGCCTTATAGTGATAAGGTATAGATTTATTCGGGTTACATGTTTTAAGTACCTATTCACGCAACCAGATATGAATTGTGTCAAGGAGGGTGGATTGAGTTTGTTGTGGACTACTAGATAAACATCGCATACCATCTAAAAAAAGTGTCATTGCAGGTACGTGGAGCCACAAGAGAGTTGGGATACATCTATGCAAGACTTTAATGATTTGATTAGTCTAATAAGTGTTTTGAGATAAGAGATTGTGCATACTGAACTAGGTAGTGTTGGATTATAAGCAGTGAACTGTGTAGATTTACCAAGTAGAATTTTAAGTAACACAATTATGTGATGATGAATTGTAGAAGATTCAACATGATTAGTACGATTCAAGGTACAAGTTGTACCAGGTCATGGAAGATGGTCTGAAAATGATCAGTGGTAAAGAATATGTGTGCCAAAGAATATAAGGATTAGATTTTAGAGTTTGAGCAAAAACTCACCAATCTAATCATGAGTTGGAAAAGCTATATTGGGATGTTCATCAACTTTATCTATGGATAGATATGAAGAAGGACATCACTCAATGTATAGCGAAATGTCCAACATGTCAATTAATCAAATGGGAGCAATGAGTAACAAGGAGGATTTGTAAAGTTAATCAATTTCCGAAAGAAAGTGGGACCATAATACCATGGATTTCGTGGCGTGTCTTCCAAAAAAGAAAAGTGGCAAGGATGCCATTTTGGGGATCGTTGACGGACTAACTAAATTGACTCATTTAATTCTGTTAATGGAGACTTTTGATGTGAATTAGCTAGCGATGATTTATATTGCGCAAATTGTGAAGTTACATGGGTTCTGTTAAGCAATGTGTCAAATCAAAATTGAAGATTTACCTCATGTCTTTGGCAGGTGTTTCAAAAAGAGTTAATAACCAAATCACACAAGGCCAACATTCATTTATCACGTATATATGGATAATCTAAGAGGATGATAATGACGCTGAAGGACTTTTTTCGAGCATATGTGCCGGCGTGGTCTGATAGTTAGGAGAACCAATTTTTATTCATTAAATTTATATACCATATTAGCTACCATGGTAGCATTGGGATGCCACCATATGAATTACTATACGGGCTACCATATCGTACCCCCTTGTGTTGGACCTAGGTGGGGGAGAGATCTATCTTCGGAACGGACAATGTCGAGGAGACTATGGATAAGTTAAGAATTTCTAAGATAATGAAGGCGACTTAAGATCATTCGAAGAGTTATGTCGATCCAAAAAGAAAAAACGTTGAGTTTAATATCGAAGATATGGTATATTTGTGAGTTCAAGCGAGGTAATGGAGAACAAATGGGAGCCAAGTGAAAAAGTTATTATTACGGCCATAGTTTTTGTAAGAATGAGAGACAAAGAATTCGAAGACGAATTTTGTTGTAGTGGGGAAGAATTATAGGGCCAAATCTATATATATATATATATATATATATTAGAGTAAGAAAAAGAATAATAGAAGAAAAAAATTCGTTTGACATAGAGAAAGAGAAGGGAAAATGAGAAGGAAAAAAAAGAAAAGGAGAGGGAGAAAAAAAAAGAGAAGAGAAAATAAAAAAAGAAGCAAAAAAGAAGAGAAAAGATGGAGAGAATGAGAAATTGGAGAAGGATCAACCAATTTTTTATCGGGTTCTTCTTGGTTGAATTTTAATTGAGATTATGGTAAATCTCTAAACATTTTTTAGTAATGATTTCTTTAAATTGAAGATTTATATAATGGATATTGATTAATTCAGTTGATCTAAAATAGGAGAATATCTGATTCATGTTGTTGTTGGTAATCCCATCATGAATTGTCAAGTTATCGTGGAAAATTACATGAAATTTTTGTTTTGCGGTTGATTATGGAGATATTCTTACGTTTCAATTGAACTACAATTATAGTAAAAATTTTAGGAAAATTCATAATGAGGAATTAAAGCATATAAGTGAATAATGGACCCAAGTCTAAAATCATCCAATGATGATTGATGGCATATATAAGAGATGTTTTTGGTGAAATTAAAGTGGAGGAATATGATTTAGAAAATTCACGTTCGACCAGGTGTGGATATCAGAGAATGTGGATATACTCGGTTTGGTGATAGAGTTGAGTGAGCATCTTGTCTAGTGTACTCGATCGAGTGATTTCACACTCGAAACTTTGAAGAAGACGTGTGCAAGCGTGTCACTGAGAGTTGTCATGTGAAGATTATCGGATCAACAACATTAGTATTGTGATACTTGGATCAAGGCCAGTTTTGTACCGTGCCGGAGTGTCAAGTTAGTAAGATCAGTGGATCTGTCGGCTTTGTACCGTGCCGGGTTTTGGTAACCTTTCGAGCATCGAGTTAGTAAGATCAATGGATCTGCCAGCGTCATACCATGTTGGATTTGTGGTAACCTTTCGAGCGACAGAACGTTGTATTGTACTGATAGCTTGGGTACGTTGTGACCTTGCGAGGTCTTCAGTGTGTTTGAGTCCTCTAGACTTTCTGAGCGTATGTGTGAGCTAGAGTCATGTGGACTATGTGAGTTATGATACGGTGTGGTACTAGTCTTGGACTTAGGATAATCATTCCAGTTGGGTAGAGTGTGTCGGCGAGAGTTTTAACGTGCGGAGTATGGGATTCACGACGTTAGTATTGCAACACTTGTATCAGGGCCAATGTCGTACCGTAATAGGGTTGTGGTAACCTTTCGAGTGAAGAAATGTTGTATTGTACTTATGGCTGGGATACGTTGTGACCTTGTGAGATTTTCAGTGTGTTGGGATCCTCTGGACTTTGCGATCATATGCCCGAGCTAGAGTCGTGTGGATCCTGTGAGTAATGATCCAACATGGTACTAGTCTTAGACTGACTGTGGATACACATTCGGGTTGGATAAAGTTATTTATGTGTCTATAGTGTGACAAATGTTTAATTTATGTTACACATTCGAGTGTGGAAAACTACGTGGCATGAAGTGCGTGCATGTATTGATCTCACTGAGTATGTCTTCGTACTCACCCCTTTATGGACTGTCGTGGATGGGCAGGTTATTACAAGGACGAAGATCATAGAGGTTGAGCAATAGTATATGAGGTTACAACGAACTTATGAGAGAGGTGTGTATGAGGTATTGATAAACTTTATTAAACATCTTGTATTTATTTTTATTATGATTTTATACGTTTTCTTTTACTATATGGTTCGAACCATTTTCAATTTGAAATAGAAATATTATTTTATTTTGTAATTTTGTTTGAGCGATGACACGTGTAGCAACCTCTTCGAGTCGATGCTGGACACTCCTAGTCCCGAGGTTATTCCGGGATGGGAGTGTTACATCGGCAACACGGGCTAAGGAGCACCACTATTGAGAAACATGACAATATTTTAGCACAAAACAAGCATCGAGAGAACAAAAAGAGTAATCATTCAACCCAAGTACAAAAGTGCTAACCCGAAGGTATAAGATTGAGATGCACAAAATTCCTCAAGAAATCATTCAGGTATATAGTGATTAATCTCTCGGCTAGAACAAAGCACAAAAGTTACTTCCGTAGGTTCGCTCGACTGAAACATTTGTTGTCTCGATCAAGAGATGTGCAAGATTTGGTTAAAAGTGACTCCCAATTGCATGGGAAACATGTAGAACAACCGACTGCTCAGTTCGAGCTTTAACAAACACGATTGAGCATTTATTTAATTTTATTTCATAATTAAAAATTTGAAATATTTGAAGGCTTTAGAGTGTTCCTATTAATAGGAGTTGACACTTCACAAAGGGTTGACATGAAATACGTAGTAAATAATATAGAAAATAAAATTTTTGGTCATGCAAAGAATTAGAAACCTATCCAACTTCATCGAAGGATAAAAATATCGACAAAGATGAGTCAAAGGAGAGGTCATGGTGGCGATTAGTTAAGAGATCGATGTAGATTCTCTTAACCTTTCTTTTTAATTATTTCTTGATGTAGTTCTTTCCTAAGATGTAGATCCCTACATTTGATCGGTACTTGTCGCTAAATTTCTGTGAATTTGAAATAATTGTATTCCATTAATGGATTCGTTGTTCTTTGTTATGGTTTACTGCATGATGTGCGTTAAGCTCAAGTAATAAAACCTAGACTAACGCTTCCGCAAGAATATGGATCGTGTAGTAACTAGGGTCGAACACAAGGAATTGACGCAACTCTAAAGCTATTAGACTAATGAATAAGACGTGTGAAATCAATAGTAGTTGGAATGCAAATGCAAACTCTAAACTAAACTAATGATAGGAATGACTCAGCGACAAAACACCATAGGTATCAAGAGTTGCACAACGATGTAATGAAGTTCTAACAAGATCATTGGTCTTAGATACTATCACGAGTTCAGGGAATTCAAGCTCTCCTATAGGAACTGACTGGCGTAGACTTGTCCACTATCTAGCATGCATATACCAATATATCTATTGCGCATCTTACATACATAGATGCATTACGACCGCTATCCTAATCCCTAGATTCAATCGATTGACCTGGCGTAGATTCTAAACCGATTAAACCCTAAATCATAATCATGGCTCAAAGTCTAATGCCCTGGCGTAGATTTATTAGACTTCTAACATCATCAATCAAGTGGCGTACAAGTATTGAAGCATTAAGATCAACCATGAAATCTGAAAACATGATCAAATACCAAATTCATTCATATCGAGTGGCGTACAAGTATGAAAGCATTAAGATCCACCATTCATTAAGCACAAGACCTCATTACATGTTGGTAATACTCTCTATCCTATGGAAATAGATCTACTTGGACATCAACTCAGAAAACGAAACATAAAAGAAATCTAAATTCAACATAGAAAGAGAATAAGAATGCTCCCTATTCATCAACCGATGTCTTCAATAGATCCTCCATGCTTCGGATCCCTCGTTCTGTCCTTCTCGATCCCTCCAAGTGTGTCTTCTATGTCTCTGAATCGTCTCTGAGTCATCCCTCTTCTTTCTGGTTCGAAAACTCCTTTTTATAGATCAGATCTCTCCTAGTTTGGCCGATCTAAAACTTAGGAGTTAGTTGAGAATAACAAGGACCCGAGCGGGCACAGCGAGATAAACAAGGGCCCGAGCGGGCACAGCATCTACCCGCTCGTGCAGGCCTTGTGCCCGACCGTGTACACCCATTTTAGCCCGAGCGGGCACCTATGCCCGAGTGTGTTCCTCTTCAGCCCGAGTCATGCAAACCTACGGGGGTGTTTAGTGATAATTAACCCGAGCGGGCACTCCAATTCCACCCGATCGGGCACACATGCCCGAACATGTTCCTTGAGCACCCGAGTCGTGCAAAGCTACGGGGTTGTCTTGGCTGATTGTAACTCTCGTAGATCTCTTCTTCATACCCCCATACTTCTTGTTTCCATGATTGTTCCGAGTAATGTGGTCGGTATGAGTTAGATAGCATATGATAAAGTTCGTCAATCCGATTTTTTGTTCTAGCTATTTCGGCATACAATAAGTTCACGTCATACATGTTACCTCGCAAAAGAAACAACACAAAATTCGATTAGGCTCCGAGAGGTAAACAAGATATAAAAGTTTTTTATTTTTATTTTTTTTACTCTATAAGAAAGAAAACAAAAACGAAAAACAAATGAAGACTCCGGAAAGGACTATGTCTTAATCCAAAAGTATCATAACTCTAAAGTCGTAATCAATTCCACGCGGAACTGACTCTAACTCTAAATTTTCCTAACTCTAAAGCCGTAATCAATTCCCCGGCAACGGTGCCAAAAACTTGATGTGCGCAAACTCAAGTAATAAATTACCTAGACTAACGCTTCCGCAAGAATACGGATCGTGTAGTAACTAGGGTCGAACACAAGGAATTGATGCAACTCTAAAGCTATTAGAATAATGAATAAGACGTGTAAAATCAATAGT
>CM071875.1:8660531-8693962 GCA_036759665.1 Gynandropsis gynandra
AATTCATGTTTGTATTTGGTTGGTTTTTTTACTATTATTCAATAGAATGTATTATTGTTAGTAGCGATGTTTTTGTGGATCTACTATTATTGTAATAAGGGTCGCAGAGGGTCCAAGGGTCGCAGGGGACAAAGGGTCGCAGAGGGTCCAAGGGTCGCAGGGGACAAAGGTCGAAGGGAGATAAGGGTTGCAGAGGGTCCAAGGGTCGCATGGTCCAAGGGTCGAAGGGAGACAAGGGTCGTAGTGGGTACAAGGGTCGCACGGTCCAAGGGTCGTACAAGGGGCGCACGGTCCAAGGGTCGCACGGTCCAAGGGTCTAAAAATTGTTTATTCATATTATTTGTAAATAATAAAGCGTTCGACCCTTGACCCTGCGACCCTTGACCCTACGAGGGAGACAAGGGCGCAGGGGTCCAAGGAGGGTCGCAGGGGTCCAAGGATCGCAGAGGGACAAAGGGTCACAGAGGTACAAGGGTCGCAGAGGTACAAGGGTCAAAGGGAGATAAGGGTCGCAGTGGTCCAAGTGATCGCAGAGGTACAAGGGTCGAAGGGAGACAAGGGTCGGAGGGGGAAAAGGGTCGCACGGTCTAAGGGTCTAAAAAATGTTTACTCGTTGATTGTGGAAGATGTAATTTGGTACATTGTTCCTTTTTTAACAGTTTATTTGAAACATAATTTTGGGAATGGATAATTCAACTTTGTACATTGTAATTTTTTTAAATTATTCATATTATTTGTAAATAATTTGTAAATAATAAATTATTTTGACTATATTGTTAGCATCGTTGTTTTTGTGGATTTAGTATTATTGTAACAAGAGTTGTAGAGGGACAAGGATCGCAGGGGTCCAAGGGTCACAGAGGAACAAGGGTCGCAGGGGTCCAAGGGTCGTAGAGGAACAAGGGTCACAGGGGTCCAAAGATCGCAGAGGTCCCTCTGTGACCCTTTTACCTCTTCGAAAGTGTCGAAATGGACAAATGGGTCGCAATGGCTACATGGGTTGCAAGGGTCGTATGAGGCTCTATGACCCTTGTACCTCTGCGACCATTTGACCCCTGCGATAATGTACTAAATATTAAAAAAAAATGTACCAAATATTAAAAAAAAAACAATGTACCAAATGTTTACATCTACCAGTAATAAAAACAATGTACAAAATATCAAGTTAGCATTCTTCGGGTTCATTGGTACGTTCTCCATTACTATATATCAGTCGTCATCTTCTCACGCATGGAAGTAACCTTGTTGTCGCAAATTAATCGAAACAGATTCATATCATTTAATAACGAGACTTCTGCGAATTTGTAGGAGAAAACACCATAGTCATTCCCGCTTTGGTTCTGTGGCAGACCTTCATAATACACATACCCCCATTCATCTTCTCCAGAAGCCAAAGAAGGAAACCCTCCGAGAATGAGCATCTTGGGGACATCTTTTCTTATCTTCTCAATCACCGGATCGATATGTGTTTCCTTAAGGCTCATCTTGCAGTCGTATACCCAATGACATCCTACCCATCGATTTTTGTCCGATGAAATGTTTAGAACCGAGACAAAACCTTCATAATCACTAATTGGTGCCTTGGCATTCAAAAAATCACTAAGAATTTCCGACAAAGTTTCTATATCCTCGTACATCCACATCGAGAGCGTCTGCATGAAAGCAATAGGACAAACGTAATAATTCTGATTCGCGTTGGGATCCAATGCCAAGCAAGAAGACATCTCCATCAACGCCTCATCCAATTGCTGTAAAAAAAATTAACACACAGGAATACATATGACACAAAACTCCGTGAGACTAAGGGTTTAAAAAAACTTACTTCATCTTCAAGCAATGCGTTGGCCTTTAATATAATCTATCTAGCTCAGATTTCCACCACCGCTCATGTCGAGGTGCCTTCAGGAACCAATATAGGCCAGTCAACTTTTCACCGCTAACATAGGAAATCGGGTTACCAAGCCCTTTATTAATCCCTTGGGAATCCACACAAACTCCTCTTCCCCTTCAGGTTCTTGAACCACTGTTTTTTAGGGTTCTTGAACAACCTTCTTTTCGAGTTCTTGGACTCCACCAGCATCTTTCTTTCGCCCTCTCCCTCGCACTGTTCTTGCTCTTTTCGCCGGCGGAGGTTCAACATATGTTGCAAACTCCTTCGATAAAGGTCCAGCACCTGCATAAAATTTACCTCATTAAACATATGGCGATCAATGCGACCCATTCTCCCCATGCGACCAATGCGACCCATGCGACCCATTCGACTTTAGCGACCCAGTGACACATGCGACATATGAAACCTCATTAAACATATGGCGATCAATGCGACCCATTCTCCCCATGCGACCAATGCGACCCATGCGACCTATGTGACCCATGCGACCCATGCACCCTATGCGACCTCAAATGACCGTACTTACTTGGTTCGTTACATTGATTATGTAACACATGCGACCCATGCGACCCATTCGACTTTAGCGACCCAGTGACACATGCAATGTTTCCTAAATCCTCTTCTGAGCCATCTCCGCTTGGCTCTTTTCTTGACACTGGATTTGGACGTCGAAGGAATTCAAAAGCAAAATCACCAACAGTGTCGGAAGATTGGTTATCGGTGATCACAACTTTCTCGGCAGCCTTTGATTTTGGATTAGGCATATGAATCCCGACATCCCTTAGAAGGTGTCTTACGGTGTTGATGATTCTTTTCTCCGACTTCCTTATTTCCCCTATTAATTTCTTCTCCAGAGGGACTGCAACATCAGCATCACTCACGCTCTCCTTCCTCTTAGTCTCTTTTTCCTTCTCCTTTTTTTGATCACCAAGAGCTGCTTTTTGTGTCAGCAGTTCTTGCTTATGGATATCCTCCCAACAAATACCCTTCGGATTTCTACGAAGATGTTTCATCCATATCTGAACATCGGGATCGTCACATCCCTCGTAATCCTCCAGACCAGAAAGTAAAGCTTCCTCTTCGTGTTCAGCACGAAGAATACTTAGAATATCCTGAAAAATAAAACATAACCATTATTACCCTCTATGACCCTTGTTTCCTTTGTGAACCTTGTGTAATAGTTACCTTAGAATCTCCAATCTGCCTTATCACATCTACATACTTCGGGTTAAAATTGGATTTAACCATCTTCTTGCACATTCTTGGGCATGATCGATGCGCATCCACAACCTCAACATACCATCCCTTTCCGTCCAAACTAAGGATGATTTGAAATGGAAGTAACTGAAACATTATTACAAAATGATAAGAATGCAAAAAGTACGAAAACATTCGAATAATATATACAACTTACCATTAGTGGGATCATGAAACCGCCACAATACCATTTTGGTTTTGGTGATTCCCCGCTAACGTACTTGCGGCAAGTATCCACAATCATCTCGAATGTGTAACGACCCCATGGAAAGCCTTCACAAAATTCCAAGTCATCAACCATGTCAATGAGATCATGGCTGATAGAGTTTTCTGCTGAAGGCTTGTGAGCCATAACTTGCGTCAACAACATCAAAGTTCTTATTGTCTCGTGAGGATAGCACTTGGTGGTGATCTTTGGCATTCTGTCCATGTGCTTGAATTCATACACAAATTTCGGCTTTGGCGCCACCTGCAAAATGACCAATTACGATTACATTATACTTCTACCGACTTAAGCGACCCATGCGACTCAACCGACCCGTGCGACTCAACCGACTTGTGCGACCCATGTGACTCAGCTAACCCATGCGACCCATGCGACTCAAACGACCCTCAGACACTCTGCGATGCTTAACCGACTCACCGAGACTCAACCGACCCATGCCCCTCAAACGACCATTGCGACCCATCCCACTCACTAAGACAACCGACTCACTGAGTCGAATATGGTCATGCAACTACTGCGACCCTTGCTACTCAACCGACTCACTGTGTCGAAGATATTCATGCAACTCTTGCGACCCTTGCGACCTAACCGACTCACTGACACTGACACTCACCCATTTCAAATCAATAAACTGAGTCGAAGATGGTCATGCAACTACTGCAACCCTTCCTACTCAACCGACTCACTGAGTCGAAGATGTTCATGCAACTCCTGCGATCCTTGCGACCTAACCGACTCACTGACACTGACACTCACCCAATTCAAATCAATAAACTGAGTCAAAGATGGTCATGCAACTACTGCGACCCTTGCTACTCGACCGACTCACTGAGTCGAAGATGTTCATGCAACTCCTACGACCTTTGCGACCTAACCGACTCACTGACACCGACACTCACCCATTTCAAATCAATAAACCATTTTGTGACTCGAAAGCTTGCAAAACCCTAGAAATCGAACTACTTACACTTATTGACGTCGTTGAAGATTGACTCGTGCTCTCTTCCTCACTACTGCTGCTGATTCTAGCCATTTTCCTCCTCGCCAACTTCAAATCCATCCCTCTCAAGTTCGACATCACTTATTTCTTTCTTGCTATAAACTTTTAAACAGGTTTCACGGCGAAAAACTGTTCGGTTTTCTCGTTTTTTACAGTTTTTTCACGTCGAAAAACTGCCGAACGTGAATTTTTTTACGTTCGTCACGTCGAAAAACTGCCGAACGTGAATTTTTTTACGTTCGAACATTATGGGCAAGTTTGTCTTTTCTTCAGTTTTTTCGGATTTAATAATTATCTTAGGGAAGGGTATTTTTGAAATGATTTAGCCATATAAAGGATTTTCTAATATTCCGCCCTCTCGTTGGCCTTAATTACCAAGGTAAGAGTATATCTTAAAAAAACATTTTATGAGAAATTTTTCGACTACGGTTTCGAAAAACATTTATTGGTATCCTAAAAATATATTCAATATATTATATATAATTTCAAATAATATTCTCGTATCAATAAATGAGATTGTATCTTTTAATAAATTTTAATATGATTATAAAAAAAATATAAAATATAATAAAAATGGATTTGATTGAATTTGTCAAATACATTTAAAATTTAAAATCATCAATACTATATATATATATGAATATACTATCTATATCAGATTTGCTATGTAAAACTACAAATGTCGTTCATCTCACACTTTGATACTAAAACGGTTGTTCAGCAACATAATATTCAAATAAAAAAATTTAATCTTTAATAATTTAAAAAATTAATATTACCTAATATTATATAATCTAATAAATATGAAATAATAAAATTAAACAATCTCTATACATTCAAATTTGACAATGATACATATGCATCATAAATAAAAAATCAACATCAAAATATTTAGTTATCAATTTTTTATGTGTAAACTTCATACACTAAAAACATTAATAAGTAACAAAAAGATGGATAAGCAATCAAGTCGTACTTATTTATAATATTTTCCTTTTCTATTCACTTGCAGTATCATTAGAAATCATGTACATCCACAATTGTTTTCAAGAACTAAAAAATAATATAGAAAGATTGGAGCAATATATAACAAAGAAAAATATTACAAAACAGGGAATGAAATGAAAAAGGGCTTTATTCCGTTTCATACCTTACTAATTAAAGCGCCACGAGAGGCGCAGGATATACATCGTAATGAGCAAGTGGAAAAAGGCTCAAGTTTTTTATTTTTCACCAAATCATTTACAATAATACAAGAATATTTATTATACATATGAACCAATAATACATTTAGCAATATATAATACAATATCAATAAAACGAAAAGTAAAGTTAACGTATCACAAATACAATACAGTACAGTACAAATTTACTCCCATTAAATTCAGTATAAATACCAATTAGTTTTGTGATAATTCAAAAAATTACTGTAGATACTCATATTTTAAGAATATTAGAATTTTCTAGTGCTTACCAAATATATAATCCTACAAATTATACATATACATATACATATACACCTTCGGTGCGTTAAAAAGAGAAGGTAACCATGATGTTGCCCACCTGACTCCCACGAGAAAACCCAAGGAATTAATCAAATGGTGAGAGTTATGGTTCCTCCTCAAAACTGATGATGCGAAAATTAGTAAAATATGAATCACTCACAAAAAGTGGAAATGGAAAATACCTAAAAAGTATTAGTCAGAAAGATATCTTCACATACTCATTATACATCCGTCAGTTTTAATCAATTAAAATTTCAATAAATTTGCATAAATTTATTGGACATGATAAAAATCGATAATATATAATATTTTTAAAGATGTAAAAAAAATGAGACCAACCCGTATTAAGCATACAGAAAGCAAAGTGAAGGAGGAGTCTTTTATTGAGTCCAAGGGTTTCATGAAAAAAAAGTCTCTCATTGATTCAGAGGGGTTTACTCGAGTCAAAAACACACGCCTATCACTTTTTTGCTCTGGCGCGTGTAACAACTTGAAGAAGGTGGAGTATGTTTTGGATTTGTTCAGTAACAGATTCTCTGTGTTTGGAGAGTTAGTTGATTAGCTAAGAGTTAGTTAATTAGCTCATGAATTGGATAGCAACGTCTGTATAAATATGTGTTGATACTCGAAGGGTTTCATTAATCAAGAAACCAAAATGTCAATCGTCCCGATCTCGGTCCCGGTCAATCGTCCCGATCCCGGTCCCGGTCAATCGTCCCGATCCCGGTCCCGGTCAATCGTCCCGATCAATCACCGATCCCAAAATTTGGGACAGAAGGTTCAGCCATCCCCAATTAGGGACGGATGGGCCGTTCCCAATTGGAGACACGCTTTAGCCGTCTCCAATTGGTGACAGATGGGCTTTAGCCGTCTCCAATTGGGAACGGATGTTATCCTGCCGTCTCCAATTGGAGACGACACTTATCAGCCCGTCTCCAATTGGAGACGGATTTTGTACCCCGCCCCCAAATTTTTTTAAATTCTCGCTCGTCCATCCCCTTCCTCCTCACGCTCGAATCCATCCCCTTCCTAATCTTCACCGTCGTTCACTTCTCTCGCCGTTCGCCTCGCCCATCCGTCGCCGTCGTTCGCTTCTCTCGCCGTGTTCGCAGCGTTCCCCCCCCCCCCCCCCCCCCCCCCCCCCCCCTTTTTTTTCTTATCTCAGCCTCTTCTCGTTATAGGTACATCATGTATTCTTTCTTAAGTGTTATTAGCATCCTCATAGGGTCTTTGTCCATCCTTTCATATCCATTTGAACGTCGGAATTGTTGTCGGATTTGTTATGAAATCAGTTCTAGCCGTGATGTTAGCGGTTCCAGCCGTGATGTTAGCGGCTCTAGACGTTAGAATGTGTATATGTGTTGGTTTATACTTAGTTTGATGTTATTGTGACGTTTCAAGGCTGTGTGTAGATGATGATGAAATTAGAGTAGATAATTTCTATGAGGTTATAGAAATTAGAGTTGAAATTTAGAATCTAATATCGTTGAAATTAGAGTAGATGTTAGGATTCATCGTTGAAATTTAGAACAAAAAAAGCGGAAATGGGTTAAATAAATTTAGCTGTTTATTTATGTGTTGATGTTAGAAGTTGCGAAATTTAGAAATGTACGTTGACAATATTTTTATTTCACATTTCAGTATGTCGCGCCACGTTGGAAGAGGCGGTAAAACGAGAAACCGCCCTCAGTCTGAGGAAAGTGGCAACCTTTCGTCTCATTCCCGACAATCCAATTCAGGATATGATGATTACCTGAATCCAAATTTCTTTCGAAACACTAGATCGACACAATCGGGGCAATATATGCCGTATTATCCGCAAATGCAACCACCACCAGATCAAGTACAGCATCACGATCCGCATATATACGAGGAACCAACAGTGGAAGAAATTTTAGCAATGGATGAAGAGCGACGGAAGCTTCCTCTTATAGACCATGATCGAAAAACCGGCGGACTATGGTACGTATACTCAATTTAAAATCTCAACTATAAATAGTTAACTAAATGTTAATTTATCTGTCATTGTGATTTTTAGGTTTGGCTTTGAGCAACTTAATCGTCAAATAACAACTACGATAAAATCTGATTATGATCGGTTCTGTTACAATTGGACACATACCGATCCAGATATTAAGCAACGATGGTGGAAATCATTTGTGGTATGTTTTAAACAATTTTTAATTTTATCAAGTAATTTAAATTCAATTTAATTATAATAAGCTTATTATTATTGCAGCAAAAATTTTATTGGAATCCCGCCATTACTGGACTATTAAAGTCCGAATTTGAAAGACATGCGGCAAAGCGTCTCAAGTCTATTGTAGGTAAATTGCACGTACATCGATATATAAAAGGAAAACCGAATTGGATGTCGGAAGATATTTGGATCAGATGTGCGCACATTGGGATTCCCCAGAATTTAAGGCAAAGAGCGAGCGAGCAAGCAAATCCCGACGTTCTGATAGAGCGGGATACGGGATAAGCATGCACACAGCAGGATCTCGTTCTTTTGCGGAAGTATACGAAGATCTGGTAAGCTTCATACAATTTTATGCATTTATATAAAATTAACATTTCATTAAACTATGTCTTTTTTATTTTTTTCAGGCGAAAGAGAAGGGACACGAACCATCGTATATAGAATTGTTGGAACGTACGCACGTGAAGAAGTCAGATGGTTCGTGGGTGGATCCTAAGGCAAAAAGCCTTTACGATGAAATTGAAAACATGGCAGCGGAGCGAGTATCGCAAATTCCCCTGAGAGAAGACGGCTCACAAACTACTCTTAGGCAGGAAGAGTACAACGAGTTGTATCTCGAGGTAATAATGAAATTCTACTATGATCTAATTTCACTATATATAAATGTTATTAAATCTCGATATTTGTTTTACAGCAAGTTACGCCATACAAAGGTTGTATTTTCGGACTTGGAGCAATGGCCTCAAAACATTCAACTTCATCCAAAGGTAAAGAAAAAGTATCGGATTACGAGCTCCGATATGAAATGGACGAAAGGTTCCAAGAATTCGACAGGCGCGTTGAACAAGCACTAAAGGAGGCTGAACTATCAAGAAAGCATGCCGAACGATCAGATAGGCGAATGGAAAAGCTTCTGCGCATGATGAAAGCGCAAATGCCTAACATCGATTGGGATGCAGTTCAGAACAGTGATTCCGACCACGACTAATCGGAACGACTTAGTATTATATGTAATCGAAATGTTGGTTATTTGTATGGTTTGTAATTTTTTATGTACTAATATTTATCTTTTAATGTAATCGAACTTTTTAAAATTTAATTTTTTTAAATTTTTTTTAAAAAATTAGGGATGGAAAAAATAGCCCGTCTCTAAATTTAGCGACTGGTAGTGCCGTCCCTACATTTAGAGATGGGCAAGTGCCGTCTCTAAATTTTAGAGACCGAAAACCACCGTCCCTAATTGGGGACTGAGAAATCCGTGCCTAATTAGGAACAGATTGGGGACGGATAGCATTTAGAGTCGCGCGATTGGGTACTACCGTTGGTCGTCCCTAATCCGTCCTTAAACCTGTTTAGGGACGGATTAGGGACTGATTTTTCAGTCCCTAAAACCTGATTTTCTTGTATTGAATAGATCAGCTTATTGCTGTCTTGGAACCAAATTCTCCATGAAAGACATGGGTCTGCTGCACTATTTCCTCGGAATACAAGCAGAGTTTCATGAAGCAGGGTTGTTTATTCATCAATCAAAGTATGCTCAAGACCTATTAACAAAGGCAGGGATGTTAGATTGCAGTCCAATCTCCACACCTTTACCTCTGAAATCATCAAAGAAAACTGAAACTTCAGAAAGGTTTGAAGATCCTACATACTTTAGAAGTCTTGCAGAAGCATTACAAGATCTCACCATAACTCGACCATATATAAATTTTGCTGTCAATGTTCTTTGTCAAAGGATGCACAATCCTACAGTTGATTATTTTAAGTTGATGAAGAGAGTTGTAAGATATATCAAAGGAACATATACATTGGGTTTGCAGATTCATGCTCACAGCAATCTGCAACTTCATGCATTTTGCGACAATGATAGGGCTGGTTGCAAGGAGACAAGGAGATCAACAACAGGTTTCAGTATATTTTTGGGATCAAATATCATTTCTTGGTCTGCAAAACGACAAGCAACTATCTCACGTTCATCCACTGAAGCTGAGTATAGGGCACTAGGAACTACTGCTGCTGAACTCACATGGTTATCGTTTTTACTCAGAGATTTGGGAATAATTCAATCAAATCCTGCAGTTTTACATTGTGATAATTTGCCTGCAGTTTATCTTGCTGCTAATCCAGTTTTTCACAGCAAATCCAAACACATTGAGTTAGACTACCATTACATTCGGGAGAAGGTGGCATTGGGATCTATCATCATCAAACATGTTCCAGCTCATTTACAGGTTGCTGATATTCTAACAAAGTCACTGCCCAAGCATCAGTTTACAGAGCTTCGATCCAAACTTTATGTTGGTTTGCCACCTAACATAAGTTTGCGGGAGAGTATTAAGCATACAGAAAGAAAAGTGAAGGAGGAGCCTTTTATTGAGTCCAAGGGTTTTATGAAGAAAGAGTCTCTCATTGACCCAGAGGGGTTTACTCGAGTCAAGAACACACGCCTATCACCTTCTTCCTCTGGCGCGTGTAACAACCTGAAGAAGGAGGAGTCTATTTTGGATTTGTTCAGTAACATATTCTCTGTGCTTGGAGAGTTAGTTGATTAGCTAAGAGTTAGTTAATTAGCTCATGAATTGGATAGCAACGTCTGTATAAATATGTGTTGATACTCGAAGGGTTTCATTAATCTAGAAACCAAAATGTTTACAGAATCTTCTCATGTTTTCTTTCTCATTTCTCTGCAACTCTCTGAAATTTATTCTCAACTCGAATAATGGTCGATTTTATTGGGCTCAGGTCTATTTTTAGTTCCGTCAAAACTTTCGTAAATATTGGTTGGACCAAATTTATGTCCATTAAATTGTTATCAAAACATTCGGATCTATGAGAAATTCAAAATGTTATAAAAAACATTCGGATCTATGAGAAATTACGTGATAACGACTAATATCGTATGACAGGATAAAACATAATACAAAAGAAAAAATTTTTCTAGAGAATCTTTCTTGCTCCCAAAACCCATCAAATATGTTCCTAACTTTTCTCTCTAACCTATGCCCTTATGTAATGGAGAATATTGTTATAAAACAATAATAAAAGCTCTCCAAAATACCCTTATCACAACTTAAATGAAAAGGCTATTGGTTCTTCTATGTATCTATCTTTATTCGCCATTAAAAATCAACCTTATCGTCAAGGTTGAAGTGGTGAAAAATATTGGATAGAGGATGACATCCATAGATTATCCAAAAATGACTTAGATATCCTTTTCTTCCATCTTTGAGCATTGACTAGAAATAAATGTTCGTGATGTTTCATCTTCTTTGTGAACCATGCTCTTCTTCTCGGAATAAATATTCCCATATCATTATGTACGTTTTCTTTGTCCAAAACCTTCAGAGACTAAATCTTCCCATGGAATTGCTGAAAAGGATTTTGCCCATATTTTGATGTTCCTTGCTTTGCATAATCATGAGGCATGCACTACAAGAAAACACGGATTATTCCGACGGTCAAATCCGTCCGGAAATGGGTCTACATATGGCCAAATCTAATATCTCTTTCTAAAAAAATCATGGAATTGTTTTGACAAACATCAATATTTTCATATGGCAAAAAACCTAAAGATCTCATCATCGTCTTTGTCTCATAATATGACTCAACTGCATTGTTATCATCAAACAAATAATCTCTTACTAATTGTGATACACTACAAAAAATTCACGTATTAGAGACTAACGAATCACTCCCTAATCCGTCCGCAAATCTGATTCGGGACGGATTAGGGACAGTTGGAAACTGTCCGCAAACGAGCGTCGCCAACCCATTTCCGTCCGCAATCCGTCTGTAAATACATACGGAATATTTAGTCTGCAAACCGTCCGCAATTTCGGACGAAAGGGTAGTCCATTAACTGACGCGAAACCCGGACGATATCGTGCCCAAAATTTCCGGACAGCCCTGTTCCGGTCCGGAAAATTTTGGGACGGGTCGCGTCCGTCCCTAAAATTTCCGGACGACACTGTTCCCGTCTAGAAATGTTTAAAAAACCAAAATATTAAAATTAAAATTGTAATTAAATAATTAGTATTTATACAATATTAAAATTATCTATTTACAAACTAGTTGGTGGTAATTGGGAATTATCATCGTCATCGTCATTGTTTTTGGTCGTATCCCAATTTATAGTGGGCATGTGTTCCTTCATCTTTCTGAGCCACTGCTGACGTTCCCTTCTTAATTGTTCAACTTCTCTTTGCAGAGCATTGAACTCTGAAATTTATTGATGTAATTGTGAATTTTGTTGTACTAATAGTGAACTTTGTTGCTCTAATTTTTCTTGCATCTTCGAGATTGTGTTTCATAATTCCTTGGTCGCGACCTTTTCCTTGCCTTTGGAGGAACTCACATGGTTTGATGCCATTCCTCCAAGACCAAATAGACGACCTTTGTACGGTGTTATGTGCTACAAAACATATTGAAATTTAATTTAAATATAAATTATTAATAAAAAATTTATTGTAAAATTATAATAAATCTACCTCGAAACACATCTCGTTGTATTCTTCTAAGAAAGAGTCGGTTGCGTCCCATCTTCTCTTGGTGGGATTTGGGGCACTCGTTCCGATGCCATGTTCACAGCATCATCGTGAATTTGTTTCCCCCTGGCATCTACCATAGAACCGTCGGATTTTTCTTGTGTGTACGTTCCAACAATTCCACGTACGACGGTTCACATCCTTTCTCTTTCACCTAAAACAAATTTGAAAATCATGTTTTACCTATTAAGCAAATGTCACTCATAATAAAACTTTAAAAAATTTTAAATCTTACCATATCTTCGTAAACCGCCGAGAAAGAACGGGAACCAGCAGTATGCGCACTTATATCATATCCCGCTCTATCAGAACGACGAGATCAACTAGCGCACTGACTTCTCTCCTTAACGATAAGATTGTCCCAATAGACAAGCAGCTGTTCCCAGACATTATATGGGATCCAAACGGGTTTGATACTTTTTGTCTCCCACTCATGTTTCGTGTCGTGTACAAGGTTTTTCAGTCGTATTGCCGCATGCTTTTGAAATTCAGACTTTATTAGTCCGATTATTGCATGATCCCAATAAAATTTTTGCTGAAAATAATGAAATAATTATTTATTTTAATATTATTTTAAGTTTAAAATTTATAATGAAATGAATATTTAACAAAACATACCACGAAAGCTTTCCACCATCGTTCCTTTATTTCAGGATCGGTTTGCATCCAGTTATATTCATCATCTTTGTGATATAACGATTAAGCTATTTACGACCAAACCTATTAAAAAAATTTAAAGTAAATTAAGACTTGATAATTAATTAGTTACAAAATTAAATTTAAATTTAGTTTATACCAAAGTGCGCCGGATGAATAATCCGGATCTATATAAGGAAGTTTGCATCTTTCCTCGTCCATTGCCAAAAGCTCTTCCACTATTGGTTCCTGATGCATCGGAGGCTCGTGATGCATCATCGACTCGACCGGCGGTGGCATCTGCTGATAGAAGGGATACAACATATATTGTGTCGATCTAGTCGGAAATAAATTCGGATTCATAAAATCCGAATATACTGGATCCGATTGTCTCTGGTGTTGTGGATCATTAACACTTTCTTCAGATGTTGAGCGGTTTTTGTTGTTACCGCCTCTTCCAACACGACGCGACATACTAAAATTGTAATTTAAAAATTATATAAACATTTAATTCAATGTTTATATTAAAAATTTTAATTTCTAATTGAATATTAATTAATTTTAAATTAATTTTAAAACCACATATAATTTAATATATGTGTTTTAATTTTAAAAAATATATAACTTAATATATGTTTTTTAATATATGTTTTTTTAACAACGTATATAACTTAACGACATAATATAACGTATATTTGATATAACATATATAACTTAATATAACTTTATAAAACATATAACGTATAACATATATAACTTAACAACTAAATATAACTTAATATAACGTATATTTGATTTAGACATTTTATCGAACACCTAATCTACATAACTTACTACAGACATTTATATTCAATTCTTTCGCCTTACCAGCTGTTCGACCAACTCCGCAAAATATATATGGAACATCTGGTACTGGATATGAAAATGCCACACCACCATCAAAACATCTGTCTGGATTTCTACATCGCGTTTGAACATGTGGCTCGAAGTAGTAAGAAGTGAAGAACAATATCTCCTCATTCACGTATTGTTCCACAATTGAACCCTCTGGACGAGCTTTTTGTTTGGCTTTTTTCTTCAAATGGAACATAAATCGCTCGAATGATACATACCCTGATAACTTTCCTCCATGAATATCGACGCACCTTCCGATGTTAGATGCATAACCATCTGGAAATTTCACGTCTTCCTTCAACCATTTCAACAATTTATATTTTTCCTCATTAGACAATCTAAATATCGGAACTATAGCTTTACCGTCACCACTTATATGTAACTCCTTCCACGAGCAATACTCTACGAGATCCTTCCATGATTTAATGTTATCCTTCGTTTTTCCTATGACATTCATTACTGTATTGATGATATTATCGAAAAAATTTTCTCTATGTGCATGACATCAAGATTGTGGCGAAGCTTCAGATTTTTCCAATACGGTAGATCCCGAAAAATGCTCTTCTTGTACCAATTATGGGTAATTCCGTAACCATCCATTCTCGGATGATTATTTCCTCCGCAATCTATACTCTTAGGAATACCCAAAGCAAGAAGTCGTTCACATAATATCTCTTCGCCAGTCAAAACTGGAGGAGGAGATTTCCGCACAACAATATTTCTTTTGAAATTCCTCTTGTTGCGACGTAGTGTATCATCAGGAGGAAGAAAACATCGATGACAATCAAACCAACTCGTCATTCGTCCATACTTCAACTGAAAAACGTATGTTTCCTCCATGCAATATGGACAAGCCAATCGACCATGCGTTGTCTACCCAGATAGCATACCATAAGCTAAAAAATCACTAATTGTCCACATAAGAGCACCTCGTAATATAAAATTTTGTCGTCTCGAAACGTCGTAAGCTGGAACTCCCTTCCATAATTCTTTCAATTCTTCAATCAGTGGTTGAAGAAATATATCCAAACTACTTTTCGGATGATTAGTCCCGGGAATCAATATTGTTAAGAACAGAAACTCACGCTTCATGCACATATCTGGTGGTAAATTATACGGTGCCATAATAACTGGCCACAACGAATAGTTTCTCCTAGACATCCCGAATGGATTAAAACCATCAGTGCAAAGGCCTAAATAAACGTTTCGACTCTCAGCAGAACCGATTTTCCATTTCTTGTCAAATAAAATCGATCTTTTCCATAAAATCGACAATTGATCAAATCCGAAGTTTCTTTCTAGAAAATCATACAGTTGTCTTGGCAAACATCAATATTTTGATACGACAATAAACCCAATGATCTCATCATCTTCTTTGTTTCATAATATGACTCTACTGCATTATTATCATCGGGAAAATAATCTCTTACTAATTTCGATATAGAATCCATACAATTCTGAGAAAGATTATTTTCAGTCTTCAAATTCATCAACCATGCAGATAAAGACAACCGTGATAGACCATTTCTACGACCATCATAAAGTGGATGCCTAGTACTTTTTAACATTTCAAAAAACCTTTTGCTTCTTCATTCGGATCGTCTTCAATATTTTCATCTTCGTTTCTTTCAACGAATGCATTTTGCACCATTTCTACATAAGAGTTTTCTACATTTTAAAAAGTTTGAGACACTTTATGATTTACAATACCCCTACGAAAATTTTCCACAACATTACTGGGTCGTGGTGCAAAATTCTCTCAATGAGATAACCAAATAAAATAATTTGGAGTAAACCCTCTTAAATAGAGATGATTTTAAATGATTTTCTCATTAAGAATTTTTCATTTTTGCATTTTATGCATGGACAAACCAACTTACTGTTTTCTATATAAACTTGTTGATTTGTCGCCACTGTCTTAAACTGTGTAAGGCCTTCTAGAAACTCCTTCGATACACTTTGAGTTTTCGGATCAATTCTTCTATACATCCACTGTCTCGAAACGAAAATATTCGATCTCGACGACGATGTCATTATAATAAGAAATGATAACAAGATATACATAGAAATATATAAGATTTGTGTGTGAGAAACGGGTAGAAGAGGAGAGTTTAAATAGAAAATTTTAAGACCGATTCTGGACGGATTGTGGACTGAGAGAAATATTTCCCGACGAACCGTCCCGAATATGTCTGCAATTTGCGGACAGATTGCGGTACCGTCCGCAATTTGCAGACGGACGTCTACATCGTCCCAAAACCGTCTGCAATTTGCGGATGGATTGCTCTACCGTCCGCAAATTGCGGACGAGTGGTGAATCCGTCCTCAAATTGCGGACGCCCTTGAAAGTGGTCCCGAATCTGTCCCTAATTACGGACGACTTAGGGACTATTGTGCTGTCTGTAAATTTACGGACGGATTAGGGATGAATTTATTATTCTGTCCTTAAATTCTCCCTAATCTGTCCCTAAATTGAGGGACAACTGACTCAGTCAGCAAATTTATTCCCGAAATCTTATTTTTCTTGTAGTGATATAGAATCCATGCAACTCTAAGAAAAATTATTTTCTGTCATCAATTCATCTAACGTGTAGATACAGGCAATTGTTAAATACCCGTTCTACACCTTTCATGAAGTGGGTATTTAACATTTTCAAACATATCAAAAAATCCTTTTGCATCTTCATTGTAATTTATTTTCAATGTTATCCTCGTTTGTTTTATCGAATATATTTTGAACCATTTCTATATGAGGGTTCATTTCTATATCTTAACGTGTCTCAAACACCTCATGATGACAATATCCCTACTAAAATCTTCCACAACATACAAGATTGTGGCGTAAAATTCTCTTAATGAGATAACAATATCAAGTAATTCAGAGTAAAAATTCTTAAATAAAAATGATTCCACACGGTTCTCTCGTTAACAAATTTTCATTTTTTCTTTTGACGTAAAGACAAACAAACTTACTGCTTTCTTTGTGTTTTTTTATTTGTTGTCATTGTCATAAATTGTCTAACACCTTACATAAAGTCTTTCGATACACCTTGAATTTTTGTAGCAAATTTTTTATTTATCCAATGTCTAGAAATGAAAAATATTAGATATCGACGATGATGTCATTTTAATAAGAAACAATAAGATGATATGAAGTAATATATTTGATAATTTTGTGTGAGAAACGAATGTAGGAATGAGTGGTTTCTATAAGTAATTTTCAAACCGATTAAGGATATATAAGTGGCTAAAATTAATATTTTTCGATGTTCCATTCTTTAACTATCCTAAATTTCGGATGGTTTTTGGTCAGTTGAAAAAAGTCTACAATTTTTCAGAAATTTCTGGATGGACATCATGCCTAATGAAATTTTCGAATGGATGCTATAGCCATCAAGAATTTCCGGACTGAACGACATACCCGTTTTTCCACAATCTCACATGGGTCGCATTTCCATTTGAATATAGACGGAGTCTTGAAAATTTATCTGTCCACTAATTTGCGGACGAATTATGCGTGGGTTCCTATCAGTGTGTAATCAGTCCATAATCCGTTTTGTGAATTTTTGGGACGGTATCGGCCATCCAAAAATTCCATTTGGAAATTGCACTTTTCTTGTAGTTATGACTTTTTATGCCCACTCTGATGGAAGATTTCATGTTATCAAAAGGATATATGTCTTTGTGGTGAATTGTACAAAATACTTGGTTGTGAACGTACAAAAACCAAGTCTTAATAGTTTTCATTAATAGCATATATCATGAATGTATGTCTTACTCTGGATAGGAGTTAATCTCTACAAACATGCTCCAAATGCTTTATTGGTTTTCAAAGATATGCATGTAGCATTCGAAGGACTTTTATTCTTCTCTTTCTCCATGAAATAGATTTGCAATAACTTCTACAAAGCCTCACCCAAAGATGCAAAACTTGTCTTTCTAGATTTAGTGCAAGCAAAAGCTTCTTGAATCCTTGGCCCAACATGTCACTTCCATAACTAATAATCCAAAAGATATATTCTACATCATTTGCACATCTACGAAACTGACACACCAATGTCTAATATATGAAGAATCAGTTTTCTTTCCTACTCTATTTCAACAATAATGACAAACCAAATGGAAACAATCCAAATAGAAGTGTGAGAGAGCTCTCTCAACATGCCATCGATTTCTAATGATGCTTTGCGACAAACCATCACACACGTGACCAACAACACGCTCGTCGATGCTGCATGATGATGTTATCCCATTTGTAAGCCTGTTTTCTGTTGTGAACAATAAACATGTGGGCGTTGGTCTCTCGAAATTGCTTGGGTTGGCGTTGGGTTTGCCTAAGGATGAGGTTTCCAAACGAAAAACCCGATGAACCTCATCTCCTTGCTGAACACATATCCTCATTTGTATCAAAACTAAAGTTTGACAAGAATCATCGCCATAGTGTTACCTTTGACTTAGCAGAAGAATCAACTGGCCTATTCAAACCATCGCAAATACCATCATTTTGCTTAAATATGACGTTTCCAAACAAAAAACTTTTACTACACTTATGCTATGCGCACAAACCCTAATTGTAAGACTTTGTGCGCATAACATAAGTGTGATAAAAGTAAGTCATGTGAGAAGCACATGACAATTGAAATGAGCCCCAATGTGCCTCTCACGTGATATTTGTAAAATTGTTAAATCAATAGGTTTCAAGCATAACCTTAGATCATAGATAGGCTGCCAAAACCCTAGGACCGACCACCATACAGTAAGTGTCACCGACGACGATTTTTCAGCGGTCCATCATCGTCCACCCTTCTTCATAGGTAATCTCTTGGTTTTTTCTTTCACTATTGCATTCCTTTTCTTGCTTTTTTTTTGGTATATTGTCATGGGTCTTTATGAGTTTTGAAGGGAGTGGTCAGCTCCGACAGGATAACATCAACGAAGACAAAGCAGCTGGAGATGAGGAACCTGATGAAACTTCCAGAATGGAGATAGACGTGAAGAAGGGAAAAGAAGGGCTTGGATTGTGTCAGAATGGACTCAACACAGCTGGGCTGCAGGAGAGGAAGACGTGGGCCTGAAATGATATTCGGAGGTCCATCAGAAGCAGAGCCCAATATTGTTTTCTTCTTCAGCAAATTCCAGCACCATATTCATGCTCGGTTTTGTATGAAAAAACAGAATCAAATTAGTTAAGAAAAATGCTAAAACATGGATAAATTTGGTACAATTATATAATATACATGTTGTAAGTAATTTTGATACTCAGGGTTACATATATATATATATATATATGTACTAAGAAAATCCTAATATATGAGAGACCATTTTTATTCACCAAGAACCATATACTTTTCTGCATTTTTAATCAAACACCAACAACTTTGTATTAACCAAAAAGAATCATCTTCATTTTCATTTCTTGTTTGCATAAACATTAAAATGAAGAGTCCTTAAAAAATCAAATGGTATCAGAGCACTATGTTTAGGGGGCAAAATCAAGCAGTAGCACGGACAACATAACACAACACAAAGGATCAAGCAGTAGCACAAAACCGAGAACAAATAACAACCAACAATAGGTAACAAACATACTCAAATTTGTGATACTAGCTAACAATGGACATGTCATAGAACTCTCCACCCATTCTTGTATTTGAGGGGGAAAACTACAGCTTGTAGGTGATAAAGATCAAACCCACAAAAAGGGGTAAGGGCTTTTGAAAATCATAACTGAAGGGATTCCAAAGTGCCCTAATGTTAAGGAGTTACCTGCTGAAGAAGGGAAGAAGGTCATGGCTGAGTGGGAGGATTTAGAAGCCAAGGATCAGAGAAGCCTTAAAGCTGATATACCACGAGGTCACCGAAGAAATTTTTATTGCCCATTTGTCAACCTGTGAAACATCCAAGGCAACATGGGATCTGCTGAAGGAGAGATTTCAAGGTGACACTAAGGCAGCTCGAATCAAGCTGCAAAGATTACGAGACTGATTCTAAGATATTGCAAACAAGATTACTGAATATGGAAATGATATCAGGTCTTATGGAGCCAGAATGGAAGAAGATGATTTGGTTTCTAAGATATTGTGTTCCCTACAAGTGAGGTTTAACCCATATGTGGGGTTCTAGAGTAGACGAAGGATCTAAAAACCTTAACTGTGGGTGAGCTTCTGATTGCACTGATATCATAAGAGTCTAGGCTGGACGACCGAGATGGTATAGGTCTAGAGGAAGCATTCTACACGAAGTATAAGGGTACAAGGATTGGACAGAAAATAGACTTGACAAAGAAATCCTTCGGCAGTACAGATTATAAATTAAAACATAAAAAGTGGTGCAACATTTGCAAAAAGGACAGCCACGTAGAAACTCAATGCTATTTTAAAAAAAAGATGGAAAACCTGAAGGATCTAAAATATTCAAAACAAAGAAAGAATGTTTTAACTATGGTAAACCTGGGCATTTTTCTAGAGAATGCAGGGTTAAGAAATATCCAAAAATCAAGTACAAATGACCAGTGAACAAGATGAAGACAACACACTATTTACAACAGCTCATGTAATGAGTCAAACAATGGAGGATGATGTTTGGTTAACTGATATCGGTGCAACAAATCATATGAATCGATAGGAAGGTTTCTTTATCACTCTGGGTAGAGATTTTAAAATATCTATCAAAGTTGGTAATGGGGCTACATTGGACACGACTAGAAAAGGAACCATTGAGGTTATGACTAAGAAAGGCAGAAGAACCATTCGAGATGTTTTCTTAGTTCCTGGTCTTAGTAAAAATTTGTTGAGTGTACCACAAATGGTATGAAATGGTATAATGTGATGTTCACCGAAACTATGTGTGAAATTGATATGCGTTATATCGAGTTATAAAACCTAGACTAACGCTTCCGCAAGAATACGGATCGTGTAGCAACTAGGGTCGAACACAAGGAATTGATGCGACTTCGTAGCTATTGAACTAATTGAATTAGACGTACGAGGTGATTAAAGTTGTGATTGTGATTGAGCTGAACTAAACTAAATCGAAGAGAATAGACTTTATGGCTAGGCACCATGGGTGTCGAGAGTTTGCATAACGATGTAATGAAGTTCTAAAAGGATAATTGGTCTAAGGCACTATCATGGATTCAGGGAATTCAAGCTCTCCTATAGGAACTGACTGGCGTAGACTTGTCCACTATCTAGCATGCATATGCCAATGTATCCATTGCGCATCTTACATGCATAGACGCATTACGTCCGCTATCCTAATCCCTAGATTTAACCGATTGACCTGGCGTAGATTCTAAACCGGCTAAACCCTAAATCATGGCTATGTTCCGAAACCTAATGCCCTGGCGTTGGTTTATTAGATTTCTAAGATCATTCAATCAAGTGGCGTACAGGTAGAGAAAGCATTAAGAACAACCATGAAATCTGAAAACATGATAGAAACCAAATTCATTCATTCAAGTGGCGTACAGGTAATGAAAGCATTAAGCACCACCATTCATTAAGCATATGACTTCATTACAACATAGCAAATCTCTCTAACCCATGGCAAGGAATCTACTCAGACATAAATACAGACAAGGAAACACAAGAGAAGTCTAGATTCGACATAGATGTAGAAAGAGATGACTCCCTATTCATAAACCGATGCCTTCGGTAGATTCTTCTCGCTCCCGATCCGTAGATCCGTCCTTTTCTTCCTTCTTCTCCTTGCCCTAATGTCTCCCAATCTCCTCTGATGTGTTCTGGTTCGTCCCCCCTCTTTTTAGATCTGATTTTCCCTTTTAATTTTGCCGATCTAGATCTTAGGAAAGTTTGTTGGAACGCTGGACCCGAGCGGGCATGCTCTTTACCCGATCGTGCAGGTGACCTACCCGATCGTGCACACACAAATGAGCCCGATCGGGCACCATGCCCGACCGTGTACTTCATCAGCCCGAGTCGTGCAAACCTACGGGGTTTTCTGCCATGAATCAGCCCGAGCGGGCACTCCAAATGCACCCGAGCGGGCACCTATGCCCGAGCATATCCCTTGAGCACCCGAGTCGTGTAAGGCTACGGGGTTTTCTTGAATGATTCAGCCCGACCGGGCACTCTCAATCCACCCGAGCGGGCATGTCTTGAAGTGTAGTTTCCGCTCCTTTCGCTCGGTATTTGAGTACTCGCTTCCATCCGTGGCCTTGCATAAGCCGAACCTTGTTACACAGCTTCGTTTTCGGGTTTAGATTGCATAATCACTCGTGTTTCTCTTCAATCCTTCGTTTCCTACACAAAACACGAAATGTGGATAAAGTCTTCGAATATGCTCAATAGATGAATGAAATATAAATAATCTACTCTAAACTAGACCTAAGAATGATATAAAAACTATAACAAATTACGTGTTATCAAACTCCCCCAGACTTAACCTTTTGCTCGTCCTCGAGCAAACCTAGAGTCGAGTACTAGAAGAGCTAAACAACCATGGATACCAATACAAATACGTCGAAGAATTTAGCCATCATACAAATCAACGCGTCACATGAACGCAAGCCTAAGCGTACCTAGTTCAGACCTCTATCCACCGAAAGTCTTGAACCATGCAATCCCACCAATGACCTAAGTGAAAAAAAATCCGTACTCCTAAACAATGTCCAAGCGATCTCCATACCAAATTCTTCTAAGCTTGAGATATCATTAAGCTCATACTCTCGTTCTTATTATTTTTTTTTATTCTTTTCTTTCTTTATAATTCCACGCTCGGTTCCTAGGACGTCGAAGTCGAAGAGGTTGGCTTTCTACTTAGACCCAGGCTGCCTATGGCACACTCATAAGGTTGCAAGGCCTTAGAGGAGTGAAGAGATGCGTCATTGAAGCTCATTTTAAACCATGGTTTTCTTTCTTTTCTTTTTTTTTTCTTTTCTTATGAAAAATACGCATCACTCTAACCCTTAGGACGTAGAATAGCGCCTCAACCCACCACTTAGACCCGAACCATCGATATCGATGTACTCATGTCAATGGAAACCTTAAATAGTTAACTTATCCAAGGAGAAAAAATTGACAGCGGAGTATAAGCGTGTGGAGTTTAATGAACGCTAAAAATCTATCAAACAAGCATCGATTAATTGGTATTCACGGAGATATGATACTTGGTACCGAAACTAGGAGGTGAATGTAACTATAGGTCAAGGCTTCAAGCACAATTACTTAACTAATCGGAATCAAGAAGACTTCTAAGCAAACCTAGACCATTGTTCACGATTCGACAAAGTTGCACTAATGACTAAAACTCGAAAATTTATGCTAAGTATCCATCCGTTTATTCCTAAAAACAAAAATCTACATCTAATCCTAATAATCTAATCCTAATCACATGACAATACTCGATGAGTACCCCCCCAGACTTGAATGAAACACCGTCCCGGTGTTCAAAACCTAAGAGAAATTCGCATACCAAACAACGGGAAGAATAAGGGTTAGAACGTGTGCACCTTGTGTATCTTGCAATCCCGTGCTTGTGTCCGGACATTGTATGCGTTTCCTCCTCAAGGATGATATCAACGTTGAAAAACCTGTGAAAAAGATTCACACAATCCCAAAAGAAGGAATACTATCTACCGAGTAAGTCAATGTGAAAAGAAAAAGAAATAGTCCGAAAAAAAAAAATAAAATAAAATGAGAAATGCAAAAGTCGGGTTGCCTCCCGATAAGCGCTTGTTTAAGGTCTTGAGCCTGACCAAAATGTGCTACCAATTAGATGGACGTCCTTGACGTCGTTGAGTGTGTAGCATCTTGCGTACATGAGGTGGTCGATAGAGTGCAGTACGCGGTTCAATTGAATTCCTTCCCCGATCAGCCATGTCGTCCCTAATCTTCATTTCAACCTTCATCTTGGATGCCTTATCAATGTTCCAATCTGATGCTGGACGTTTGTAGTGGCTGCTAGGCATCTCAAGAATAGACAAACTGTCGATGTAAGCCGTTTGTGTCATGCTGGAATCTGCCTGGGATTGTCGGAGGGTTGTGCACTGGTTTGCAATGTTTTCGTGACTTGAAACCTTCCCCAACTGATCTGTACTCATGTGGTTATGAGTTGAGAAATTGCCTTGATGAGGATTACCCGAGAATCCATTCTTATCTGAGGTTGCGATCCGCTTTGCTCGGGTCGCGCAGAATTCTGCTCGGTGTTCATCTAACTCGGGGTTTGGGATTTCTTCTATACCCTTTTCATCTAGCAGCTTTGTACAAAGCTTCTCTCCATTAGGAATCTCACAAAAACCCTCTCTAGCTGCTGGAAGAGTCATCTCAAAAGAATCTAACTTCCCAAACTTCTCAAAGACCTCGTTGGCTAACTCCTCTAAGACGTTGATGTGGAATACCGAATCCACCATACATGGCCGCTTAAGTGTGTCGTTCAGATTGAACTCCACTTCTTCATCCCCGAATTTAAGTGTGAGTCTACCCTCAGCGCAATGTATAATCGTCTTTGCCGTATTGAGAAACGGCCTACCAAGGATGATTGGAATTTTCTCGTCCTCCTCCATATCCAATACAACGAAATCAACCGGGACGAAAAATCTTCCTACCTGCAAAGGCACGTCTTCCAGCCTTCCCTCGGGTATCCTAACACTCCTATCAGCCATGGTTAACGCCATTCTCGTCGGTCGAAGATCCATCTTACCCCTAAGATCCAATTTCTTATACAAAGACAATGGTAGCACGCTTACGCTTGCTCCGACGTCGATTAGCGCATGGTTTATTTCATAATCTCCAATTTTACAAGGGATTACGAATATACCTGGATCCGGCATCTTTTTGGGTAGATTAGGCTGCAGCATTGAATTCGTTACCATAACGGATTCCATCTCTACATCACGCTTGTTCGCAAGTATCTCTTTGAGGAACTTGGCGTATGAAGGCATCTTCTTCAACGCCTCATGGAATGGTATCGTGATGTCCATCTTTTTCAACATCTCAGCAAATTTCGCAAATTGAGCATCATCATCCTTTTTGCGTTGACGTTGAGGAAATGGCAAAGGAGGTGGTCTCGGTTCCGGTTTCACGTATTTCGGCTCTCCCTCCTCCTCGGGTCTATTTTTGTGCTCTTTGCTGCCACTGCCCTTTTTCATTGCTTTATTTGACTCTTCATCTTCGTCAAATGTCGAGGGAATGATCTGATCCATGAGTCTCTTACGTTGACGTTGTGGGAATGGAAGAGGTGGCGGTCTTGGTTCCGGTTTCACGTACTTTGGCTCTTCCTCCATCTCGGTTTTCATGCTTCGTTTTTCAACGTAGCTACCATTCTCCACTGCTGTGCCGGTTGCTTCATCCTTCTCAAACATCAAATGAGTGGGCTGATCCACCACTTTGCCACTCCGAAGATATATAGCATTGACGTGTTCACGAGGATTTGCTTCCGGCCGCGCCGGTAGAACCCCTTGCGGTCGCGATGATTGCGCAGCGAGTTGTGCAACTTGAGTATCCAAGATTTTTACATGCGTCTTCAACTCATTAAATTCTCTCTTCAGCGAAACGAAGTCATCGGAATGCTCCTTCTGCCCTTGAATGATTTGAGCTAGCATTGATGCAATATCGGGACTAGCTTCTTGTTGTGGAGGGGCCGGTGTACGTGGTTGGTAATACTGATCTTGGGGTTGCGTTTTTGGTTGAAAATTCTGATTGCGTTGCATCAAACGCGGCTGAAAATTCCCCCATGAGCGTTGTGCATTGAATGCACCGTCGGAATTCTTGTACGAGAGATTAGGGTGATTTCTCCACTCGGGGGTATAGGTATTACCCAAAGGTTGGTTGTTACCTACATAATTCACCCCTTCGTACGCTTGAATTCTTTGTTCGTCCGGCTGCTCATAATATTGCTGTTGATTTACTCCGGACATCAATTCGTAGAGCCCATTGATTTTACCATTCATCTCGGCTCTCATATCGGCTAGCTCGGCATATATGTTATGCGTGTTATCAACATTGGCTACCCTTGCTGGAGCGTTGCGATTGTACTCTCCGGCGTTGTGGTTTCCCTCGTAAGCCATACGATCTATAAGATCCTCGACTTGTGGGAAGGTGAGGTTGCTTAAAGAACCTCCAGCAGCGGCTACGATCAAGATCCTCGTATTGTCCGATAAACCTTGCATGAAATTGCATATGAGGTAACTTTGATCCATACCGTGATGTGGGCAAAGGCGTTGGTAGCCTTTGAATCGCTCCCATGCTTCATATAAGCTCTCGGCTGCCCCTTGCACAAATGTGTTGATGTTATTCTTGGCTAGCTGAGCTTTGTTTTGAGGGAAGAATCTCGTCATAAACTTCTCCTCTAGCTGTTCCCATGACGCAATAGAATTCGCTGGTTGCGAATATAACCAATCTTGTGCTCTATCCTTCACCGAGAACGGGAAAGCAGCTAGCATTATATCCTCATCCGATACCCCATCTCCACCCCTTACGGTTCGGCACAGCATCTTGAAATCAGTGAGATGCTGGTTTGGGTCCTCGGTTGGTCTCCCTCTAAACGCCGCGTTACCAAGCATTTGAATGAATGCCGGTTGAAGCTCTACACGGACGTTTCTTCTTGCAATGCAAGATAAGAGCTGCGTGTGCCTAGGGACCGTGTATGATCCATAGGTCAGTGCCGGTTGCACTTGCTGCGCATTTTGAACGTTCATATCTTGACGTTCAGCCATTAGCTCTTCGACAAACGGTTGTTCGATCACTTCCTCGGTTTGGAAATTCAAATGTGCTTGCGTGTTATCAACTGAATTGCTTGCACTAGCTTTCGATTCTTTCCTTAATTTTCTGAGTGTTCTATCAATGTCGGGGTCGAAAACTAGATCCGCTTTTCCGGTGTTTCTCATGCACAATTAAGCTGCACAAGAAAAAGAAGACAAACACAAAGATCACGTGAGATACGAGAAGCAAAAGAACTTGACTCTAAACGAATAAACCAAACAAAAACACGAAAAAGCAAGAAACAAACAAGACTCCTAAAAACCTAATGTCTAATCTAAAAGTTTCCTAACTCCTAAGCCGTAATCAACTCCCCGGCAACGGCGCCAAAAACTTGATATGCGTTATATCGAGTAATAAAACCTAGACTAACGCTTCCGCAAGAATACGGATCGTGTAGCAACTAGGGTCGAACACAAGGAATTGATGCGACTTCGTAGCTATTAAACTAATTGAATTAGACGTGCGAGATGACTAAAATTGGGATTGTGATTGAGCTGAACTAAACTAAATCGAAGAGAATAGACTTTATGGCTAGGCACCATGGGTGTCGAGAGTTTGCATAACGATGTAATGAAGTTCTAAAAGGATAATTGGTCTAAGGTACTATCATGAATTCAGGGAATTCAAGCTCTCCTATAGGAACTGACTGGCGTAGACTTGTCCACTATCTAGCATGCATATGCCAATGTATCCATTGCGCATCTTACATGCATAGACGCATTACGTCCGCTATCCTAATCCCTAGATTTAACCGATTGACCTGGCGTAGATTCTAAACCGGCTAAACCCTAAATCATGGCTATGTTCCGAAACCTAATGCCCTGGCGTTGGTTTATTAGATTTCTAAGATCATTCAATCAAGTGGCGTACAGGTAGAGAAAGCATTAAGAACAACCATGAAATCTGAAAACATGATAGAAACCAAATTCATTCATTCAAGTGGCGTACAGGTAATGAAAGCATTAAGCACCACCATTCATTAAGCATATGACTTCATTACAACATAGCAAATCTCTCTAACCCATGGCAAGGAATCTACTCAGACATAAATACAGACAAGGAAACACAAGAGAAGTCTAGATTCGACATAGATGTAGAAAGAGATGACTCCCTATTCATAAACCGATGCCTTCGGTAGATTCTTCTCGCTCCCGATCCGTAGATCCGTCGTTTTCTTCCTTCTTCTCCTTGCCCTAATGTCTCCCAATCTCCTCTGATGTGTTCTGGTTCGTCCCCCCTCTTTTTAGATCTGATTTTCCCTTTTAATTTTGCCGATCTAGATCTTAGGAAAGTTTGTTGGAGTGAGTGACCCGAGCGGGCATGCCTTGCACCCGATCGTGCAGGTGACCTACCCGATCGTGCACACACAAATGAGCCCGATCGGGCACCATGCCCGACCGTGTACTTCATCAGCCCGAGTCGTGCAAACCTACGGGGTTGATTGGCATGAACTAGCCCGACCGGGCACTCTCAATCCCCCCGAGCGGGCATGTCTTGAAGTGTAGTTTCCGCTCCTTTCGCTTGGTGTTTGAGTGCTCGCTTCCATCCGTGGCCTTGCATAAGCCGAACCTTGTTACACAGCTTCGTTTTCGGGTTTAGATTGCATAATCACTCGTGTTTCTCTTCAATCCTTCGTTTCCTACACAAAACACGAAATGTGGATAAAGTCTTCGAATATGCTCAATAGATGAATGAAATATAAATAATCTACTCTAAACTAGACCTAAGAATGATATAAAAACTATAACAAATTACGTGTTATCAGAAATCAAAGACAGAAATGAAAACAGAGTGATTGAGGTTCCTATGATTAACAAGGCGTACTCCCTAAGGTGGAAACTGGCTAAAGAAAGAGCAATGAGAGCTAAAAAAGATAACTTATCTGAATTGTGGCACAGAAGATTCGGTTATTCCGAGTTGCACAACTTACAGACTATGCAGAATAAGGAAATGGTTAACGGGCTGCCGAAATTCAAAGTGAACAAACAGGTCTGCGAAGCCTATTTGAAGGGAAAATAGAACAGGGATGAATTGAAGTAAATTCTGGAATTGGTTGGTTCACATAGATCTCTGAAGACCAATGCAGTCCCCCTCCTTGGATGGCAGTGTGTATTTGCTAACATTCATGGACGATTACTCTTATATGTTGTGGGTGTATTTTCTAAGGCTGAAATCAAACACATTTGCTACATTCGAGAAGTTTAAAACCTTGGTTGAGATACAGACCGAGAAGAAGTTAGAGTAGTTGAGGTCCGATAGGGGTTTTGAATTCAACTCAAGAGAATTTACAAAATTTTTGGAAGACAATGGCAGCAAACAGTGGCCTATTCTCCTCAACAAAATGGAGTTATCGAGAGGAGAAATAGGACACTGTTACAGATGAGAAGAAGTATGATCAAGGACAAGGAAATGCCCAATAAATTTAGGCAGAGGCAATGTCTATAGCGTGTTATCTTCAGAACAGACTGCCTACATGAGCTTTGGAAAACAAAACACCACTTGAGGTTTGGAGTGGTCACAACCCATCAGTGAGGCATCTGAAAGTTTTTGGAAGTCTATGTCATATATTAATACCAGCGCAACAAAGAAAAAGTTGGATGATAAATCTGAAAAGGGAATTTTTGTGGGATACAGTAGCATGAGCAAGTGGTTCAGAATATATAAACTAAGCATAGGAAAGGTGGACATGGCTAGGGATGTTGTGTTTGAAGAGAACAAGGGGTAGAATTGGGAAACACAGACATAAATCAAAGGACAACCTGTGACACCAATTTACTCCCCTGGAACTATATCACAAAGAGTAGAAACACATCAACAGTTGAATACACCTAACCTATCATCACTGCAGAGGAGTCCATGAAGGAGTGGGAGAATTCAAAGAGAAATACACCGAATGAGAAGACTTAGTGATTTGTATGAGAATTCAAAGGAAGAAAATGAAGCATCCAGCAATGTATATGAGAGCTGATACTTAACTATGGAAGAACCTACTACGTTTGAGGAAGCAGTATTTGAAAAGGAGTGGAGAGATGCTATGGATGCAGAAATGGAAATGATCAGCGTGACATGGATCTATAAAATTAAGACTGACGAGAATGGGCATATATTTAAAGTTAAAGGCTAGGTTGGTTGCAAGAGGATTCACAGAAATCTACAATCTAGATTATGGGGAAACCTTTTCCCCGCTATCTAGGCACGTCACTATCAGGTTTAATTGATATGGCAACACAGAAGGGATGAAAATCACACCAAAGGGATGTGACATAGGAATTTCTCAATGGAAAAATTATTGAGGAGGTGTATATAGAACAACCCCCTAGTTATGTGATAGAGGGAGCTAATGACAAGGTCCTAAAACTAAGGAAAACATTGTATGGGCTTAAACAAGCACCAAGAGCCTAATATAGTAAAATTGATTCTTTCTTCATGAATGAAGGATGTAGAAGAAGTGCTTGTGATGCTGCAGTATACTTGCAGATCACAGAAAATGAGATTGTGGTGATTTTTCTTTACGTTGATGACATTATCAACACAGGAAGTGATGAGAAGTTAACTGAAGTTTTTAAGAGAAGGTTGAGTAGTACGTTCGAGATGAGTGATTTAGGAAGATTAAAATATTATCTGGGATTTGAATTATGTTAAATTCAAGACGGACTTTTCTTAGGCTAAGCTAAGTATGCTCAACAGCTATTGAACAAGTTTGGAATGGTTAATTCCAAGAGGGTGAGAACACTTCTCACACCTCATGGAAAGAATGTAGAAGATTGGAAGTTTTTAACAGATTCAACCAAGTACAGAAGCATGGTTGGTGGACTTATGTACTTGGCTGCTACTAGACCTGACTTGGCATTTGTAGCTTCTTATTTATGAAGAAGCAATACCAAGCCAATAGAAAGGAGTTTGCAAGAGGTAAAAAGGGTGCTCAGATATGTGGCTGGACTGTGCACTATGGAGTGTTATTCAAAAAGGTTGAGGGAGCTAAATCAATTAGATATTCGGATTCAGACCTAGCTGGGAGCAAAGAAGATGCTAGAAGTACAAGTTACTGTTTTACTATGGGAAGTGCTATGTTCACTTGGGCAACACAAAAGCAAGAAATTATCGCATAATCAACACCCGAAGCTGAGTATATGGCGTTATGTGCAGCTACAAACCATGTCGTGTGGTTAAAAAGACTATTCAGTGAATTAGGTTATGACATGAGTGACAATGTGCCTATTTACTGTGACAATACATCAACAATCATGATCGGGAAAAATCCTGTAGACCACAAATGCACTAAACACATCCTAATCAAGTTTCACATCGTACGGGAAGCAGAGAAGGATGGAGTAATTGAGATGAGATACGTACCTGGAGACACGAAGCTTGCAGATATAATTACCAAGCCTCTCGAGACCGGTCGATTCGAAGAACTGAGGCAGCTGATCGGAGTCATGCCGAAGCCGACCAAGATGGAGATTGAAGGGAGTGGTCAACTCTGACAGGACAACATTTAGCGGAGACGAAGCAGCTGGAGATGAGGAACCTGATGAAGCTTCTAGAATGGAGATAAACATGAAGAAGAAAGGAAAAGAAGGGTTTGGATTGTGTCAAAATGGGCTCACCACAGCTGGGCTGCAAGAGAAGAAGACGTGGGCCTGAAGTGACATTCAGAGGCCCATCATAAGCAGAGCCCAATACTGTAAGTAATCTTGATACTCAAGGTAACAGAAAACATTTCTATTCACCAAGAACCATATACTTTTCTTCATTTTTTTATCAAACACCAGTAACTTTGAATCAACAAAAAAGAATCATCTTCATGACTAAACGCATGACCATAGACAGCTTCGTAGCCGTGTATCACTCATCTTTCCTTGTTAAAAAAATCACCATTAAACTCCTGATTCTTCAACCATTCTTTGACCACGTGTCTCCAACATCTGTCTGCGTAAAAATTCTCTAAATCTTACCATGAAATCCATCTTGAATCCCCACTAAATCTAGAATGAGTAGTTCACGTTTTGTTCATGAAATCAAGATATGGCTTCTTCATCGATGAATCCATATGCAAATTGCAATGTTTCTAGATCTGTAATATATTTGTTTTTCAGTAAAATACTTCTCAATCCAATCAAGCCATGATTCTAAATTCTCATCCCCAAATAATACAAGCACACGAATAAAATTTTCACCCATGATTGATCGAATAGGCTCTGATACCAATTTGTTATGAACAAAGAGCAATGAAATGGAGAAATTACCCATTATTGATCAATATCGTATAAAAGGATAAAATGCAATAATAATTAAGGAATATTTTGAAAGTTCTATGCCTAATATAAAATATTCAATAGTTATGAGTTTAAGTCTTAATTATTAAAGAGTTAATAATTATAAATAAACGCATTACGAGGTTTCGTAAACAGAGAATTCAAAACCTAGAAACCCTAGCCGTCAGAAAAGAAAAACCGTAAGAACGAAAAAACAGTTTTTCGTTCTTCCGATTTCCACATCAAAGCAATCCCGATCTCGGCGTGGATACGCGTAGAGGGCTTGTACCATCAAGCCTCACATCCGACGACTGCACGTTCAACGCTACAGGTATCTTGAAATTGTTTCTGTATTTGTTCGTCGTTGAAATCCGAAAAACTTCCCGTAAACATGACTAGATCTATAATTGGGTTGATAAAACACGTTTCCACAATTGAAATTAACCCTACAGTGGTATCAGAGCTCTGGTCGTATGTTTAGGATTGGTTTTCGGATTTTTGTGTGAAAAATCGGATCGAAAAGCGGGAACGCACGCGCACACCAACCTTCGCCAGCGCGCAGGCGGAGAGGAAGAGGCACCTGGGCCACGACCGACGCCCTAGCTGGCCGGACGAGGGTCGTCCGTCACATGCGAAGGGTCGCCAGCAAGTCCCTGGCCGCCGCGGCTGCAAAGGAAGGTGGCAACACGCGAGAGAGAAATCGCGTTGATCGCGCGAGAGGGAAATCGCGTCGAGCGACTGCTCGCTCGATGGATTCTTCAGGCAGGCGCGGTGACGCACGGAGGGGCGAGGACTGCGCAAGCGTGGGGTCGACGTCGGGCGGCGAGGGTCGAGCAGGCGGAGTGGCGAATCGACGGTGATTGGAGTTTTCGAAACCCCTTCTGCGCCTCTCACTCTCGATTCGACGGATCTTCAGCAAGGCGGCAGGCACGGCGGCGCACGAAGCAGGCGGACGGCCGGCCACCTCACTTTGTTGCCTCCAGCAAAATATGACTTTATTCCTCTTCTCTAGGGGTGTTTTCCTTATTGTATAAGTCCCCCACGAACTTCCCGACGAAAAAAAAATTAAAATATTAAGTTAAATTAAAATTGAGAATTTTAATTTTAAAATATCAAAAATTGGGTTCTAAAACGATAAATAGTTTATCGTAAGGTTTTTCCTTCATCGTAGACGTTTTTGGATATTTTCTCGTTTACTTGGTACGGCCTGACTACCAGGAGGTATATAGTTCGAAAAATTGATTCGAATGTCTATGACATTAGATGTCTAGTGGGAGGGATCAATTAGTTTTTGTGAA
>CM071875.1:8698797-8718550 GCA_036759665.1 Gynandropsis gynandra
GCACTGGAATTACTCTCTCCAAAGAGGATTGTCCTTAGACACAAGAAGAGAGAGAACGCATGAGTAGGATCCCATATGCTAGCGCAGTGGGAGCCATCATGTATTCCATGACATGTACGTGGCCTGATGTAGCCTTCGTGCTAAGTGTAGCGAGTCGGTATCAGGCAGATCCCGGTGACGAACATTGGAAATTGGTGAAAACCATTCTCAAGTACTTGATAAAGACTAGAGACCAATTCCTCGTTTATGGAGATTCTAACGTGGAGTTAGAATGGTTCACGGATGCCAACTTTATATCTGATAAGGATGATAGCAGATCGATATCGGGGTATGTGTTTTGCCTTAATGAGGGTGCAGTGTGTTGGAAAAGTTCCAAACAAGCTACTGTAGCTGATTCGATTAATGAAGCAGAATACATAGCGGCTTGTGAAGCTGCTAAGGAAGCGGTCTAGATGAGAAAGTTCATAACTGAACTTGGTGTGGTACCTTCGATAAAGGAACCAGTTCCTCTATTGTATGATAATACCGGGGCAATAGCCCAGGCGAAGGAACCAAGATCTCATAAAAAGATCAAAGCATGTTCTGCAGAAGTACCATCTAATAAGGGAAATCGTTGAGCGTGGGGACGTTCAAATCCAGAAGGTAGAAGGAAAAGAAAATGCAGTAGATCCACTCACAAAGGCGCTTGGTTCAAATGAGTTTGACAAGCACAAGTTGATGATCGGATTGAAGAACATGACATGCTGGAATTAGTTCTAGGAATAGTACAATTGTTGTAACTATTTAAGAGCTAATTTTATGTCATATATTTTTGTAACTATTTAAGGACTATTTTATGTCTTGTATTTTGAACACTTATAAATAAATGAAATGGCATTATTTTATCATTTTGATGATATTTGTAAATATATATGTGTATATATTTTCATAGCTAGTATGATAGAGTCCATGATTAAGTTTAGAAACTTGTCATCATGATAGAGATCATGATAAAGAGAGTCAAGTTTTGGTAAAACTTAATCTAAATCGTTCTTGATCATAGGATAACTAATTGGACGTTAGTAATCCGGATAGATCAACATGGATGTGATGGTTTCAATTTGATAGAAATTAGTAGATCTCTTTTACTAAATCACATGTATGGATGATGCACATAGAGATGTGATCATTGAACAGACCCAAAGGGAGAATTCCTAATGGTTACATTACCATTGAACTGTCAATAGGAATTTCTCTGGAGGGATTGAAATATCATAATTTCCTTACCTGAGATCAACATGGTAACTGGCAAGTTATCTACTATTCTTTGATTCTGGACACCTTATGTCTTGGGATATAGGTTGAAAGGATATTGGGAATGATTAGATGCTTGTGCAGTTAGTGATTGATCAAGATGGAATCGGTCAACTCTAGGTAAAGAGTTTGAGCTCTATCTTGTCAGCAACATAATGACTGAAAAGACCTTGGCCAGGGCATTTGAATGAGAGAAGAAAAGAGTTTCTTGCGATCATTCACCAGTCAGTTATGTTACGCATGAAACATAGTTGATAATCTATTAGGACTTGATAGTCAGACCATGTCCTAGGATTATCCAGAGCTGTAAAGACGGAGGGAAATAATAATATTATCCTTCTACCATGGTTCTACAGAGTAAGGATGTTACTTCACACTATCTGGTCGTTGAGGAGTGTTGCTAGACGCCAACCTCGATTAGTTAATTAGTGAGACTAATTGACTACCAGTTTAGTGATGAACCTACGAGGTCACACGCATACGAGTGTCTCGGTATTTGCTTATGATTGTTAGACAATCAGTGTGGGATACAGTTATATTCATCCGCTAGCACCGAAGAATATAATTGTATTTGATTTTTCTTTTGGGTTAGTACATAAGGTGTACGGACAAGTATGTGTATGGAGATACATGTACTTCGACTATTTGAAATATTACGTAAAGACGAGTGGGAGATTGAAAGTCCTATGCCTAACATGTAATATTCAATAGTTATGGGTTTAAGTCGTAATTATTAAAGAGTTAATAATTATAAATAAACGCATTACGAGGTTTCGTAAACAGAGGATTCAAAACCTAGTAACCTTAGCCGTCAGAAAAGAAAAACCCGAAGAACGAAAAACAGTTTTTCGTTCTTCCGATTTCTACATCAAAGCAATCCCGATCTCGGAGTGGATACGCGTAGAGGGCTTGTACCATCAAGCCTCACATCCGACGACTGCACGTTCAACGCTACAGGTACCTTGAAATTGTTTCTGTATTTGTTCGTTGTTGAAATCCGAAAAACTTCTCGTAAACATGACTAGATCTATAATTGGGTTGATAAAACACGTTTCCGCAATTGAAATCAACCCTACATATTTCTAGAGAATGTTTCGATCTCTCCAAACCCAAAGCCCACCAAATATCTTCAAACCTTTTTATCTCTTAGCCATATCCTTATATAATGGAGAATAAGGTTAATAAACAATAATACAAACTCTCCAAAATTCCCTTATCACAACTTATATCACAAGACTATTGGTTTTTCTACGTATCTTTCACAAATACACTAATACTTAATAACATAATACTTGAATCATGATGTCACAATACTTTTGATCTAGTGTCGATAAATCGGTAAATACAAAAAACCGCTCAAAAATTTCTTTAGCTAAATATTTTAAGAATTATAAAAAGGAAAAAGCGATCTACCGATAATAAAACTAGTTAAAATATTCTAGAAAGGGCTTCTTATTAATAAGGCTCAATACATAACTAAAAAATACCATAAAAAATAAAACGAAAACACGTGAAAGTGCTTGATCAAACGGTGTGATCGCTTGGTCATGCTCCAAATATGGTTTTCGATGCAAAAATAGGTTAAAAAAATACAATTGGCCAAATTATGTCACTGCTCAGTCGAGTCGTGGTGGTGGCTAGTCGAGTGGTGTGGTGATTGGGTTGAGTGGCCAATGTGTGTTATGCGCACATGGTCCAGAGGACTCGCTTGGATCAAACAATTTTTTGCTCTAACCGAACGTCTTTAGTTCATGTAACTTCTTACTATTCTCGACATTATTTAGTTTTAGAATGGTCATGTGTGCTTGAATCGATAGATTTTGACGTCCTCACGTAGCCATTGTCATCTCTGTAGCGTGCTTGTATGCAATCACGTTCAAAATATTCTTCGCCTTCACCCTCCTAATTGGTCTTTGTATGATTTGTATCTATTCCAAGTAAATATTCTCATCATCCTCTCCTTTTTTAATAGGATTTTTCATCAAATCTAAACAATAATATGCATCAAAACAAGCTAAGTCAGTTACAAAGTCAAACTAAGAATGTGCTCCCTCTGCGACTTGATTTTGCAGGTAGTGTGATTAATGCATTTGAGGACTTAAGATCCATATGCTTGAATTTGAAGCTATAATTTTCACATATATGGGAACATTTCTTTGCGCACATGCATCCACATTAAGTATCCTGATTGGAAGATTTTCCTTTAGTATATCTTGTTTATTTGTAGGTACAAAGGCTTTGTTTGTGTTTACACATCCAAGTACTTTTCTCCATCCAATGGTTTCTCGTTTCAGAACCCGGATTACGAGTTTTATAACAACTCAAGAACAAGACTAACAACATAACGAGTTAGCTCATTAGAAAACAATGTTTCTTTGTGCATAAGCACATTCATTGGCTGAGAGAATGTGCTCGTGTATTTTTCTTCGCACCCATAGAAAAAAATTTATTCTTCAGGGGTGTATTCTCATTGATTTTTTTTAAGTTTCTCTCAAAATCTCACTATTTTTAGTGGTGATCTACCTTATGGTCATTCCTTTTCTTGAACCTCTCGTCTTTCTACAATCGTAGCTGCTCCATTGTATCATATGTTTTATACTCCTTGCAATTCCCATTCGAATTGTGGATATATCATCAGCCTGGCGACCCAGTTCACTGTCCGATACGATATCATATCCTCCATCTTTTATTTCGTTCATGATGTCTCGGGATTTAGTTAAAACTTGCTACAAGTATTTGGATCCTCATACTCCTCATCTAAATTAGCGCATGTAATCTAGAAGTCCATCTCCTTTTCAGACTCTTCTATGCTTTACATTCCTTGCACTAGTCCTCATAGACGTTGATTCACCTCTTTATGATAATGGGTAAGTAAAAATCGATATCTCATCACTAAATGCTATCATCCCATGTCGTTATCGCTCGCTGTCCTTTCTTTCGACATAAAGCGTGAGTTGATTCCACCAAGTCAGCAAGCACTCACTAACCATCTCAAATTTTCTCTCCCTATACAATTAACCCTCCATATCGCTTTGTCCCATGAAAGTCAAGATCTCTAGCTTGATGTTCCCGATATCATTGTATTCAAAACTTTTGACTCGATCGACATGTTGTGGTTCCAAAAGGTTTTCATTCTCGTGTGTATCCATATCCACATGTAGTACTTTCCCTGGTTATTCTTGATGAACTCCACGAGCTGTATTGTCAACTCGATCAAGGTGTTGTTGACAATAGTCAGTTCATCTTGTAATATCCTATAAAATTCCATATTCATGAGTTGTATTTGTGTTGGGAATAGAGTTGCTCCTACACCTTTTTGTCGTTTATCATATGATAACTTAAATCAGACATAAAGATGCTACAAAACAAAAAAAAAATTCGCTAGTAAAAACAAATGCGATATAAAAGAAGATGAACGAATATGAAAATCACTCAAGAAGATATGTTGTGGTCAAATTCACTCCCTCTCTTGTATTTTTCTTATATTCTCTTTTTTTATTTAATTGAAATCTTAGAGAATCAAATTTAAAGTTAATTATCGATTTAATTGAAAGCTCAAAGAATTAAATTTAAAGTTAGTTCTGTAAGAATCAAACTAGTTAGTTCTCTAAAAAAACAAATGAATGATGGTCCTAGAACACCCTACTTTATATTTCTTTGCTTCATAACTTGTTTTGTTTGACCACTTTTTGTTTTTCTCTTTTGTTTTTTGTTTAATGCTTTGTATACTTCTTTTTTTTTTCTGATTGATCTTACAACAATAAAAGATCTACAAGTAATACAACTAGAAAATAAAAATAAGATATATCATATAGCGTAAGAATGGGGCCTATTGACATCCTCATGCAGTCGTTCCCACCTCTTCGACTTCTTTGTGAGTGAGCAAATTTTAAATCTTCTTTTCTCATGCACTCGTTCCCACATCTCTTTGGTTTTTCCCTATTGGTGTTGATGGTGTACTAGCACTTTTAGCATCCTAAATCTTCAAGTAATTGTAAGGCATCATTAGACTATTTTCTCTAAAAATCCAAAAAGTGTCGTAATTTTCCAACTCACTCATCTCAAATAAACTGTTCAATCTCCCTTCAAATAGTAAGACCAAATCCTCAACACTCGTCTGATGATAACATCACCCACATAGTTGTTTGTTGTCAAAACGTTCAATGTGTCTTATGTGTGTACATGTTTTTATCATTATTTCTTCTCAATCATACTTGAATGATTGAAAATGCATTTATCTTATTGTAACAAGTTTTAGGTGTTTATTTTAGTCCTTAAAATCTTTTATTTGGTGTAAGCACGTCATCCTTTACTTCCTCTATCAAATATCCATATGGTTATTCCACATAAATCTACTGTAATATCTCCCAATCAAAAAAACTATTTAATATCCATTTGGTACAAATTCTACATCGCCACTACAATAAGTGTTCTAATTTTATCATGTTTTGACACATGAACAAATGTCTCTTCATATTCTATACCATAGATTTGTATAAAACCCTTTGGCATTAGTCTTTCTTTCAATTTCATAAATTTTTTCCCTCATAAATTTTGATCTTATACAACTATTTTACACTGATGATCGTCTGAATTTAAGGCCTATCAACATGCTTCCTAGTCACATTCTTGTTTTTAAGGCCTATCAACATGCTTAGACTGATAATCGTCTGCTTTTAAGGCCTATCAACATGCTTCCAAGTCATATTATTGTGTTTAAGACTTATCAATGTGCTTACACTGATGATCGTCTGATTTTAAGGCCAATCAACATGGCACCTCTCCAACCCTTTTAAAGACACTAGAACATGTAGTGAACATGGTTCTTTTTAAACTATCGGTAACAAACTTCATATCATTGTATCATTTATGTTTATGAGTTTGTTAATTTTAATAAATTTCACTCAACCTCCTTGTTTAGTTTAGATTCTCTTAGGCTAAAAGGAATTAGAGAAAATTGAGATCAGTTTTCCCAACTCTCCCTGGAACTAGACTTGTTTAGGATAAGTTTTGTGTTAGCTATAGGCATGGTTGTTTTTAGTTTACCTAAGGATTGGGAATCACATACCTTTATTTGTTACCCATGTGTTTTCCAGTCCTAATTCTTTTTTTTCTTTCTTCAAACATGTCATCCCTAGCCGCATGAACCTTTTCAAAAATTTTCGTATACACCCTGTAGCCCTTGGTCGTTCTTTTGTAGGCAACAAAAATCAAAATTTCTGATTTCTAATCTAGTTTCCTTATGTATTAAGCATGAATAATTACATGACATGCATCCAAAGACCTTCAGATGGAAAAAATGAGGGTTTATTGCCACTTCAGACATCCAACGGTTTTGTTGTTCAGTGTTTTATTAGACAACCTATTGTGAAGACATGTTGCATTAAATACCTTTTATTCCCAAAATGTGTAAGGTAACACTTTGTCTTTTAACATACTCTTTGTCATATTTGCAGTGTCTTGTTTTTTCATTCAACAAGCCTATTTTTCTAAGAATAAAATGTCACTATAAATTTTCTTTTTTTATGACCATTCCTTTAAGTAACTTCTAAATTGTTTAGAGTAAAATTCATATTCCATGTCAAACTTTAATCTCCCGAGTCTTCTGTATTAGATTTAAGTCTCAAGAATTAGACCTATAGCATGTGTGAATGGACATTTTGTGAATGTTAACATATCAAAACTTCCATCCAATGATGGAGTTTGCATTGGTCTACACAAATGTATGTGAAGTAAGTCCATAATCTCTTTGGCCTTGTAATTTGAAAAATTAAAGAATTCCACAATTATTGTGTGTTCATGCTCTTTCATTTTTTTCCAATTTAGTGAATATGCCTTCTATACCATAGACACCTAAAAATTTTTAGACCCAAAATTTTCTTTGATAATGCATTTGTCTTTGTTGGAGAAAATTTGATATCCATTTTTTACCATCTAGGTATAATTAGAAGGTTTTTTTATCTATTCCAAGGAAACAAATTACATCCTTGATGGGCTTCCTTCCTTTCTTGGTATTCGCCTTTATATTTCCTTTCCCAAAAGTGGTTCATACGAACACGCTCCTAAATTCATAAGAACTCTAAAATTCCTATCTAATGTAATGAAAAATCATTTTTCCCTGATCATATGATTAGCGGCTACATTATTTATCAACCACACATATAGTCTGCAAAACATTAATTTCCTCAATTGACATCGATGAAAAGGGTATTCGATATGACTAACAGTATTTTAGATATGACATCCAATGTTTTTTTATAACCCCAACATAAGGATCAAACATTTCTTCTCTTATATCAGCATCTTAAGATCTCATTTCATTCCCTAGTCCTGTGAATTTGTTAGCAAAGTTCTTATGTTCGCTTGTCACATTGTCTCAAGGTATAATAGTTAGTTCCAAAAACCTTTATAGCCTGATCATTTTGTTTTAGAGTCTCCTACAAAACTTTCTTTAAAAAAATCCCAAACAACCATAAATGTCTTATATATCTCCTATGAGACATCACTGTATATAAATTCCAATATTGTCTAGTCTTTGGCTTCTAACAGTTCCAAAATAGTTTTGGCTTTCTGTTGCTTTTCTTTAAGCACAAATCTTAGTATAAACATATTAGGTGCTTCTATTACTATCTTAAGTACCTTTCAAAATGTGAAAAAATTCATATCAACCCCATAATAAATTCGAACTCTAAGCAATTGTGTTGCACACAACAACATATTTTAAAACAAAAAAACTTGAGATTTCTATTTTCTTCTTTAATTTTTTATTTTTAAAACAAAATAATCTTGTTTTCATCTCTTTCTTTTTTTTTTAACTTTTTAAACAAAAAATAAATAACTCTTGTTTTTCTATTACTTCTATCTCAAAAATCATTAGAATCATATTTGGATCGTACTTTAGTCGTATTAAAATATAAAATCTTTTAAAAAATTAAAACTTTTTGAAAATTTTTAAAATATTAGATTTGAAGTTATAATAAATTCGTAACTAGGTCATATAGTTATCGTTGAAGTCGTTTTGAACTAGTACTGAAGTTGTAGCAAAATTGTATTGTTTAAGTCGTATTGATTTCATATTACATTCTCAAGCTGTAATGAAGTTGTATTGAAGTTGCAAGTGGTAATGAATTCCTAATGATGCCACAATGAATTTGTAATGAAGTCACAGTTTGTAATATAATTGACTTTGTTCGAATTTAATTATGAAAAAGATTATAATATTGATTTGTATTGATTTAGTTTCAAAGAAATATGGTTAAAAAATGATATAAATATTATTTAAATTTCCATCACATTAGTAATGACATTTCTAACTTTAATCAAATACCTATTTTCGCAACAGAAAAAAAAAACTCAAATGGACAATAACATATTTGTATCAGTCTTCATGTTTGTATGTTGAGTTAACATGAAATATCAAAACTTGTTTAAAACATGTTTATAAATATGTTTATAAACATGTGTATAAACATGATAATAATATTTTTTATCAATTAATAATGATTAAATATTATAAAAGACTACCCAATTGAACAAAATTTCGAGTTCGTAACGTATTATGTAATTTTAAATCGATTGCTTTTCTATTATACCATTATTGGGACATATCTTTGTTATAATTGCATATAATTTATGTTTCATAGAATTTTTAAATAATATTACGGATTTGGTGGAACTTTCGTGTGCGACCTTTCAAAAAAATACATGTATCTTGTTGTGCGGCATTTGCGACATCGTGTTAATTTAATTATATGACTATTGCAACATCATTACGACAATAATCGTGTGCGACCTTCAGTATGGCTTAATTTAAATACTACCTATTGTTTAGATATTAACACTAGTTTTAACCTCTACTTGCGGGGATGAAAATTACCGGAACACATAAATGAGAACTCATCATACATGTGCGAAATGGTGCAACATTTGCGACATTAGGTATTAAAATGATTTCTATATGTATGCGCATTAATTGATTTTAATTACGTTAATAATTGTGTTTCAAACATGGTTTCTACATTTATGTTAGATAGATGAAAATTCTATACAATCTTTAGTTATTAAATTTACTCTAAATTCTATGGTGATGAATTGTTTTTATTTACAATATAGTGTTTGTCTTATCTTATGCAAATATCAATTTGATTAGTATGCATGTATCTGGTCAAAAGAGAAATAAAGATGTTCAATTGAATCAGAAGTTTCTATTGGCCTTATAGACTTGGTCATATCGGTGATAAAAGATATATCTCATTCCATAAAGATGTCTATCTTGAAAATATTTTTATGAATGATATGTGACATGTTAATCTAATTTCAAAGGAAATATGGCAAAATCTCCATTTATAGGAATTGAAAAAAGAGTTACAAAACATTTAAGGCTCATACATACGGATGTATATGGACTTATGAATGTTTAAGCTAGAGGAGGATATTCATGTTTTATAACATTCACATATGATATTTTACGATCTTGTTTTGTGTTTCTCATGAAATACAAAGATGGAGTAGATGAAGGTTAACTAAGTAAATAATTTGGTAGAACCTTTGACGAATTCCAAAATAATTGTTATAAATAGGTGTATAAGAAACATAATTGGAGCGTATGAGAATGTAGAGACCTATAAAGCTCATCAAATTTTCAAAAGGAATAAGAAACATAACTGGAATTCCAAAACAATTGTTATAAATAGGTGTATAAGAAACATAATTGGAGCGTATGAGAATGTAGAGACCTATAAAGCTCATCAAATTTTCAAAAGGAATAAGAAATGTGAGGCAATTGATGATAAATAAATGTTTTCTCCTCTCGAAAAGGTCAAATATATTTGGATTCTACTTACCTGAAGGTTTAATGTGTCTGTCCATGGATAATATGGTATATAAGGTAAAAGTTCCATTTATTAATTGAAGCAAACTTCTCGAAGTTGGATCATTTGGTTCAATTAAAAAGTTCCACATTATTAGATGCAAAAAAGAACCTTTGGTCTAGAAGAAGGTCAGTCAGACCAATGTTACCATCCTTGTACTGCATGTGAATGAAATATTACTAATAGGATCGTTGCAAGAAACTAATGTTTGGTTTTCCAAACCTTTCTCCATAAAATACTTACACGAAAGGTCCTATATTATGAAATAAATATTTATTGAGATATATCAAGAAGGCTGCTATGGGTTATCTAGTGATATGCACTGGAATTATTCTCTTTATAAATTTTTCTAAAACTCAAGATGAGAGAGAATGCATTAGTATTATTAATGCTAGCTCAATGGGAGCCATCATATACACCATGACATTTAAATTGTTTGATGTAGCTCTCGCGTTAAGTGTAACGAATTAGTATCAAGTGGATCTTGGTTAATAACATTAGACATTGTTGAAAATTATTCTCAAGTACTTGAGAAGAACTAAAGACAGATTTTTTTTAACTATAGAGATTCCAATATGGAGTTATAATTGTTCACTAATGCAAACTTTGCATTGAATAAGGTTGAAAGCAAATCCATTTGTTATGCTTAAATGGTGGAGTGGCCAATTGGAAACATTTCAAATAGGCTATTATAACTTACTTGATAACTGAAACGAAATATATATATATATATATAACTATATGTGATAAGATAAGGAAACAATTTATATAAAAAATTTCATTAGTTATTTCTTTGTTGGTTCTTTGGTCGGAACCTAGTTTTCATCTTAAATATTTACATTCCATGCTTCTACATATTTCTTGATACGACTTAAGTTCTTCATAATCCTTTTAAAATTTCATTTCTTACAACATAACCATCATTCTATATTTTTTTATTTTTATTTTGATTTTGAACTAGATATGTTTCTAATTTGGTGTCTCTTTTATTAGATATTTTCTAACCACCAAACCTTCATATACGACTTTGTAACCTTTTTTTGTGATATTAACTCCAATTCTTTGGATCTTAATATAGTCTTAACCTCTTTCGCCAAAACTTTGGTTCTCTAATACTTTAACACCTAATTTAGTTGTTCACATGGTGGTGGAACGTTCAAGAGATATGAAATTTGATACGCTTCGTCCACCATTACTTGAAGATTTTGAAGATCATACAACATCTTCTCCGTTACTTCAAGATTATCTTCTATAAGTTTACTTTATCCATTTTAAAGCCATAAAAATTTTACATGAGATACATGTTGTTTGGTAGAGGTTGTTCCATTTACATTTTATCTAGTAATCTCCAAATACTAAAAGCACACTTATCATGAATTATATTTCTCAATATTTCACCAGACAAGCAAAGAAGTATTGTTTTTAACCGTTCTGTTTTTCTCTATTCAAAATTGAGACCAGATTTGAATCCTCATCTAAAATGGAATTCTTGGATCATTTTAAATGTCCCATCTCCTCCTTGCTTCTAAATCTCTGGAGCATCCTCATTACTTAAACTAAACCCAAGATTTTAAGAGTTATAATCACCTTCTCTTTTAAAAGGATAAAATTTTATTTACCATCAAACTTTTCTACTTCCAATTTTTTCATTTGTTCAGACATCTTATCAAAATAGCTTCATTTTCTCTTACGGATAGAAAGAACAATAGTGGATCACCCTTTCTATAAAAAAAGTAGTTGAAATATTCTTTTCTTTATTTTGTTTGAAAAAATCACAAAATTCCACTTGATTTGTGGCCAAGGCTCTATTACGACTTGTAGTTCAGAAAACACTAAACGAGAAATTTCATACGGTAACAAAATGCAAATAGATAATGTTACATACACAATGATTTATGATTTCAAGTTGAATGTTGTGTTTGATCCTGTCTCAGAAAAAAGATGAACTTTTATTTTTTTCTCGTGTTTGTTACAAGATACACGAGATGATTGAAAAGAAAATTACAAAATTTTATGGATTTAGCTTCTCTACTTTATATTTAATAAAACATTTCAAACAAGAATGACACTAATATCTTTTGATCTTCATGTCGATAACCTCTTCTTCCTGATAAGCTATCAACACCAGATGATCACTTCATACCACTTCATAATGAAGCTCGCATGAATCCATATTATACATTTGGGATATGAATTTTTATTTTTTTCTTTTAACATTTAAATTTTCTTAGGTAAGTAGTATATTTTCTTCATAATGGATCCCCTTTGCGTACAATTTTAGGGTTATTATTTTTTATTGATGGTTTAGATAGATTTAGTTTGAATATGTGTACTCATCCATACCTGAAATATATTTTGAATATCCAATATTTTGATAACATTCACAAATTTAAATTCGGATAACATATTCTTTCGTTGATATAAATTAGCTCAATTGATAAATTAATGATGCAAAGTATCTCTTCCATTCTAAGTTTGCGTTCTAATATTAGAGGACATATTCACATTATATGAAGCATCCTTAAATTTTATCTCAATTTAAAAAAAAAAATAGACTGAATTTTTTTGTATTCCACTAGCTCTTGTTGTAGTAGAATAAATACAAGAATAATAGGAAGATTCCATGGAAAAGGTTTTGCCTTTCATAAAAAAAATGGAGTTAATGGATCACAATGGTTTCATAGGTCATTTTCAGTATATTCTTTTTGGTATGTGGATATGGACAGAGTTGTAACAGATTATCATATAAATACGGCGGAAAATCAGATATACCCTCGTAGGGCTAAAACGTTTCAAAAATACCCTTCCCTAAAATAATTATTTAATCGGAAAAAAACTGGAGAAAAGACAAATTTACCCTTAATTTTCGAACGTGAAAAAATCCGCATTCTGGGAGAGTAAAAGCCAAGAAAGAACAAGTGATTTCGAACTTGAGAGGGATCGATTCGAAGTTGGCAAGAAGGAAATGGCTAGAATCAGCAGCGGTGGAGAAGAGAGCACGAGTCAATCTTCAATGGCGTCAATAAGTGTAAGTAGATCGATTTCTAGGGTTTTGGAGGATGTCGAGTCCCAAAATGGTTTATTGATTTGAAATGGGAGTGAATGTCAATGAGTCGGTTGAGTCTCAGTGAGTTGGTTGAGTCGCAAGAGTCGGTTGTCTTACTTTTCAGCGGTGCATGACTTCTATCTTTTCCGATGTGAATGGAGATATTATGGAAGTGTTTATGGACGATTTTTCCGTTCATGGACCTTCCTTTGATGCGTGTCTAACTCATTTGTGCAAAGTGCTAGATAGGTGCTTGGAGGCGAACCTCGTTTTGAATTGGGAGAAATGCCACTTTATGGTTCGCGAGGGCATTGTATTGGGACACAAGATATCAGCGAAGGGCATTGAGGTAGATAAGGCTAAGATCGAAGTCATTGAGAAACTACCACCACCAACGAACGTCAAGGGTATTCGTAGCTTTTTAGGTCATGCGGGGTTTTATAGGCGTTTCATTAAGGATTTTTCGAAAATTTCAAAACCCCTCACGGATCTATTAGGTAAGGACGTGCCTTTTGAGTTCACAGCGAGTTGTCATGATGCTTTTGAGAGGTTGAAGAAAGCTTTAGTTTCCCCACCTATCATTCAACCACCGGATTGGGAACTTCCTTTCGAGATTATGTGCGATGCGAGTGACTATGCGGTAGGAGCAGTTTTAGGTCAGCGTAAGGATAGAATGTTGCATGCTATATACTACGCTAGTAGGACTTTGGACAGTGCCCAATGCAACTATTCTACGACGGAGAAAGAGCTCCTTGCGATAGTCTACGCGTTTGAGAAGTTCCGGTCATATTTAGTGGGTTCGAAGGTAATTGTTTATACGGATCACGCTGCATTGCGTTACCTACTCACTAAGAAGGATGCGAAGCCTAGGTTGATTAGATGGATCTTACTTCTCCAAGAGTTTGATCTAGAGATTAGGGATAGGAAAGGAGCCGAGAATGGAGTGGCTGATCATCTTTCACGTCTTGCGATCCCCGAGTGCATTCCTATCGATGACTATCTCCGAGATGATTTGGTAATGTCCTTGACTTGTACTTCAATTCCTTGGTATGCTGACTTTGTTAATTATCTAGCTTGTCGAGTACTACCGGAGGGGCTGAACTACAATGCGAGAAAGAAATTTCTCCATGACGTCAAGGCATATTATTGGGATGAACCCTATCTCTTCAAGAGGGGGATAGACGGGATTTTTAGACGCTGCATCTCCGAGGAAGAAGCTCCACACATACTCTCACGTTGTCATTCTTCGAGCTACGGAGGACACTTTGCCGCAGCAAAGACGGCTGCGAAGGTGTTGCAAGCGGGATTCTTTTGGCCTACTGTTTTTAAGGACGCCCACGACTACGTCAAATCGTGCGACAATTGCCAAAGGACAGGTAATATTTCTAGACGCAATGAAATGCCACAGCAATACATTCTAGAAGTCGAGCCATTTGACGTGTGGGGGATAGATTTCATGGGCCCTTTCCCATCCTCGTGCGGACATTCCTATATCCTAGTTGCGGTAGACTACGTCACGAAGTGGGTGGAAGCTTTGGCATGCTCCACGAACGACTCCAAACCAGTGACTAAGATGTTTAAACGTGTCATATTTCCACGTTTTGGAGTTCCGAGAGTTGTGATCAGCGACGGAGGTAAGCATTTTGTGAATCGCACCATAGATGGGTTGTTGAGAAAGTACGGTGTTAGACATAGGGTAGCAACGCCTTATCATCCTCAAACCAGCGGCCAAGTTGAGGTTTCTAATAGAGAAATCAAGTCGATTTTGGAGAAAACGGTCTCAAGGTCTAGGAGGGATTGGGCATTGAAACTCGATGATGCTTTGTGGGCTTACCGTACCGCTTTCAAGACGCCAATCGGAATGACTCCGTTTCAGCTTGTGTACGGTAAGGCATGTCATCTACCGGTTGAGTTAGAATACCGAGCTTATTGGGCGATCAAGGCATTGAACTACGACTATAAATGTGCCGCTGAGAAGAGGACGTTACAGCTTCATCACCTTGAGGAAATGCGCCTCGATTCGTACGAAAACGCGAAAATTTACAAGGAACGTACGAAGCGGTGGCACGATCGGCACATACTCCAGCGGACCTTTGAGGTAGGTGATCGTGTACTTGTTTTCAACTCACGTCTAAAGCTTTTTCCAGGAAAGCTTAAGTCACGCTGGTCCGGGCCATTCACTATTAAGAGCATCTCACCATATGGAGCAATCGAGCTAATAGGAGCAAACGGTGCATTTAAAGTGAACCCCTAACGCATAAAGCTCTACAACGCAGACAACACGGATCTTGATCACGCTAAGTTCGCTCTTTCGGAGCCAACTCATGAGTAGAGCATTTCGGTCAAGCTCAAGACCTTAAACAAGCGCTTGTCGGGAGGCAACCCGATTGTTTCGTTTTTCATTTCGTTTTCTTTCGGACTATCTCTTTTTCTTTTCATATTGATATACTTGGTGGGATTGTATTTCTCTTTTTGGATTGTGTGAATCTTTTTCGCAGGTTCTTCAATGTCCATATCATCCTTGAAGAGGAACTACAAACACGGGATTGGAAGTTCCACAAGGTGCACACGTTCCAACCCTTATTTCCCGTTGTTTTGTTTACGATATCTTCTTAGGTTTTGAACACCGGGACGGTGTTTCATTCAAGTCTGGGGGGGTACTCGTCGAGTATTGTCATATGATTAGGATTAGATGATTAGGATTAGGATTAGTTGTAGATTTTTGTTTTTAGGATAAACGGATGGATACCTAGCATAAATTTTCAAGTTTTAGTCGTTATTGTGCGACCTTGTCGAATCATGAACTATAGTCTAGGTGTGTTTAGAAGACTTTTAGATTCCGATTAGTTGGGTAATTGTGCAAGAAGCCATGACTTATAGTTACATTCACCTCCTAGATCTCGGTACCAAGTATCATATCTCCGTGTATACCGACTAATCGATGCTTGTTGATAGATCTTTAGCGTTCATAAGATTCCACACGCTTATACTCCGCTGTCAACGATTCTCTCCTTGGATAAGTTTTAATCATTTTAGATTTTCATTGACATGAGTACATCGAGATCGATGGTTCGGGTCTAAGTGGTGGGTTGAGGCGCTACTCTACGTCCTAAGGGTTAGATTGATGCGTATACGTCATAATAAAGAAAAATGAAAAAAAAACAATAAAAAAAGAATGAGGCATCTCTTCACTCCGCTAAGGTTAAGAACCTTATGAGTGTGCCATAGGCAGCCTGGGTCTAAGTAGAAAGCCAACCTCTTCGACTTCGACGTCCTAGGAACTAAGCGTGGAACCATAGAAAAGAAGAAAGAATAAAAAAAAGAGGAATAAGAACGAGAATGTAAATTCAATGATATCTCAAGCTTAGGAGAGTTGGTATGGAGAGCGCTTGGACGTTGTTTAGGAGCATGGACTAGCTAGGGTCATTGGTAGAATTGCATAGTTTAAGACTTTCGGTTGATAGAAGTCTGAACTTGGTACGCTTAGGCTTGCATTCATGTGACGCGTTGTTTTGCGTAATGGCTAATTCTTTGATAAGTTTATGTTAGTATCCATTGTTGTTTAATTCTTCTATGACTCGACTTTAGGTTTGCTCGAGGACGAGCAAAAGGTTAAGTCCGGGGGAGTTTGATAACACGCAATCCGTTATAGTTTTTATATCATTCTTAGGTCTCGTTTAGAGTAGATTATTCATATTTCATTCATTTATTGAGTATATTCGGAGACTTTATCCACATTTCGTGTTTTGCGTAGGAAATGAAGACACGAGAAGAAACACGAGTGATTTTGGCAATCTAACCCCGGAAACGTAGGTTCAACTTGTGCGAGGCGACGGATGGAAGTGAGCACTCAAACACCGAGCGAAAGGAGCGGAAACAACACCTCACGTCATGCCCGCTCGGGTGGATTGGGAGTGCCCGGTCGGGTTGATTGCTACCAAACATCCCCGTAGCTTTGCACGACTCGGGCACTCAAGGAACACGACCTGGGAGGTGTGCCCGCTCGGGTCCATTTGGTGTGCCCGCTCGGGCTCATTCATGTCATGAAAACCCCGAAGGTTTGCACGACTCGGGCTGATGAAGCACACGGTCGGGCATGGTGCCCGCTCGGGCTCAAAGGTGTGCAACCCGGTCGGGTAGAGGTCTTGCACGAGCGGGTAGGGGACATGCCCGCTCGGGTCCTTGGATCTCAACAAACTTCCCTAAGATCTAGAACGGCAAAATTAAAAGGGAAAGGAGATCTGAAAAGGGGGACTCGAACCAGAAGAGATTAGAGCAGAGAGAGAGACATTAGAGCAAGGGAAAGAAGGAAGAAAAGACGGATCTACGGATCGGGAGTGAGGAGAATCTACCGAAGACATCGGTTTATGAATAGGGAGTTATCTCTTTCCATATCTATGTCGAATCTAGACTTCTCTTGTGTTTCCTTTTCTGTATCTATGTCTGAGTAGATCCTTTGCCATGGGTTAGAGTGATTTGCCATGTTGTAACGAAGTCTATGCTTAATGAATGGTGGTACTTAATGCTTTCATTACCTGTACGCCACTTGAATGAATGAAATTGGTATCTATCATGTTTTCAGATTTCATGGTTGTTCTTAATGCTTTCTCTACCTGTACGCCACTTGATTGAATGATCTTAGAAGCCTAATAAACCAACGCCAAGGCATTAGGTTTCGGAACTTAGCCATGACTTAGGGATAGCCGGTTTAGAATCTACGCTAGGTCAATCGGTTTAATCTAGGGATTAGGATAGCGGCCATAATGCGTCTATGCATGTAAGATACGCAATGGATACATTGGTATATGCATGCTAGATAGTGGACAAGTCTACGCCAGTCAGTTCCTATAGGAGAGCTTGAATTCCCTAAATCCATGATAGTACCTAGACCAATTATCCTTTTAAAACTCCGTTACTTCATTAGGCAAATTCTCGACACCCATGGTGCTTAGCCATAAGTATTTTCTCTTCGATTTAGTTTAGCTTAGCTTAACCACAATTCCAACTCTAGTCATATCACACGTCTATTCAATTAGTTTAGTAGCTCATTAGTCGCATTAACTCCTTGTGTTCGACCCTAGTTACTACACGATCCGTATTCTTGCGGAAGCGTTAGTCTAGGTTTTTATTACTTGATATAACGCACATCAAGTTTTTGGCGCCGTTGCCGGGGAGTTAATTACGGCTTAGGAGTTAGGAAACTTTTAGATTAGACATTAGTTTAGATAGAGTCTTGTTTGTTTTTGCTTTTTCGTGTTTATTTCATTTGCCTATTGTGTTTAGAGTCAAGTTCTATTGCTTCTCGGATCTCACGTGCTCTTGTGTTTATCTTCTTTTTCTTGTGCAGCTTAATTGTGCATGAGAAATACCGGAAGCGCGGATCTAGTTTTCGACCCCGACATTGATAAGACACTCAGAAAACTAAGGAAGGAAACGAGAACTAGTGCGAACAATCCAGTAGTTGATAACACGCAAATACACTTGAACTTCCAACCCGAGGAAGTAGTTGAACAACCATTTGAAGAAGAGCTAATGGCCGAACGTCGAGATATGAACGTTCAAAACGCGCAACAAGTGCAACCGGCACTGACCTATAAAATCCTTGGAGTAGGAGTGGCGAAGGTGACGTGGAAGACCATGTCACCTTCGTGAGTGAAAAGTAAGTAATCCTCAATACTTAAGTCTAGGTCGTCGGAGAAACCTTTCCACCCATCAGTGAATCTGGAGCCATCCAACTTGACTTCCTATCTTCTGTTAGACCCATTCGATTTAAGCGTTGTCATGTTGTTGTCCCTCGTGTTCCCGTAGATATAATCATCGAAGAATATCTTCGGGATGTCCTGTAACAAAAAAACGAAAAAATAAGTCAAATCTTTACATTCTCTACGTGTAACATACTGACAGAGAGACTGATGAAGAAGATTACAATGTAGTTCTCTTCCAGATAGCGCGGAAAAATCTCTCTGAAAAAAGAAAGGAAATGTGACATTTTCGGAAAATTGAAGGAACGAGAGTAGAGAGAGAGAGAGTTTGTGTCGTTATTGTTAAAAAGAAAACGACTGTGATTCGAAAAGACATGACCTGGATATCGAATCGCCGTCAGATGGGATTCGAAAAGACATGACCTGCAGATGTTATTTTTTAAAAAAACCTGGATATCGAATCGCCGTCAGATGGGATTCGAAAAGACATGTCCTGTAGATGTTATTTTTTAATAATTTTTCAAATATGATGAAAAGTTCGGCAGAAATTTTGGTGACGGAATTTTCGGCGGGTCGCATGGGTGACATGGTGCATATAAGGATTAATTTATGCGAAATCCACGAATTTACGGATTAACAATGATAAAATGTCAAAAAAAATCAAAACAATACATTTAAAACGTCAAACTAATTAATGCCAATTGAGGGTCGCATGGGTTGCATGGCCGCATATAAGGATCAATTTATGCGAAATCCACGAATTTACGGATTAACAATGATAAAATGTCAAAAAACAATCAAAACAATACATTTAAAACGTCAAACTAATTAATGCCAATTGA
>CM071875.1:8723495-8754685 GCA_036759665.1 Gynandropsis gynandra
CAAGAGAAACACGAAAAACTCACTATACATACCTGGTTTTTCTGCGGAACGTGCTTAATTGCAAGCTTCTTTGTTCACAACAAAGGATTTCAACCTATTGGGAGCGAATATGATGGCGATTTCAAGCTATTCTTGCCGAATCTGTTGTGGTTTGGGGGAACAGCAATTTCGGCGCCACAGAAGAGAGAGAATTAGAGGTGCTCTAGAGGAGAGAGAAAAATTGTCGTCAAGGGTAATATGAGATTATCAATATTTTAAGGGTAGATTTGAAGTTGAAACTTCTTTTCAACCAATGGTATTTTTGAAGCATTTTAGCCATAGGGGTATTTTTGAAATTCCCCTATAAATACATATATCAATAGATTAATTTGAGTCAATTATGTGTTTTTAAGTTATATATTTTATTATGTATTTGTGAGATAATTCTAATATATAAATATCTTTCTTTTCGGTTGATGCACGCTTCGCTGAACTTTCACAGCCCCATTCACACACTTTCCCGTCTTCCAAAAAAAAAAATGTTATTAAATGTAGGATTTCGAAATCATGATTTTTCTGGTCCAAAAATTGTTTGAAATGATGAGGTTTGGTGGTAATTTGTTAGGTATAATTAAAGGAAATATGGAATAATCAATTAATACTAATGTGTGGACTGCTTGGAAAAAGAGTGTACATAATTAAGGTTAGTATATCTTTGGAATAATTTAATGAAGAATACTTGATTACACCATCATGATACGCAATAGCAAGCCATTCAACTCTTTTTCTAATTCGAATATTATATTTGGATATACATACATGCATATATATATATATATATATATATATATGCGATAAAGTTTTTGCTGTTAGTAAGATAAATTTATTAGTATTGTTAGGATCCTCAATAGTAATAGATCGTATGCGATCGGATAAATGTTAACAATCATTTATATGTATTTACGTTCAATTAATAAACCCACACAAAATATCTTAATTATTACTCCACCATTTTGTTTGTCTAAAAATATATTTCAGATAGAAATTTTTATCTGCTACACTATGAAGATATATGTACAAATATGTAATTTTACAATCATCTAGGATTAATTGCGTGAAGTATGTACATATAAATTGTAGATATACCACACAAACGTCGTTCTTTGACCCTCGTTGTCGTTTCTCACCCTTTTTTTGCGACATGTGTCATCCTCGACACCCTGCCACCACGGTACAAACAAAAAACACCAAATGAGATTCTAGCGTTAAACCGTGCATTTATCACCATGAACTAAACAAAATCATATCATCAAATTACTTGACATCAAATCGATCCGTTAATTGATTCTGACATATACCACACAAGACTAGGTTGATTCAAAATAATTTTAATCTAAGAAATATGGATATGTATTGAAGTGAAATTTACTGTGATACATTTAAATTACGGATCCATACGCGGAAAGAAAATATGATAATAATTTTCTTTTTAATTTTGGTTCTATTTTATTAGTTTCGTATTAAAAAAATAATTATAATATTATTATTTCTTAAATTTAAATATTATTTTATATTTATTTTTATAATTTCTAGTTATATTTTATTATTTTATGATATAATATTATATTATTTATATTGTTCAGAAAAAAAAATTAATTTTTATATTATAATTTTTTTTCAACGCATTGTCCCATCATCAACGACGAAGGTAATCATCCCATTCCAATCTTTGCGTCATTTAAACAAGATGACTCCCTGTTGTTCATAATGATCCTTGGTGCACTCACAACACCTAACCAACTCATAATTGCTTGCAGTACCTCTATTTGTGAAGCTTAGTAACTTCTTTCGAATAGTTACGTGAAAATATATTATGGTCGTGTTTAAGAGCAGAAAAACAATTTAAAACCATGCATCAAATCACAAGACGATGGATGAATACATTTGATTCATCACCATGAAATTCGATGAATTGGTTATGATTGAGAAACCTATTGATGTAGACTATCTACTCAAATACATTATCAGTGGTCTCTATTAATACTAAAAACTCATTATTGATGTAGTCAATGCTCGGAACTTGGTAATTTAGATGAGATCCATGAAAATTTGTTAAATCATGAGGCAAAACTCACTGTCTTTACCTTGGCCACTAACGGCTACAACGTTCACCACCAACACTCCTTATTGCTCGTGTTGCGACGAAGCTCTATGGAAGAACAATTACAACCCAAATCCGGTCTACAAAGAATGTGTCACGTATGTGAGATCTTTTAGCACAATGTGAAAAGCTACCCTTAATGTCTAAGACCTCAAACCCTTGTTCAGTACCCACTCGGCCTCGGGCACTCGATGATGGCAAATCTCGTTTTGTCCCAATAAAATACGAGCTCATAACACATACATCTCCTCACCAACTCTAAAAATCTTTACTCATAGTAGTGCCTCACAACACATAAGCTTTATGCTACAAATTATGTCTTCTTTGAAGTTTTGGATAACTATTTTTCAATTGAAAGATCTACGCGTAGGGGCGTCAGTACAAAATGGTGGTTCTAGAGATGGTGTTTACAACTGGTTTGTCTTCTTTTCTTTTTTACGTCGTTCACCAATGTTAACGATTTTTTAGGTCTAAATCCATTTTTTTCCTTGTGGTATCGTTTTGATATTCCAACCTTTTATATTTTTAATTGATAACTGAAACTTTTACTTTAGTGTTCTCACAATCTCATTCCTCATTATTATATAATGTTTGATCAAAGTAATAAAAGTTATAAGCTTTCTTTTACTATATCTTCTTGTGCGTCCTTTCACCCTCTTCAAATTATTTCCTCTTATCTTTGGAGCTCTTCAATACTCTCCACCTATGGTTTCAAATATTATATCACAGTGTATCATTTCACATTATAATTTGGTTTTATCTAGAAAAACGTATCTAGTCGAGACACAATTTCATTAAAAATTGTCTATACACTAAAAACGTAGGCGAATACATCACTATTTCCTTTTTATTCACCTGTTATTGCATCTCTCACCTCACCATGCCACCACATACTCCTAATCACTATGGTATTTCCTAACATCCAGACATAATTATAGTCAAAACTAGCATTTCCCTTCTCTCTCACGCATCATTATGAAATCAGCAAATAACAATATATCTCATAATGGTCATATGACTTCAAAACAATAGTCTATCTCATAAATAGAATGTCCTCTCCCACATGTCTCTGTATGAAACCCACGTTTCCACTACACTACAGTACACAAAACTAAGAACTTTTGGGTGTCCCTGCTTTCCTTGCCTCATCCTTACCCATCTCACAAACTAGATCCTCAATCCTCACCATGTGTCTTACTCATATACTCTCCATCACAAAGTATTATCGATGTCTTGATCTTTCCACAAACTGCAAATTTATCTCACATGAAATCACTTTTTATGAAAATGTTTCCCCTTCACTGATATCTTAAAATACCTTTCCTTTAAAACTTGTAGCCAAACATACAATCTTCATCCCTCCTCCTTCGTTAAGATTCCTACTTCTACATTCTTCTTGTTTTTCTGCCCCCACAAAAATGTGTTTCTATCATACGCAAACAAGGTTGCACGGTGGATCGATTAAAAACCATCCTAGTCACCAAAAACATTTATCAATGCTCTGGCTCAACTTTCATGAGACATTTAGTCCCGTGGCTTTAATAATTTGATGTCAACAATGTATTTTTTCATGGATATCTTACTGATGAAGTCCTTATGTCTCAATCATTGGGATTCATTTTTGTGAAATTTCATCCATGATTATGTGTCTAAAAAGGGGCAACTTCAAAAAATAATATTCATATACTATTTTGACTTTAAACCTACCCTTCCCTAAAAAAGCAAAAATTCCACTTCAATTCTACCCTTAAAATATTGATAATCCCATATTACGCTTATCTTTTAATTAATCGATAAATTTTCTCTGTCATCCAAAGCACCTTGATTTCTCTCTCCCTCCTGTTGCATGAAAATTATTGTTTTCCCACACCACATTAGATTCGGCGCGAGTAGCGTAAAATCATCATCAAATTCATCGCATGTAGCTTGAAATCGGCATCAGATTCGCCACGAATAGGTTGAAATCGTTTGTTATCAACAAAGAAGCTTGCAATTAAGAACATTTCAAAGAAAAACAAGGTATGTATAGTCAGCTTTTCGTGTTTCTCTTGTGTTTTTCGTGTTTCCTTGTGAATTAGATAACCCGAGTGAGTATTGAATAATATATATGGATTTGATTCTCCCTTTATAAAAACGAGTCTTATATTGATGTAGTCATAACGAATCATATTTATTGAAATATCAAATGGTCGCAATGAGTGACAGTCTGTTCGAGTCACACGGTCGCACTGGATCACAAAGTCATATTGAAACACATGGTCGTAGTGGGTCACAGAGTCTCATCCAGTCGCACGGTCGCACTGGATCACAGAGTCATATTGGAACATAGGATCGCACTGGGTCATAGAGTCTCATCAAGTCGCACGATCGCACTGGGTCACAGAGTCTCATCGAGTCGCACAGTCGCACTAAGTCATAGAGTCTCATCGAGTTGCACGGTCGCACTGGGTCACAGAGTCATATTGAAACACAAGGTCGCACTAGGGCATAGAGTCATATTGAAACATATGGTCGCATTGGGTCATAGAGTCTCATCGAGTCGCACGGTCGCCTTGGATTATACAGCCTCATCGAATCATACAGTCGTAGTGGTTTACAGAGTCTCATCGAGTCTCACGGTCGCACTGGGTCACAAAGTCTCATCGAGTCGCACGGCCGCATTGGGTCACCGAGTCTCATCGAGTCATACGGTCGCACTGGGTCACAGAGTCATATTGAAACATATGGTCGCATTAGGTCACAGAGTCTCATAGAGTCGCACGGTCGCACTAGATCACAGAGTCTTATCGAGTCGCATGGTCACACTGGGTCACATAATCTCACCGAGTCGCACAGTCGCACTTACAGAATCATATTAAAACACATTGTCGCGTTGGATCACAAATTGTCATCAAGTCGCACGATCGCATTGGATCACAGAGTTTCATTGAGTCGCACGGTCGCACTAGGTCACAAAGTCATATTTAAACGCAAGGTCGCAATGGATCACAGTGTCATATTGAAACATATGGTTGCATTGGGTCTGATGTGGTTAATCTCAAGTAATAATTACCTAGACTCACGCTTCCGCAATAATACGGACTGTGTAGTACTCGGGTCAAACATTAGGGAATGGATGCAACTCTAAAGCTAGTAAACTACTGAATAGGACGGTTAAAATCAATAAGTTTTTTGAATACGAATAAAGCTAAACTAACTAATTAATGGATTAAATTCAATTAAATAAACACCACAGATTTCGAGAGATGAACGATAATGTAATGAAGTTCTAACTTGATCATTGGTCTTAGATATTATCGCGAGTTTGGGGAATCCAAACTCTAATATTGGAACTGGCTGGCGTAGACTTGTGCACTACCTAGCGTGCATACTACCAGTCTCCCAACTGTGTAATCTCACCCACTAGATGCATTAAGACTAATATCCTATTCCCTAAATCCAATTGGCCGACCTTGCATAGATTCTAAATCAATTGAGATCCTAAATCACGGCTAATTTCCAAATTTTAATCCCCTGGTGTAGATTCATTAGACTTCTACAATCATTCATTCAAGTTGCGTGCAAGAACGAAAGCATTAAGAATAACCAATCATTCTGAAAACAATCAAATATCATACTTATTCATCCAGGTTCCGTACAAGAATAAAATCATTAAAAACCACCAAGCATTAAGAACAAGACTTCCTTACATATCGACCAAGCTCTCTAACCCGTAGCTACTAAACTACTCGGACATGGACTTAGAAAACAAAACATGAAAGAAAACTATTGTTAACATAGATAAAGAATGAGATTCCTCCTTATCCTAATATTTTAGTCTTCAACAGCTCCTCCGTGTTCCAATTTCATCGCTCCGTCCCACGCCTTCCGGCGTGCTGCTATCTCTCTTGTTCTCTCGTGTGTGTTGTGTGGTGTGGTGTGTGTGTGTGTGTTCTGTCCGAAATTGAGCGTTTCCTCTTGACCCCTTCGTCCTCTTTCCTTTCTTTCATTTTATCTTTCTGTCCTCTTTGGCCGAATCTAAGCTTTCAAGCCCTTTCCTTCTCATCCTCCTTTCCTCTATCTACTAGTTTCCATTTTCTCGGTTTCCATTTTCTTCAGCAGCTTGTGTTTCCTTTTCGTCTTGTGCATAAACGTTTTCCTTTTCTTTTCTATCTTTTTCTCTTTGGCTGGCTGCCTTATTTCTCTTGTCCATGCATTTCCATTTATTGTTCTAGCAGTCATTTCCATTTTCTATCTCCAATGGTTGTAGTTTCCAATTCTTGTGTAGGCGGCTATCTTTCCATTTTTGTGTAGGAGGTTGGATGTTTATATTTTGTTCCAACAACTTGCTTTTATTTTATGTAAACCATGTTTCTTTTTCATGTTCCAACCATGCTCTTCTTATTTTTACTCTAACCACCGAAAGTTTCCATTCTTGTGAGCCACAACCTAAGTTTCCATTTTTGTGAGCTGCCTATTTCCTTTTCTTTGTAGCTATGTGCCTTCTTTGTAATCCCACCGTCATTGCTTCCATTATTCTTCTTCAATTCATTATCCTTAGTTGCTGATCGTGCCTAGTTGAGGAGAGTGGTTTTTGCTTCATTTCCTCATGTCTATAACCCGATATTTCATTTTCTGCAATAACACGAGAAAACGCTAGAAGATGACTAAATGATGCTTAATACTCGGTAAAGTCTAAATGAATGGTTAAACTAACTATGAAAACGGACTAAAATACTATAACAAAATAGACATTATCAAGGTTATAGTCTCATCGAGTCGCACGGTCGCACTGGATCGCAGAGTCTCATCAAGTCGCATAGTCTCACTGGGTCACATAGTCATATTGAAGCACAAGGTCACACGGGGTCATAGAGTCTCATCGAGTCCCACAGTCGAACTGGATCATAGAGTCATATAGAAACACAGGGTCGCACTGGATCATAGAATCTCATTGAGTCGCATGATCGCACTAGGTCACAGAGTCTCATCGAGTCGCAGGGTCACACTGGGTCACATAGTCTCATCGAGTCGCACTGTCGCACTGGGTGATAGAGTCTGATCGAGATGCACGGTCGCACTAGGTCATTTAGAATTTGAAACACATGGTCGTAGTGGGCCACAAAATTTACCTCCTTTTTATGTTTTTGTTACAAGTGTAATGGATTCGATGGATGAGAAAATCACACTAATTTTTTTTTATGATGGTAAATGGAAAAAATCTAAATGGAGAATCTGAATGGGTTGATAGAGTTCAGGAAAACCAGAGAGTATTTTTCTATATTTCTCCGATTAGTCTGACATACCAACAACTTATTGATTAGTTATGCGCAGAGATGATGATGGAAAAAATACAACGAAGTTGAAGTTAAGCTATTTGCCCAATATTTGTGAAAATAGGAAGCTGACATATATAATGAATGACACACATCTTATTTGTTATATGTTAGATCGCATAAGAGGAATTCTACCACTGTTATATGTGGAGAGAGAATCGACAAGTGTGAAGTGTGAAATGGAAATTGAGAGGGAAGTTGAACCTCTAATTCCTGCTTTTGCAAACATTGCTAAAGAAGGTGAGGATGGAGGTGTTGTAGAGTGAGGAGTTATCCGATGGAAACAATAAATATTTTGGATTCAGATAATTCTGATAGTGGACATACCAACGGATTTAAGAGAAGCTGGTGGGTGTCCCATGAATGTGGTAATTGACGAAGTTGTTTATGGCAGTAATAAAGTTGATTTTGATGTGCCAACAGAGCATATGGATAGTGATGGTGAGAACAATTTGGAAATGGTAGTTCACGAGAGGCAGATAATGAAAATAATATCTTCAAGTTCATAGATGGATTGCATCTTAAAATTGGGCAAGAGTTTTTTAGCAAGAAGGATATTCAGGCATTTGTGAGGAAGAGTTCAATTGAAGCTTGTTTTAGATATAGAACATTGAGTTCTGATTCAAAACTGTGGGAAAAACGATGCAAGTTTATTGAAAGTCTTTGTAAATGGAAATTACGCATGACAGCAATCTCGAATTCCAAACAATTTAGTGTGAGAACACACTATCCTATTCATAACTTGTATTTAAATCAAAAGAAGCTAGAAAGGATACAACATAATTGGTTAAGGATTATTTGAATGAGGAATATATCGGGAAATATGAAACACCTCCAGCAAAAGAATTGATGGCTCGTGTAAACGCAAAGTACGGTGCCAATGTATCGTATTTTATGGCATTAAGAGGCAAATGCAATGTCAAAAGGAGATTCATGGTGATGACTTTGAACATTATAGGAGGCTTTCAGGGTGGTTGCACATGTTTACAGAAAGAAATCCAAGATCTACCGTAAATCTTCGGCTGAACAGTGATGGAAAAGCTTCAATTACCATTTTATGGCTGTCGGAGTGGGTATAAGAGGATGGAAATACATGCGTAAAGTGGTCGTTGTGGATGCAACATTTCTGACAAGAGTGTACAAGGGAACATTTATTGTGGCGACCCAGAAAGATGGTGAATATCACCAATATCCTCTTGCAAGGCAAATAGTTGACATAGAAAATGACGAATTATGGATGTGGTTTATGTCATGATAGAAAGAGGTGATACCGAATGGACGTGCTGTCGTTGTGATATGTGATCGCCATCAAAGCTTGATAAAAGCAATAAAAAAATGTACAAACAACCTGATCATGGTTTTTGTGCGTGTCATATATCGCAAAATATAAATAACCACGTGAATAAAGGACAAGGTAGAAAGACATCAAAGGGTGATATTGTGGCGGAAATATTTTCAAATGTCCAGCAGCATACATAATGAATGAATTTGAAGTGCTATTGAATGATTTGAAGGCCAGTACAAATATGATCTTTGTGACTTTTGTGACTGTTTTGACCTTTGTGACCATTTTGACCTTTGTGATCTTTCTGCATGTATCCTAATGTTGCAAATTATTAGCAGAAAGAGGAACTTGATCCCATTAAGTGGGCAATATGAAAATTTAAGGGTGAAAGGTACAACTTATTAACCACTAATGGGATCGAGTGAATAAATTCAACGTTGAAGAAGTCAACATAGTGTATTTTAAGAATTTGAAGGCGTAAACACCACAGTCACTCGCGTTTTTGTTTTGTGATAGACCTTCATCATACTTGTACTGCCATTTATCTTCTCCATAAGCCAAGCAATGAAACCCTCCGAGTTCGATCATCTTGGGGAAATCTGTTCTTATTAATCTCCATCACCAGATTGATATGTGACTCCTTCAACCTTCTCTGGCATTCATATATCATGATGCAATGAGTTTTGAAATCTACTATGATGGCTACTTAATGAAAAAATATATATCAATTTTCGGTTGATGGAATGTTTACAATCGAGACCAAGCCATCGTACCGATTTACTGGTTTGTACTTACTTCTGAATGGATACATGTCATCTAAATAATCAATAAGAGTTCCCGACAATTCTTCCATATCCTCGTACATCCACGTCATGAGCGTTTGCATGAAATCAATATGACAAACATAATTATTCTGATGTATTGTTTCAAATATGTTGATGCAATCATACAACTCGAACAACGCCTTATCAAATTGGTGCAAAAAAATTAATACAAATGAATACATATGACACAAAATGACCTATGTGACTTTTTTTACTTTCGTGACTAAAGGTGAACAACGCCATATGTCAGCCTTTAATATGATCAACCAAAACTCTGGCCCCTGGGAACAATCTAGGTTAGATATTCACCAACACTCTTGGTGAAGTTTCATCATAAATCTATATAGAGTATGTAATTTTATACCACTAGCATCAATGACTGAACTCTCTGAGGTTATCTTGACCTCTTCTAATCCGTTGGGCTCCCACACAAAATGTTGATTCCCTGCAGGTTCTTGAACCACCTTATTTACGGGTTCTTGAACCACTTTTTCTGCAGCTTCTTGAACCACCTCTTCTACGGGTTCTTGAACCACCTTTTCTGCAGGTTCTTGAACCACTTCTTCTGCAGGTTCTTCACCGACATCTTCTGCATCAACAGCTTTCCATCGCCCTCGCCTTCTCCCTCACACTGTTTTTGCTCTTTTCACTTATGGAGGTTCAACATGTGGCTCCTTTTTTGCCTTTCATGGACTTAAAATTAGTTTAATTACCGTTGGACTATCAGACTCATTCGATAAAGGTCCTGCATCTGCATAAAAATTACTTCATTAGACTCATCTTTCATAAATCGTGGGACATATGCACTGCATACGACCCTTCAAAATATGCACCCATGGGACTTATTCGAGCTTTGTGGCCCATGCGACCGTGCGACCCATGTGATCATCTTGTTTTCGTACATGATTCTTGCATGATTTTAGAGATGTTTATGATGATAGTTGCGATGTTTACGTGTGATTTTGTATCTATTTTACTTATTTTCTTGTTTTCATGTTTTTAGAGGTTTATTGCGTATTTGGTTTGTATCGGTGCTAAAGAACATATACGGGACAACTTGCAAGCATCGAATATCATAACGGAGCAAACGGGGCAACAAACGGACAAGGAATGGCCCAGAAGTGAACTTAGCCGGGCATAGGCAAGCATGGCTGAGCATATGCTGCATCACGGCCGAGCTTCCAAGACAAACACACAGCCCGACCGAGCACACGATTCAGCACGACTGAGCATGCAACAAAGAAGACAGCACGACAGAGCTAAGCAAGAGCACGACCGGGCATGCATTTGTAGAACACAGCCCGGCCGAGCATGAGCAAGAGCACGACCGAACACTACTTCAAAAACCATGCGCACGGTCGGGCATGACATAGAGTACAGTTGGGCACTCAATGCAGCAAATATCTTCGAGAGCTTTGCAAGGCTCGGCCACACGTAGAGCATGGTCGGGCACATACAAAAGCCATTCTAAAAACGTGGAAGAGATGCATGCCTGACCGGGCTGCAAACCATGCACTCTCAGGCATGACTTGATAAGCCCTCCTACGTCCATCTTGAGTGCAAATAAGCAAGGGAATGGTTCAAAATTTAAGTTACAAGACGTCAAGAGCACAAAATATTTGTTGATTCATTCGTTATTCATTCATTATTCATCATTGGAGAGAGTCCTCTTGACGGGAGACATGCAAGGAGACGGAAGATCGAATCAAGACGACGCCTCGTTTGATTTATGTGCTCCTTAGACATTCTATTTTTTCTTATGTTGTTTGGTTTCAAACTCATGATTGAGTAGTTGTTTAGTTCTAGGAGAAGGGATTAGCCTATGGCTATCCCGGAATCTCTTTCGATTTATCTTTGAGTGCAATTTCCTATTTTGTTAATCTATTCTTTGTCTGAGTGTTGAATTGTCTAGTATTTACGAAGGCCAAGTAGATGCATGTGTTAGGGATTAGGAGAAGAACCGAAAGGAGAATTCTAGACCTAGATGATCATGCTTAGAACAACCGAGACTAGTTCACGAAAGTAGAGTAGTAAAGGTTGAGGGTTAATTGGATGAATCATAGATCGTATGGGTTTAGTTTGAGGTATCAGCCACGAAAGTAGGGGATAACTCGATTAGATCATGTTCCTATGCCTTGAGAGAGGGTAGGAATTACATTAGGATCGTCCGCTTTAGATATCTTAATTGGGAATGCATGATTAGACAGATTCATAGTTTGTTTCAGAAGCTTTGCGGTGAAACCGTATCCTAGAACGTTTGTCTCATTGTCAAGAAGTCATTAGTTTTCTATATTTTCATTATTTCATCTCACAACAAATCTTTGTTCGTAGCAAGTATGATTTCTAGTTTGAGTGTAGTTCGTGTTGCATAGTCCATGTGGGATCCACACCTAGAGTACTACACATGTGCCGTACACTTGCGGGTAGTTTAAGTTAATTTGTCTAACTTGAATCGCATCAAGTTTTTGGCGCCGTTGCTGGGAACTATTCGTCAACACGTCTTAGATTCGGATTTAAAGTCTTTCTTGTTTTTGTTTTCTTTTGTTTTCTTTTTTTGTTCATTCTACCTAATTCCTTTTATTTGTCCTTTGTTGGTGTATGACCAAATCTCAAGATACTTCGAGCTTACTTCGAATCGACCCCGAGATCGTGGGAACTATTAGACAACGGAAAGAGGGCAAGGAAGAAAAACAAAGTTGACTCGACCGATCCACAACTGATGACAACCAAAACAATATGTTGGACGGTCATAGACAGCCCCAACTACTCGTTGGTAATATGGGACAATTACAGCAACAACCACTCTTGCCTCAACCGTGAGAACCAAAAGCTCTTGCACCACATAAAATTCATGATTACGTGGTACCCAACATGAGTAACTTCCAAACTGCCATAAGGACGCCTACTGTTGCTAGAGAACAATTCGAGATCAAGTCTGCGATGATCAACATGCTTTATCAGAAAAAATTTATGGGTGGAAATCAAGAAGACCCCCATCAGCACTTTTGAGACTTTCTAGGGCTTTCTAGCACATTCAAGATACATGGAGTCTCGGAAATCCGATTTTGCTCCGTCTTTTCCCTTTCTCAATGGGGGGAAGAGGGAAGACTTGGCTTCAATCTCTTCTTGCTGGTTCGATCACTACTTTGGACTAGCTCTACACATTATTCCTATCACGGTTCATTCATCCAAGAAAGATTATTTAAATGAGGGGAGAAATCATGATGTTTAGATGCAGAGAGGGAGAAAATTGTTTGAAGCGTAGGGAAGATTTACAGATCTTTTGCAGATGTGGCCACATCACTGTCTAGAGTAGTGGTACGTGAACCAAACCTTCTTCAATGGGATCGCGGATGAGCATATGACGACGTTGGATAACTGTGCTAGAGGATCATTCATGGATCTACGTGTCGAGGAGGCATACGAGCTGATTGAGAATCTTTCTATGAACCACACTATGTGGTCCACACCGAGGAGTATGTAAAACAAGACAAGAGATCTTTACAAGGTGAATCAAAGTAGAGCGATGGGCAATGCAGCGAATGCCATGTACTATGTGAATTGCGGAGATACGGAGCATGTAGCTTATCATTGCATGGTGCAAGAAGACATGGTAACCACCCGAATAGGAGGAACCACCCGAACTTCTCGTACCGAACGACACAATCGGTAAAGTATTTGGGATTGTAGCAAAAGCAGCAACTGTACCTGCAACCCCAACAATTCCAGCAAGCTCAGTAAGTGCCTTAACCTCCTCAAGCTCCTTTGTCAAGCCTTAAGGAGGTGATGCTCGAATTCATCAAGGAGCAAAGGCAGCAACAACCGACTCAAGCTAAATTCAACACGAAAATAAAGATAACGATTGGTGAGCTCAAAACTCGGATGGAATCTCTTGAGCATGCATGTGAGATGCTAGAGAACTCCATAGCGCAACAAGCTGCATCATCCTCTCCGAATCCCGGAATGCTACCCGGAAAGCACGACCATAATCCGAGAGAGCACATAAACGCTATCACCTTGCACAACAGTAATGTGATTGAGAAACCACCCCCAAGAGAACAAGAGAAAGCTGATGGAGTATTTGTGGACAAAGGAAAAGGCATTGCGATCATGGAAGGGGCCGAACTAGATTTAGAGAATTCGTATGTTTCTCCACCGGCGTACAAACGCCCTATACTGTTTCCTCAACAATTGGTGAGCAGCAAAAATGAAGTGATATATGGACGGTTTGTAGAGATCCTCAAGAAGCTTCACATTAACATACTGTTCATGGAAGCCCTCTAACAAATGCCCAGATATGCCAAATTCATCAAAGAGATCCTATCCAAAAAGAGGCGTACCGAAGAGAGTGAGATGACAGCACTCACCGAGGAATGCAACGTCATTCTTCAAAACAAGCTGCGCCCGAAGTTAATAGACCATGAACGCTTCTCCATTCCGTGCACTATAGGAAACATTGACATCGACAAAGCCTTGTGCAATTTGGGAGCAAGCGTGAGACTCATGCCACATTTGGTCTTCAAGCGGATGAACTTCGAAGATCTCAAACCTACAGAGATGTCTCTACAACTCGCGAATCATTCGGTAAGATATCCGGTGGGAATTGTTGAAAATATTCCAACCAAGGTAGGTAATATTTTTATACCCGCTGATTTTTTTGTACTTGATATTGAAAAAGATCCTAGGGTGCCTATTATTCTTGGTAGACCTTTCTTAGCTATTGCAGGTGCCATGATAGACGTACAATAAGGAAAGCTCTCTCTATGTGTCGAAGATGAGAAGATTGAATTCAACTTGTCTCGCTTCACAAACCACCCTTCCTTCAAGGAGTCATGCTTTAGAGTTTATTTGTTGGACGAGTTAGCAGAATGACACGCGTGATCAAGCAAGTGTTTTTTATCCTCTTGAGAGATGCTTAATACATGTTTGCAAGGATGCATGACTTATTGACGAAGAAGCCAAGGTCCACGCTGAATTCATGAGTGCCATTGAAGAACCAAAAGATGCCCCACATGAGGAGTTACCGCGCGAAACACATGCTGATTTTGTAGTAGAGAAGGCGCCCAAACTTGAGCTCAAACCTCTCCCTTCTTCTCTTTGGTATGAGTACCTTGGATGTCACGATACATATACGATTACTGTGCACGCTAACTTGAGTGCAGATGAGACGAAAAAACTACTTGATTGCTTGAGGAGGCATAGGAGAGTGATCAGATACACCATCGATTATATCAAAGGACTGAGCCCTTCATTATGCAAGCATCAAATACTCATGGAGGACGGCCACAAACCATTCCTCAAAGCGCAAAGACGGCTGAACCCAAATCTAAAAGAGGTAGTGAAAAAGAAGATAATATACTTTGGGATGCATGTATCATATATCCTATCTCGGACAGCGAATGGGTGAGCCCCGTGCATGTAGTGCCCAAGAAAGGTGGAATGACGATGGTACGCAACGAGAACAATGAGCTGATTCCAACAAGAACGGTCACTGGCTGAAGGATGTGTATAGATTACTGCAAGCTCAATAGAGCCACAAGGAAGGATCACTTTCCTCTCCCGTTCATCGACCAAATGCTCGAATGCCTATCGAACCACACCTGGTTTTTCTATTTGGATGGATACTCGGGTTTCTTTCAGATTCCCATCCATCTTAAAGATCAAGAGAAGATGACTTTCACATGTCCTTATGGGACGTTGGATTACCGTTGTGCTCTGTGGCCATTGCAACGCTCCGGCCACTTTCCAGCGTTGCATAATGGCAATCTTTTTTTATTTGATTGAGCATATTATGGAAGTTGTCATGGATGGTTTTTTTCGTTTATGGATCTACATTTGATGATTGCCTTATTTACCTTTCTAGAGAATTGCAGTGATGTGAGGAGGCCAATTTTGTTCTTAATTAGGAGAAGTGTCGATTCATGGTTAGAGAAGGGATTGTTTTAGGCCACATGATCTCTTCGAGAGGCATAGAAGTGGACAAGGATAAGATCGAGGTTCCCTCCACCGGTTTTTGTTAAAGCGGTTCGTAGCTTTTTAGGGCATGATGGGTTCTATCGGAGGCTCATCAAGGACTTCTCAAAGATCACAAAACCGTTGACGGAGTTGCTGGACAAGGATGCTACTTTCGATTTCTCTAAGGAATGCCACGACACCTTCAACACGATCAAGGGAGCATTGCTTTCAGCACCTATCATTCAACCGCTGGATTGGAGCCTACCATTCGAGATCGTGGGGAACGCTAGTAACTACGCAGTTGGAGCTGTTTTAGGACAGCGGAGAGACAAGACTCCTCATGTCATCTCCTACGCTAGCAAGATCCTAGACGATGCTCAAATCAGCTATGCCACAACCGAGAAGGAACTTCTTGGCGTTGTTTTCACCTTTGACAAGTTCAAATCATATCTAATCGATTCAAAGGTGATTGTCTACCCGGACCATGCGACACTCAAGTAACTCCTAGGGAAGAAGGACGCGAAACCACGCCTTATCAGATGGATCCTTCTCTTGCAAGATTTTGATATCGAGATTCGAGATAGGAAGGGGTCAGAGAACGTCCTTGCAAATCACCTCTCTTATATCATTGTGGAAGACGAGAGACCTATCGATGATTCCTTGAGAGACGGCCACATATGCACACTTACTTCAGGTAACCCCAATCCTTGGTATGCTGATTTTGTCAATTTTCTTGTGAGCGGTATACTACGCCTCGAGCTTTCTTTCCATGCACGCAGAAAATTATTCAAGGACGTCAAACATTACTATTGGGACGATCCAATCCTCTACAGAAAGGTGCGCGGACAGGGTCATTAGGAGATGCATTCCCGAGGAGGAGGTAGAGAGAATCCTTTTCCATTGTCATGGACCGGATTTTGGAGGCCACTTTAGTAAGTCTAAAACCACTTCAAAGGTGCTACAAGCAGGTTTTTATTGGCCGACCCTCTTCAAAGATGCACATAGGTACGTTTCCTCTTGTGATAGATGGCAAAGAACGAGAAATATAGGTAAGAGGAAGGAGATTCCACTTACTACATCGTAGAGGTAGAATTGTTTGATGTTTGGGGTGTAGATGTCATGGGACCTTTTCCCTCGTCAAGTGCCAACCAATATATTTTGGTAGGTGTAGATTATGTGTCAAAATGGGTAGAATCCATAGCTGCGTCGACTAATGACTCTAGGGTAGTAATGAAATTCTTCAAGAAAATCATCTTCCCTCATTTTGGTATCCCTAGAGTAGTCATTAGTGATGGAGGCTCACAATTTATTGCTAGATAATTTAAAGCCCTCCTTAGGAAATATGGCATGAAGCATAGGGTAGCTACACTAAACCACCCACAAACTAGCAGACATGTTGAGGTTTTTAAAGGGAGATCAAGAGCATACTAGAAAAAACCGTGTCTAGGTCATGTACAAATTGGTCGATGAAATTAGATGATGCGTTATGGGCCTATAGGACTGAATTTAAGAATCCCATCGGAATGACTTCTTTTTCAGCTTGTTTATGGCAAGTCTTGCCACCTCTTTGTCGAGCTAGAGCACCGCACCTATTGGGCGACAAAGCTCCTTAACTTTGATTTTAAGAGTCTAGGTTAGAAATGACTTTTTCTGGCGAATGAGCTAGACGAGCTTCGCCTTGATGCATATGAAAACTCTAAGATCTATAAGGAGCGTGCTAAGAGATGGCACGACAAGAAGATCATACCTCGTGACTTTCAGCCAGGTGAATTGGTTCTACTTTTCAACCCTCGTCTTAAGCTTTTCCCGGGCAAACTACGGTCCTGTTGCTCTGGTCCTTTTCTAGTACAAGAGGTATTCACGTATGGAGCAGTAGAATTTTGGAGCGAGATGAGTGGAAAAATTAAAGCCAACGGATAGTGGCTAAAGCTCTACCAAGTCTTAAAACCGATCGAAAGCGGAAACTCCATTTCTCTATTCGATCCACCGATCGCGAGCACATGAGGCATGGAGACGTCAAGCTTAACGATGTTAAACAAGCGCTTTCTGGGAGGCAACCCATCATTTTGTTTTCTCTTTTTCGTAGTTGTTTATTTTTAGACTTGTTTATTAAAAATAAAAATAAAAACAAACAAAAAAAAGAGGACCTACAACTGTGACTTCACCTTTCTTATCATCCATTAGAGCTTCACGTCGAGGACGCCGTTCAATTCAAGTCTAAAGAGAGTAGCTTACGTTTTTCAGATGATTTCGTTTCATTTTTTCTCTTTGATTTCGTAGTTTTTAGTTTAGTTTTAGTTTAATTTTGTTTTAATGAGTCAGACTCGTCCAAGGAACTTGTCCCGTGCCACGTTTTGATATTAACCCTGAACCTAGGATACTTAAGAAGCTGGCATTTTCTGTGATATCTTGCATGTTAGAGCTTGTTAGTTGGTTGAAATGAGAATAGGTCGTAAGTCTTTAGGAATCATAGTGTTGCTTGTGGGAGGTTTAGACGAGGTTGCTAGGTTAGTTTCTTATTTATTCTCTCCATCCAGATTATTATACTTCATGTAGAAGATGCATTACTTCTTTTCACGAGGATAATTTGATCATATGAAAATGATCTTTTTTTTGCAGAATAAGAGCGCACACTAACACTCCACTATCGATAGGAATAATATCTCAAAGCATGATCCAAAATCGATATGAGTGCATCGACCTTGATATTGTTTCGATGGTTCGAGTCTAAAGGGTGGGTTGGTGATCATCTTTCTACGTCCTAAGGGCACAACGCATAAAAATGCCATCTACTCTGCAAGAGCATACCATCATCGGTAGACTAGGTCTAGGTAGAGGTTGGATCCCTTCAAATCCGACATCTTAGAAGCCTAGTGTGTCCTCATAACATTAAAAAATAAAGAAATAAAAAAAATGGAATAAAGGAATAAAAAAAAAGCTCAAGTATCCTTTTTTATTCTATGTTTAGCATTTGTCTGAAGTCTCATTTGGTTGAGAGAGTTACGGTCCCTTGATTTGTTCGTCTTTGATTTGCTTTCCCATAGGTAGCCATAGTGAACCTAGTATGTAAACTGAAAGATAACTAGGTCGAATTTGCTCTTAACTTGCTAGTTGATCGATTAGGTTCGCTTTAAAAGTGTTTCTAGGGGAAAGGGGAATTCTCAAGTTTTGTATCTCCCACAAGTTTCACGTTACATTTGTTAGGGACCAACAAACATTCAAGTCTGGGGGATTTTGATCATCTCGTTTTCGTACACAATTTTCGATGATTTTAGAGATGTTTATGAAGATAGTTGCGATGTTTTCGTGTGATTTTGTATCCGTTTTACTTGTTTTAGTGTTTTCGTGTTTTCATGTTCTTATAGGTTTTAATGCGTATTTGATTTGTTTCAAAGCTAAAGAACATACACCGGAAGACGTATGAGCATCAAAGATCACAACAGATGAAACGGGATGAGGAACGGACAATGAATAGCCAAGATGTGAACTTGGCCAGGCATAGGCACGCATGGTCGAGCATATGGTACAACATGGCCGAGCTTCCATGACAAACACATAGACTGGCCGAGCACACAATTCAGCACGACTGAGCAAGCAACAAAGAAGACAGCATGGGTTACCTAAGCAAGAGCATGACCGAGCATACATTTGTAGAATATAACGTCGCCGAGCATGAGCAAGAGCATGACCAAAAACTACTTCAAAAACAATGTGCACGACCGGGTATGATATGGAGCACTGTCGGGCACTCAATGCAGCAAATACCCCTGAGAGCTTTGCACGGCCCAGCACACATATAGCATGGTCGGGCACATAAAGAAGCCATTCTAAAAACGTGGAAGAGATGCATGCCCGATCGGGCTGCATACCATGCACGGTCGGGCATGACTTGGTAAACCGTCCTAAGTCTGTTTTCAATGGAAATGAGCACGAGAATGATTTAAAATTTAAGTTACAAGATGTTAAGAGCACAGAAGATTCATTATTCATTCATTATTCATCACTGGAGAGAGTCCTCTTGACGGGAGACACGCAAGGAGACCGAAGATCGAATCAGGACGGCGCCTCGTTTGATTTCTATGCTCCTTACACATCGTATTTCGTTTATGTTGGTTGGTTTCAAACTCATGACTGAGTAGTTGTTAGTTCTAGAAGAAGGGATTAGCCCATGGGTATCTCAGAATCTGTTTCGATTTATCTTTGAATGCAATTTCTCATTTTGTTAATCTATTCTTTTTCTGAGTGTTGAATTGTCTTGTAATTACGAAGGCCAAGTTGATGCATGTGATGGGGATTAGGAGAAGGACCTAAAAGGAGATTTCTAGTCCTAGATTATTAGGCTTAGAACAACCGAGACTAGGTCACGAAAGTAGAGTAGTAACGGTTGAGGGTTAATCGTATGATCATAACTCGTATGGGTTTAGGTTGAGGTATTAGCCAAAAAAATAGGGGATAACTCGATTAGATCACGTTCCTATTCCTTGAGAGAGGGTAGGAATTACATTAGGATCATTCGCCTTAGATATCTGAATTGGGAATGCATGATTAGATAGATCGATAGGTTGTTTTGGAAGCTTTGCGCTGAAACCGTATCCTAGAACGCTTGTCTCGTTGTCAAGAACTCATTAGTTTACTGCATTTTCATTATTTCATCTCATAACCAATATTCATTCGTAGCAAGTTTGATTTTTGTTTGAGTTTAGTTCATGTTTCAAAGTCCATGTTGGATCGACACCTAGAGTACTACACACGTATCGTGCACTTGCGAGTATCTTAGGTTAATTTGTTTAACTTGAATCGCATCACTATGCGACCCTTGCCAGATATGCTACCCCTGCATCCATGGCAACCCATGCCACCAATGGGACATAGCGACCCATGCAACCTTGCTACCTTGCGACCCATGCGGCCAATGCGACCTTTTGTGACTCGTGAGACCCATGCAACCAATGCGACCTTTGTGACTCAAATGACCTTTTTTGACTCAATATTACTTACTTGGTTGTACTTTGATTTCTTAGGCGTGAACTTCTTGAGTTCACTCTACACAAACATATGCGGCGACTTCTTCGACATGACCCACTTAAGTATCCTCGGTAGGAACCTCCTCAGCGGCGACCTCTTCGACAGTACCCAGTGGAGTATCCTCTACAGGAACCTCCTCAGGACCACCAACGGTAAGATCGGTGATTATCTCGTTTTCATACGTATTTCTTGCACGATTTAAGGGATGTTTATGATATATATGTGTTGCTTTACGTATGATTCCGTATCCGTTTTACTTGTTTTCGTGTTTTCATCTTCTTACAGGTTTTTACGCGTATTCGGTTCATTTCGAAGCTAAAGGACATGCACGGAGCTAAGGACCAACATCGAGGATCATCACGGGACAAACGGGAGGAGATTTAGCATGAAGAGCCACCACCCGATCGGGCACAACTCACACCCGATCGGGCAAAGGCTACGGCAAATTTTGTGCACAATCCACGCACGACTCGGGCAAGGAAACACCCGAGCAGATGCCTCACACCTGAGCGGGCGCTCATCATGCCCGATCGGGCACCCCTTGCAGATCGCGATCCGCGTGAACGACCTAGCCGTACCCGAGCGGCTACATTGCACCGCCCGCTCGGGTCGCGACCTTTTTCAGAAATCCAAGTTAAGTTAATTTAACTTAAAATAAAAGGAAGCTCGTGGGGGATTAAGGCAAAATTTTAGACCGACTTTAAGGACATAAAAGGAGGCCAGAGGACGACATTGGAGGACGACATTGGAGGACACCTTTGATTTAGTTCGTGATTGAGGAGATTCTTGCGAGGAGGCAAGCGAGGAGCATTGAAGATCAAGCCCCAAACTTCGGTTTTCGTTTGGTTTTCATGTTCCTTAGACTTTCTATTTCGTTTATGTTTGTTTAAAGACGCATGAGCGAGTAGTTTTTTTTTCTAGGAGAAGAGATTAGCCCTTGGCTATCCCGGAACCACTTTTGATTTATCTTGAATGCATCTTTCCGTTTTCGCTTATCTATTCTTTATCTGAGTGCTTGAATTTACTTGTGCTTGCGATGGCCATGCAGCTGCATGTGTTAGGGGTTAGGAGAAGGACCGAAAGGAGAATTCTAGTCCTAGAAGATCAGGTTTAGAACAACCGAGGTTAGGCCACGAAAGTAGGGTAGCAACGGTTGAGGGTAAAACGGATGAATCATAGTTCTTATGGGTTTAGTTCAATGTGTCAGCCACGAAAGTACGGGGCAACTTGACTAGATCACGTGTCTATGCCTCGAGAGAGGGTAGATAGCATATTAGGATCGTCTGCCTTAGATAGCTTAAACTGGGATTGCATGATAGATAGATTAATCGTTGGTTTCGGTAGTGTTGTGGTGAAACTGGATTCCTAGAACGTTTGTCTTATCGTTAAGAACCAATTCGTTTATTTACTTTCAGTATTTCATTCTTCAACCATATTCGTTTGTTAGCAAGTTTGATTCATAGTTCAAATCTAGATTCTGTTGCGTAGTCTCTGTGGGATCGACACCTAAAATACTACACACGTGTCGTGCACTTGCGGGTAGTTTAGGTTATTTTATTTAACTTTGAGAACACATCAATCTGCATAAAAATTACTTCATTCATTAAACTCATCCTTCGTTCCATTGATGCGATCCATGTGACATCTGCTACATATGCGACCCATGGGACATATGCGACCCTTGCGAACTTTGTGATTGATGCGACCTTTTGTGGCCCATATTACTTATTTGGTGGTACTTCGATTTCTTTGACAAGAACTTATGGAGTTCCCTCAGCACCAACATCAGCGGCGACCTCTTCGACATGACTCACTGGAGTATCCTCAGTAGGAACCTCCTCAGCGGTGACCTCTTCGACATAACCCACTGGAGTATCCTCGGCAAGACCCTCCTCAGCAACGACCTCTTCAACAGGACCGACTGGAGTATCCTCGGCAGAAACCTCCTAGGAACACCAACGGCAGCATCTTCATAAACATTATTTCATTCATTAGACTCATCCTTCGTTACATTGATGCAACCTATGGGACATATGCGACCCATGCGACCCTTATGACCCATTGACATATGCGATCCATGCGACCCAAACCACCCATGCGACCATTGTGAGCCATGCCGACTCATGCGACCTTTTGACTCAAATGACCTTTTTGACTCAATATTACTTATTTGGTGGAAATTAGACAACATCAACCACTGTAGTAACATCTTTGGAAATGTATTCAATTAGGGGAATGCTGGCGACAATGGTAAGATTTTCAACTAATCTTGAAATGTTTGCTAAATCCTCTTCTGAGCCATCTCTAGAGTCATTTTCAGCCTCTAACTCCACCAACTCTTCGCTTGGCTTTTCTTTTGACACTAGATATGGACATCAAAGGAATTCAAAATCATCCTCTCTCATAGTGCTGGAAGATTGGTGTCTGGTGCGCATCTTTCTTGGCCTTTGATGAAACCCGATATTCCTTAGAAGGTCTCTTACGGTTTTGATGATTCTTTTCTCTGACTTCTTTATTTCCTTTATTAATTTCTGCTCCGTTGTTAGAGTGACTGCAACTTCTTCTCCTTTACCTTCAGCTTCATCATCACATGCTCCTTTAGCTTCAGCTTTAACATGGCTATCCCGAAACCTCGGATAAGGGATTAGCCCATGGCTATCCCGAAACCTCTTTCAATTTATTCTTTAAATGCTATTTCTCGTTTTGTTAATCTATTCTTTGTTTAAGCATTGAATGTCTTGTATTTAAGAAGGCCAAGTAGATGCATGTGTTAGGAATTAAGAGAATGACCAAAAGGGGAATTCTAGTCCTAGAAGATCATGCTTAGAAAAACCGGGACTAGGTAACGAAAGTAGAGTAATAATGGTTGAGGGTTAATTGGATAAATCATAGATCATATGGGTTTAGTTTGGGGTATCAGCCACGAAAGTAAGGGATAACTCAATTAAATCATGTTCATATGCCTTGAGAGAGGGTAGGAATTACATTAGGATCGTCTGCTTTAGATATCTTAATAGGGAATGCATGATGTGATAGATCGATAGTTTGTTTCGGAAGCTTTGCGGCAAAACTATATCCTAGAATGTTTGTGTCGTCGTTAAGGACTTATCAGTTTACGGCATTTTCATTATTGCATCTCACAACCAATTTTAATCATAACAAGTATTGATTCTAATTTGGTCTTAGTCCGTGTTGCGTAGTCCCTGTGGGATCAACACCTAGAGTACTACACACGTGACGTGCACTTGCGGGTAGTTTAGGTTAACTTCTTGAACTTGAATCGCATCAGCATCCCTCATAATCCTCCAGATAAAACGTAAAGCTTTTTCTTCGTGTTCAGCACGAAGAATACTTCTAATATCTTGTAAAAACAAAAAATAACCATTATGACCCTCTGTGACTCTTGTTGCACTTGTGACCCTTGTGCAATTGTTACCTTAGAATCTCAGATCTATCTCATCACGTCTACATACTTCGGGTTGAAACTGGATTTAACAATCTTCTAGCACATCACTGGGCATGATGGATCGACATCCATAACATCAACATGCAATTTGTTTCCGCCCAAACTAAGGATTGTTTTGAATGGAAGTAACTGAAACCATAAAACAAAATGATAAAAATGAAAAAAGTACGAAAACATTCATGTTATTCGAATAATCTATACAACTTACCATTAGGGGGATCATGAAACCGCTACAATGCCATTTTGGTTTCGGTGATTCCCCGTTAACAAAATTCCCAGTCATCAACCATGTCAATGAGATCATGGCTGATAAAGTTGTCTACTGAAGGTTTGTGATCAAGAACATGCAACAAGAACATCAAAGTTGCCAACCTTGTCCGGTCGGTGGAATTTTTCGCCTTCACAAGATTTTCTCTAACTTCTGCGGCATTCACCTTTCCATAGCCGAAATTCTTCAGCCTATATGTATCACCCCTTCTATACTCCCATCGTTAGGGATAGGGTTCGCAGTTTAATCCGGTAATTAGTGCATACTCCACGGATGAGAACACCGTTCTTGACGAACCACAACTCCTTTGTGTTTCGTACAATCACAGAGTGATTTAGTAGGACAAACATTTGAACCTTCATCAATGTGGACTCATATTGGAAATGGAATAAGTGTCTAAATTGTGACTCCTTCTTGAAGTAATGCAACTCATATGCATCTAAGATTCCTCTCAACTTCTTTACCATCTCGTGAGGATAACAATTAGTGGTGATCTTTGGCATTCTGTCCATGTGCTTGAATTCATGCAAAATGACCAATTAAGAATACATTAGACTTCTACCGACTCAAGCGACCTCTGCGACCCATGCAACTCAAGCAAACTTTGCGACTCAAACGGTCCTTGTGACTCAAGTGACCCTTGTGACTAAAGCGACTCATTGCACTCAAGCAAACCATGCAACTCAAGTGACCCATGCGACTCAAGCGACCCTTGCGACTCAATGAGACTCAAGCGACCCATGCGAGTCAAGCGACCTTTGAGATCCAATGAGTCACTTGAGTCGAAGAGGATCATGAGTCTCAAGCGACTCATTGAGACTCTTGACCCTCTTTAACTCAAGCAATGCAATGAGACTCAAGCAACCATTACTACTCAAGCGACCCATGCGACTCATGCGACTCAATGAGATTCGATCAACCCTTATGACTCAAGCGACCCTTGATATCAATGTGTCGCTCGAATCGAAGAGGGTCATGAGACTCAAGAGACTCACTAAGACCCAACCGACTCACTAAGACTCACACCCCTTTCAAATTAAAAAACAATTTTTCTTTCAATAGTCTGTAATGTAAAACCCTAGAAATCGATCTACTTACACTTACAGATGTCATTGAAGTTTGACTCGTGCTCTATTTTTCACTACTGATTCTTGACATTTCTTTCCCACTTCAAAATTTCCTTGGTCTCAACTTGAACTTTCCTTCTTGCCAACTTCGAATCAATCCCTCTAAAGTTCGAAATCCCCTCTTGCTCCTTGCTCTAAACTTTGAAACAGTTTTTCCTTTCGAAAAACTGCCTGAACGTGTGTATTCTCATGTGTGATAATTAAGGGCAAATTTTACTTTTCTCCAGTTTTTTATATTTTATAATTATTTTCACGAGGGTAACCGTGAAATACTTGAGCCCTACAAGGGTATCTTTGATATTCTCCCGCTTAAAAAGCTATTTATAGCCTAAAATAAGCACCTTAAGCATGATACTCAAGTTGCATCAATTTCTTGTCTCACAAGGCTTTGTGAATAGATTGGTTGTTGAATTGGTCTTCATTTTAACCTTCAAGTGATGTGTGAACTTCATACTCTTACACGTTGATGATCTCATTGCTAATAGTTCTACAATGCACATTCATACATTCATCACCTCATCGGCTTTAACTCCTTATTAGAAAGTGAAGCTACTTGTAGTGATAGGAGCCTTATAATCACACAGCGGAAATATATCTCAAATAATCTCCATTATCCGCACATGGTCAATTCCAAACCTGTGTCAATACCTGTGGCATTAGTGACACATTTTTTTGCACGATTGTTGATGTGGTTAATCTCAAGTAATAATTATCTAGACTAACGCTTCCGTAAGAATACGGATCGTATAGTACCAGTGTCGAACACGAGGAATCGATGCAACTCTAAAGCTAGTAACTAATGAATAGAACGTGTAAAATCAATAGGTGAATGGAATGCGAATGAAGATAAACTATCTAACTAACTAACGGATTAAACTCAATGAACTAAACACCACAGGTGTCGAGAGATGCACGATGATGCAAGGAAGTTCTAACAAGATCATGGTCTCAGATATTATCACGAGTTTCTCCCAATTGTATCTCACCAACTAGACACATTGAGACCACTATCCTAATTCCTAGATTCAATCGATCGACCTAGCGTAGATTCTAAACCGATTTAATCCTAAATCATGGCTAAGTTCCAACGTCTAATCCCCTGGCGTAGATTCATTAAACTTCTACAATCATTCATTCAAGTGCGTACAAGAATGAAAGCATTAGGAACAACCAATCAATCTGAAAACGATCAAATACCAAAATCATTCATTCAAGTGGCGTTCAAGAACAAAAGCATTAAGAACCACCAAGCATTAAGAACAAGACTTCGCTACATATCGGCCAAGCTCTCTAACCTATGGCTATGGAACTACTCGGACATGAACTTAGAAAACGAAACACAAAATATAACTATATTCAACATGGATAAAGAATGAGATCCCTCCCTATTCTATTACCGATGTCTTCAATAACTCCTCCGCGCTCCGGCGTCGTCGCTCCGTCCTTCGCCCTTGTGTGTGCATGCTGCTCTCCTTCTTTCTCTCCCTGTGTGCTCTCTCTTGTCACTAACTTTCTGCCTCAATTCGCTCTCTGAAGCTCTCCCCCTTTGTTACAGCAGCCACCTCACTTTGTTGCCTTTTCTTGAGTTTTCCAAATCATGATTAAGTTGGAAACGTTTCTATTACTTCCTCCAGTGAAATATGACTTTATTCCTCTTCTCTAAGGGTGTTTTCCTTATTGTATAAGTCTCCCACGAACTTCCCCTTGTTTTAAGTCAAATTAACTTATTTGGAGTTGCAGGTGACGGCCGCGACCCGCTCGGGCAAGGAAAGTGACCCGCTCGGGTACATCACAGACGATCGCGCAAAAAGGCGATGAAAAAGGGGTGCCCGCTCGGGCTGAGGAGGTGCCCGCTCGGGCATGGCTTGTGCCCGCTCGGGCTGAGGCCCCGATTGTGGTTTTTCTTGCCCGAATCGTGCACAAATTGCTGGAAACTTTTGCCCGTTCGGGCTAGGGAAGTACCTGCGCGGGTAGTGGCTTTTCCATGGCGATTCTCGTCCCGTTTGTCCCGTGATGATCCTCGATGTTTGCACTTTATCTTGGCACGTCCCTTAGCTCCAAAATGACTGAAAACGGGATGATAATGATGCTTAATGCTTGGTAAAATCAAATGAATGATGAAACTAACTTTGAAAATAGAGGAAAATACTAGAACAAAATAGACGTTATCAATTGTGCGCCTTTTTGAGACCTGACGAAATATGGTAGTCTACAATATTTTTATCTCACTTAACCCGAAATCAATTTAAAGGTAAGTTGACTTTCTCAATTCATGCATGTGTCCAAATGTCGTCATTGGAAAACCGCTAATGAGGTGGTGATAGGGACGATTGTTTGTCTGCTGGAGCCTATACTCTCTGATAACACGTAGTGTGTATCAGTTTTAGGCTAGACATTTGCATCATTTTCGCATAGATTATATAGCAAGAGTTACATATCTGACACGAACGTTCTTTATATATGCCATTTTTGTTGATTTCAGGTTTTAAGGCGACAAAGCCTAACCGAGCTTTAGAATGCAAATTCCTGGATTCAACCGCACATATTGAAGCCACAAATCACTCGAAGCAATTTCAGACCATGGAACCAAAGGAAACACCGATCATAGGCCTCGATAGAGTTTTAGCCTGCTCGGGTGAAACCTTTACCCGCTCGTGCTATGTGAGAAACACGACCCCGTGCGCGCTCTATTCTTAGCCTGCTCGGGCTGAAATGATGCCGACAGTTCCAGAAAAATTCACACGAAGAAAACTCGATCGGGTAGGTTAATCACATTCCACCCCGCTAAGGCAGATACATTGACCCACTCGGGTTGATTGATGCCCGATCGGGTAGTGCACCTAGCCCGCACAGGCGGCCTTTCTCGCAATAACCTGTTTTAAGTGTTTGAACGGGCAAAAGAGAGAGGGGATCGATTCCAGCAACCAGAGGGCGAAGGCTAGGGCAAGGAAGGGACTGAAATTCATCAGGAAAGACTAAGGAGAAGCTGGAGAAGGAGCGAAACATCAATCCGGACTTCGGTAACAAGATAGGGAAGATCGAGGAATCGTATTTCCTAATTTTTATCATGTCTAGGGTTATTTTCTCTTGTTTGACAGTAAAAGCCATGAGTGAGTAGATTTCCAACTATGGGTTAGGGATATCGGATTTGTAATGGATGTTTGGATTATGAGTTAATGCTTATATTTATCGAAACTTTCTTGATATTCGGTTTCAACAATCAACATCGTAAACGTTTTATACTAGTGCTGCCCGCTCAGTAACCTAGGAATTCGTGTTTAGCTGGAAGGTTAAATTATGAATCCGGAACAGTTGATTGTAGATTTAGTTTGATTAATGAGAATCTGACCGGTCGGTTAATCGACTTAGGAATTAGGATTGCGCGCTTAACGCTACCGTAATCACGAGTTAATCGCTGTTGGAAGGTAGGATTGCACGTAATTATGGTTAGGAGGCTTAGGTTCGGCAGAATCATTCCTTATTTCAGAGCATGAATTCCCCGTTGTCAAGATAGTTCGATAGGTTTATGATCCTTTGTTTGTTACATCCTTGCAAATTCGGGTATCCCGAAACCCATAGTGTTCTTAATTGTCAAGTCTTCCGCATCTTCCCATCGCTGTCATGATTTATCTTAGTGTTTTAGAGATTCATATCACACCACCATCTATTAAATCCGTCTTAGTTTAGTTATATTCTTAGCTTAGGTTGCATTAGTCCCCAGAGTTCGACCCTTTTATTACACCGATCTGTACTCTTGCGGTAAGTGGATATTAGGCATTTATATAGCTTGATATTTCCCATTTCAAGTTTTTGGCGCCGTTGCCGGGGACTAATTACGGCCTAGATTAGGAATTAGCTAGATTAAGATTTAGTCCTTTGCGGAGTCTTAGTCATTTTTCAGCATTTTCTCAGCTTAGGTTGCATTAGTCCCCAGAGTTAGTACTTCAGATCTGCACTTTGGTTGTTCGTCTATTGTTGTGCAGACACCATTGAATGAGAAGCTCCACACAAAAGCTACTCATATACGATCCCGATGTTGAGAGAACACTACGAAGCTTGCGCAAAAAGAGGAGAATTAGACTTGCAGATTCTGAATCCGAAGTTGATAAGGAGAGCAGCCAAGAGACATACGCTTTCGGAGAGGAAGGAACCAACAACGAAATCTACAGCGCAAACAGCGGAAAAGGTCACACCAATAACCCTGAAATGGCTGCTGCTGAAGAAACTTATGGATCCTACACCGCCCCAAAGCACACTCAATTGCTTTCGTGCATGGCTCGTCCGATAGAGAACCAAGTTGAGCTACAACCCGCTTTAATCCAAATGCTTAACAACTCCGCTTTCAGAGGAATGGAGAATGAGGATCCAAATTCACACCTCACGGACTTCAAGATGCTCTGCAGCACCACTAAAGTAGGCACGGGAGTCACACGGGAAGATCTATACTTATCCGCATTCCATTCTCGCTCAAGGATACAGCACATCGTTGGTTGTTCAACTTGCCTGCTGCATCGATTACTTCGTGGAATGACCTAGAACAGCGATTCATGCAACAATTCTTTCCAGACCACAGGACGCTGCTCGCCAAGAACCGAATAAATTCATTCCTACATGAAAGAGGCGAGACTCTACATGATGCATGGGAGCGCTTCAAGAATTATCGACGAATATGTCCGCATCATGGAATGGACAAGAAGTACCTTATCACGACCTTCATACAAGGTCTCCATGAGACCACACGCTTCATGATTGTAGCAGCGGGTGGTGGTTCCCTCAGCAACCTCACTTTCCAACAACTCGAGAATTTGAATTAGGCAAGAAGGTCGGAGATTACAACCGTGACTTCTCATCCAAAGTGGCGGTAAATGAATTAGGCATTGCCAACCCGGACTTAACAGATTTAAAGCAACAAGTTGGGGAGATATACAAGATGATCGCAGGCCTTCATGTCGATCGACAAGATGCATCCATAGGTCAGGGAATCGAGGAAGTCAATTATGTCAGCAATCGGGCCTACCAGCACAACCACATCAATAGCCATCCCAACTTCTCTTATGACAATACAAGTAATGTGGCAAACCCGCAGGATTTTCAACCGCGGATGATAGCAAGACCAAAACCAACGTTTCCAGCCGAGAGGGAATAACCAAGACTATGGCTATCAGCCTCGTGCACAACCTTCAGGTGACTCTGAAATTCTCTCTATGCTCCAATTGATGTATCAAGAACAGAAAAATGCGCTTGGAGGAATTAAGGCTAAACATGATGACATGAGGAAGAGAATGGACGGTTTCCAGAAACACTTAATGACGCGATCCCGACTGAATCGACGCTCTAGACTTGGTTAGTAAGGGATATGCCTTGCTGCAACGAATTGCACAAGGGTGTGTGGAACGAATGGTCGCACGAGAGTTACGGAAGGCTCTCGATTTACCGTGTTCGTCTTCGATGGATATGACGCACCAAGGAAGAACGAACGGCTCGATGGATATGACGCACCAACGAGTAGGAAGCTGGATATTACGCACCAACAACCCAAAGAATTCACAAAGGGAATTCGAGAATGATCAAAGATCAATTCAAAAGATAAATTTCAAAGTTGATAAAAAGTTGGATTCTTCTTGCTACAAGGGGTGGACGGCCATATAAAGATAAAAACAAGAAAAATTCAAAATCAAGTTCATTAAATGCTTCTCTTCATGCAAAGGCCTTCTTAATTGTCTTGAATTCTTCAAACAAGAAGATAAGCTTCTTGTTGGCCGTGCACCTTGTATTGCGTCCGACT
>CM071875.1:8767955-8780607 GCA_036759665.1 Gynandropsis gynandra
TGGTGCCAACAGTTGCTCACGCCGGCTCGCCGTCACTCGCCCGCCTGAGTCGACTCCCGCCCAGTCGACCAATCGCCCGTGGAACGCCGTGCGATGCCGCCCTGCGCTGAAGAACCGTCGAGCTGCGTGGGTGCTCATGGCGATTTCTCTCTCGTGCGAAGGCTTCGCGTCGGCCGTTCTCGGCCTTTCCTGTGCCGCGCCGGTCTGGGACACGCCGGCCAGCCCTTCGCCTGCGACGGACGACCCTCGTCCGGCCAGCTAGGGCGTCGGCCGTCGCCCAGGCTCTCCTCTTCTTCGCCTTCGTTCTGTAGCGATGGTTCGTGTGTGTGCGCGCGCAGTTGCTTTTCGATCCGATTTTTCACACAAAAAACCGAAAAACTAATCCTAAACATGCATCAAGACGCTCTGATACCACTGTAGGGTTGATTTCAATTGCGGAAACGTGTTTTATCAACCCGAATTTTAGATCTAGTCATGTTCGGATTAGTTTTTACAGATTTCAACGACGAACAAATACATAAACAATTTCAGGGTACCTGTAGCGTTGAACGTGCAGTCGTCGGATGTGAGGCTTGATGGTACAAGCTCTCTACGCATATCCACGCCGAGATCGGGATTGCTTTGATGCGGGATTCGGAAGAACGAAAACTGTTTTTCGTTTTCTGGCGGCTAGGGTTTTTGGTCTTAGAATAGTATGTTTACGAAATCTCGTAATGCATTTATTTATTATTATTAACTCTTTAATAATTACGACTTAACCCCATAACTATTGAAATATTACATAATTGACAAAATACTTTGATCCGCATCTTCCCATCACTGTCATGATTTATCTTAGTGTTTTAAAGATTCATATCACACCACCATCTATTCAACCCGTATTAGTTTACTCATATTCTTAGCTTAGGTTGCATTAGTCCCAAGAGTTCGACCATTTTATTACATCGATCCGTACTCTTGCGGTAAGTGGATATTAGACATTTATATAGCTTGATATTTTCCACATCACTCTCTATCTAGGGAAACACCTCATCTCATAGTCGTTGAAGAAACAAAAAGACTCACTGTTAGATCATTCATTACTGAAATCGAGTATTGCTCCATTATAAGGATCTCGTTGAAGTACAATGGGTCATTAATCTTGTGATTGATCTTGGTGTCTTCTTGCCGAAAAACTCGTCATTTATCACGACAACATTAGAGCTACAAATATGTCAGACAATCCAGATATAAAAATTGGACTATCATTTTGCTCATAGTTGTGTGCAAGCTGGTCTCCTTTGTATCTATCATGTTACGTCAGTTAATCAACTCATCGATCTCACCAGACCACTACCACAAACGATTTTTTCCTTCCTGTATCAATATTGGATTGTTCGGGAATAATCCATCTTGAAAAGCATAGTACAAATATGTAATTTCACATTGACCTATGGTTAATTACGTGAAATATGTATATATAACATGCAAATCATATTCAATAAAAAATAACACAATTTACCATAAGCCTATTATATTCATTAATTAGCTAAGTCGGGTCCATTTGGTATGAAAACGAATACTACAAAAGTGAGCGATGGAACATGGCACTCATAGTAACATCTTGGTGTAGGTGAGTAGATAGATGTCAATGGGTTGGGTTGTACCCGATCTATTAAAATTAAATGGGTTTTATAGTATAATTGGGTTGAATTCAACCCGACCCATTTAATAATAAGTTATATAAGTCGAATTAAACGGGTTTAATGGGTTTTTCATATAATTGACATTTTGTATATATAATTATCATTTAACATTAATGATATATATTTATATACAATAGATATTATAATTAATGTTTCAATATTACAAACAATAATTTATGAAACCGATTTCACCCCATTTTAACTCGATTTCATCTAACTTTACCGAATTTTAACCTGATTTCATCCAATTTTAACTCGATTTCACCCAATTTACCAAATTTTAATATGATTTCACCGAATTTTAACCCAATTTCATCCAATTTGACTCGATTTCACCCAATTTTAACCGAATTTCACCAAATTCTAACTCGATTTCATCCAATTTAACCTGATTTCATCAAATTTTAAGTCGATTTCACTCAATGTCACCGAATTTCAACCCGATTTCACCCAATGTCATTGAACTTTAACAAAATAAAATTGGGTGAAATCGAGTTAAATTTGGATAAATTTGAGTCAAAATTGGATGAAATTAGGTTGAAATTCAGAGAAATGCGATGAAAACGAGTTAAATCGGGTTAAATTTGGGTGAACTAAATTTGAAATCCGGTGAAATTGGATGAAATCGAGTTAAAATTGGGTGAAACTGGCTGAAATTGAGTCAAAATTGGATGAAATCGGGTTGAAATTTGGTGAAATGTGATGAAATCGAGTTAAAATCTGGTTAAAATTATGTGAAATAAATTTGAAATCGTGAAATTGGATGAAATTGAGTTAAAATTGCGTAAAATCGGGTTAAAATTTGGTGAAATCGAGCTAAAATTAGGTGAAATCAGGTTAAAATTGGGTTGAGATTCGGTGAAATTGAGTTAAAAATGAGGTGAAATCGGGTTAAATTGAGTTAAAATTGGGTGAAATAGGGTTGAAAGTAGGTGAAATCGAATAATTAGGTGAAATCAGGGGAAATTGAGTTAAATCGAGTTAAAATTGGGTGAAATCGGGTTAAAATTGAGTGACAATTTGAAATTCGATGAAATTGGGTGAAATCGGATTAAAATTCAGTTAAAAATCAGTTAATATATAGGTCAAAATCGGATATTCGGAATGACGGTGAATTTGAGATGAAGGATATATGAGCCTAACGGGTGAAGTGGACAAAACCCATTAAACTTAATGTAAATTAGTTTTATACCCGATAAACTCATATAGATTTATACTCATTTATTAAGGATCCATTTATATTTTAAATGGGTTGGGTTGGGTTAATCAACTAAACCCAAGCCAAATTGATATCACAGGGTGAGTATATATGTTCAACAAATTTTAGATAAATATAGGATCAAATAAATAAATCACATATAACATATATCTGGTTTATAGTCATGTGGTAAGCAAAAACAAAATTATAGAAAAACAAAAATTAATAGAAGATAGCATTGTATAACACTATTCAATTTTACCTTTCTATATCAATAACATTATAAAAAACAACAATGTGTTGTCGAGAATTGAGGTCAAGAAGACCCATACGATACCGAGAACGCAAGAGAAACAAGACAATATTTTTCATTAACTTAATTCGTCGAAAATGATACTTCTTTGGGATTATTTAGTTACGAAACCCAAAACATTGTCTCCTAATCAGATGCTCCTAATGTCTAGGCCACTTAATCGGCTAATAGAATGTCGAAGTGATAAGGGATCGCCTAGCACCTACTATTTTACAACACTTTATATATAAATTATTATTAAAGTAGTTTGACGGATCGATTTCGTAGTACACTAATGTCTTTTAAACCGCACCATGGATAAATGTTAATATGATGAATCTGTTTTGTCGAGAGGCTACTTCGAAACCCAAGGAATCGTGGGTTGGGCATGCTCGATACAAAAAAAAAAAAAAAAATTGGGGGAATAATATTTCGGGACTGTGAGAAGATTTAAGCAAAATATATTTTAAACAACGTTTTATAAAGATAAATTAGTTTCAGTGAAGTTAGATAATCAAAAAATATTTAGATAACCGAACGAAATATATAATAAGTTTATTTTTAGATTTCTTTTTTTTTTCATGGCTGCTTGGGTTTTATCAAAGATATGAGATGCCCAAAAAGAAATTTTTTGTATTTTCAGTGAAAATTTTGAAGATTGTTTCTATCGTATCAAAATTGTATAGATTATAACGAAATTTGTTCTTATAAATTCTATGTTAAATATTTTACAAAGGATCGAAATTTTAATGATTTTAGCATAGTTAAATCAAAATAAAGATAAAATTAGATTTAATTAACATCCCAACCAGCTTTGCCCAATCCGACTTGGCCCACAGGACAAAATTAGCTTGGTTCGTTTGCCTGATTAAGGTTGCCTGAAGCATCAGGCCATAGATTTTAGGCCGAGAAAGAAAAATTTCGGATGTTTCTGGAACTGAACATGGTTTCTGGGAGCCATTTTGACATCCTGAGTAGGCCATCGTTAGAACCCATTCTAAAAACATTGAACACAAGCTACCGAATAGTCAAATCCGATAAAATAGGGACAAAAATATTTTGACATACTGAAACTTTGTACTCGAAATCCAATACGCATTTACATTATCGTGTTTTTGATCCTATTGTTTGGGAAAAAATGAGATAAAAAATTACATGTTTAATCAAATTGGAAAATCAATAAAATTGGTAATCATGAGGATGTTTTTTTAGATATAATTGATAAGTAACAAAAAGATGAGAACTTCATTCCATATATAAAAAATTGTCACATGTTACATTTCATATTGAGAAATAACCTGTTTATTATATAACCCTTATACCAATTGACAAAAAACGCATTTAGAATAATACTTGTAGACTCAAGATCCTATTAAAGTATAGGTTCAACGGTTTGAAACTTTCTCACACAACCCCACAATTTTTGGAATCTCTCTAGTATTTCACACCCCTTGAACCAAAAAAATAATATCCTAAATCACCCAAACTTCCTTTGAATTTCTCGAAAACTCCATATGTCACGACGGATTAGAGATGTCAAAATGGGTTGGGTTTAGTGGGTTAACCCAACCCAACCCATTTAAAATATAAATGGGTTCATCATAAATGGGCCTAAATTTATATGGGTTTAATGGGTTTAAAACCCATTTACATTCATTTTAATGGGTTTTACCCATTTAGCCCATTTAGCCCGTTTATCTTTCACTTCAAATTCACCGTCATTCCGAATATCCGATTTTGACCTATATTTTACTCGATTTGTCTAAATTTTAACTCTATTCACCCAATCTCATCGAATTTCAAATCGTTACTCAATTTTAATTCGATTTCACCCAATTTTACCTAGATTTCACTCAATTTCCGCCGATTTCACCTAATTACTCGATTTCACCTACTTTCAACCATATTTCACCCAATTTAACTCGATTTCACCCAATTTTAACCCGGTTTCACCTAATTTTAACTCAATTTAACCGAATCTCAACCCAATTTTAAACTGATTTCACCCAATTTTAGCTCAATTTCACCGTTTTTTAACCCGATCTCACCGAATTTTAACTCGATATCATCCAATTTCACCAGATTTCAAATTTATTTAAACCAATTTAACCCGATTTTACTCGATTTCTTCACTTTCACTGAATTTCAACACGATTTCATCCAATTTTGACTCAAATTCACCCCATTTTAACTCAATTTCATCCAATTTCACCGGATTTCAAATTTATTTCACCTAATTTAACCCGATTTTAACTCGATTTCATCACATTTCATCGAATTTCAACCTGATTTCATCCAATTTTGACTCAATTTCACCCAATTTTAACTTGATTTCATCCAATTTCAACTAGTTTCAAATTTATTTCATCCAATTGTAACCCGATTTTAACTCAATTTCATCACATTTTACCCGAGTTAGAATTTGGTGAAATTGGGTTAAAATTAGATGAAATCGAGTCAAAATTGGATGAATTGGGTTGAAATTCAATGAAATCAAGTTAAAATTCGGAAAAATTGGGTGAAGTCGAGTTAAATCAGGTTAAAATTTGGTGAAGTTATATGAAGTCGATTTAAAATGGGGTGAAATCGGTTTCATAAATTATTCGTTTGAATATTGAAACATTAATTATAGTATCTATTATATATAAGTATATATCATAAATGTTAAATTGATAAAATAATATACCAAGTGTTAATTATATGAATAAACCCGTCTAACCCGTTTAACCCGTTTAGCCCGACCTATATAACCCATTATTAAATGGGTCGGGTTAAACCCAACCCATTTACACCTCAAAACCCATTTAAGTTTAATGGGTTGGGCACAACCCAACCCATTGACATCCCTACGACGGATTAATGGACAACTTAAAACCTGTCATTATTAGGATCGTCTGCCTTAGATAGCTTAAACTGGGATTGCATGATAGATAGATCGATTGTCGGTTTCGGTAGTCTTGTGGTGAAACTGGATTCCTAGAACGTTTGTCCTATCGTTAAGAACCAACTCATTTATTTACTTTCAGTATTTCATTCTTCATCCATATTCTTTCGTTAGCAAGTTTGATTCACAGTTCGAGTTTAGATTGTGTTGTGTAGTCTCTGTGGGATCAACACCTAAAATACTACACACGTGCCGTGCACTTGCGGGTAGTTTAGGTTATTTTATTTAACTTTGAGAACGCATCACCTACCTATCCACGATAACCCAAAAAAGGTTGAGTAGTAATACATACTCAGTGAGATCAATACGTGCACGCACTCCATGCAATATGTTCTCCCGCTCTCGATTGTGTAACATAAAATAAAACTCATCGCACTATAGACACATAAATATCGCTACCTAACCCGACCAAGTGACAGTGTCAAAAAATGTCGATATTTTGGGTTCGGTGCTAGACTTGAGTAAACAATCTTGCCTAGTGTACTTGATCGAGTGATTTTGCACTCGAACCTTCGGAAGAAGGCGTGTGTGAGCATGTCGGTGAGAGTTGTCACTTGAGGAATATTGGGTCAATGACGTATGTACTGTGATACTTGAAGAAGAGGCCGATCTCGTACTGTGTTGGGGTTGTGATAACCTTTTGAGCGATGGAGTGTTGTATTTAGTCAAATCAGTGGGTCTGCGAGTGTCGTACCATGTTGGAGTTGTGATAACCTTTCGAGCGATGGAGTACCATTTTTAATCACAGTAGTGGATCTATCATTGTCATACTGTGTTTAGGTTGTGGTAACTTTTCGAGTGATGGAGCGGTGTATTTATTCAGATTAGTGGATCTGCAACGTCGTATCCTGTTGGGATTATGGTAACCTTCGAGTGACATAGCGTACTTTGTACTGATGACTCGGACACGTTGTGACTTTGCGAGATCGTCACTATGCAAGGGTCCTTTGGATTTTACGAGCATATACTCGAGCTAGAGTCTTATGGACTCCGTGAGTTATGATCTGGTGTGGTACTAGTCTTAGAATAAGGATACTCAGTTGGGTTGGGAAGAGTTATTTATGTGTCTATAGTGTGACGAATGTTTATTTATGATACGCATTCGAAAGTTGGAGAATACGTGGCATGAATTGTGTGCACGAATTGATCTCACTAAATACGTCTTCAGACTCACCCTTTTGTGGGTTGTCATGGATAGGTAGGTTATAGAAGGGAACATAAAAAATGAGGTTGAGCAATAGTGTAACCCCCAACATATCATATAAATGCATGTAGCAAGTCTCGATAAATTTTATTACATATTTCATATTTATCTTAATTATAATTTTATATGTTTTTTCCACTATATGGTTCGAACCATTTTTATTTGAAATAAAAACATTTATTTCATTCTATAAATGTATTTGAATGATGACACGTGTAGCCACCTCTAGAAGGTGATGAAGAACACTCCTAGTCCGAGATTGTTCTGGAATGGGGGTGTTACAGTAGTGTTGACATTATACGCTTGCAACATCAAGATTTAGTTTAAATTTGTTAGGATATCACATCGAGTCATTGTTGAGTTCTAAACTAAATCGAAAAAAGAGGTTGAGGAAAGACAAGCGAGAGAGTGGAAAATTGAGTAAAGCAATTTTTCTAATAGATCATAAACTTCATTCATTTTCTTTTTATTTCATATTATATGTTCTTATCGTTTTGATGTGTAGTTCTGGAACCATCGCAAGGTGAGGGAGCCGCTTAGTTGCAATAACATTTGCGATTGATGTTGGACGAATTCAGATGCATGATGCAAGAATTCACTATTTTCAGCCAAAAATATGATTGGGTGGACATAGTAGTACGGTGAGAGCCAGAAAAGGAGGAGACCGAATGTATCACATAATCTATACCCTCTAGACTTAGATTAGAAAAAGTATATTGAGGTGCTAGATGAGAAGTCTGATCATCCCAAGCGGCATAACCAACGAGCAAGGGTCGAATCGATGATGACATCAGCAATATCAAGACGGAGATTCCTGCATTTATTAGTCAAAGTGATGCATAAACTTATTAAGAGTAAAGATTTTTTTGTTGGCTATCATCAATACTCCAATTGGGATGAGATGCACACCATCGTTTGGCATCTATTTGTAACATGTCACCATATTGAGAGGTCAACAACGTTTAAAAAGCTTTGTGCAGGAAAGTAAAGTGTAGACGACTATAACACGGAGATGGACTTCTTGATGATTCACACAAACATCGATGAAGATCAAGAGATAACAATAAAACGTTTGAAAACTCACCATTACGTGGACATAAACAACTTGCTGAATCGAGTATTAAAGATCTTGAAACAACAAAAACGAAAGGGCAAAATTTTTTTAAAGATACGGTAACTCTTCTAATTATCGGTCTGAAGCTAATTGGTTTAACAAACTTAACCCATGACACAAAGCTAAGCAAACAGTGGAGGCACCATGATTTATACAAGCATTTACAACCAACACAACCTTACGAAATTGTGATATTCATTGTTTGAAGTATCAAGGTTAGGGTCACCGTGCTTGAGACTATTCGAACAAGAAGACCCTGCTAATACAAGCTGATGGAGGATATGAGATTCCATCGAAAGAGGATGAGCCCAAAATCAAAAGCATGTATCTAATTTATATTTTGAGTTTGAGGAGAATGAGGTAGTAAGAGGTGAGTTATTAGTAGCTCGTAGAGCCTTAAATCTATAAGGTAAAGAAGCAATCGTACAAAGAGAGAACATCTTCTACACATAATGGCTTGTGTAGGATAACGTGTGTAGCATCATTGTGGACGAATGCAGTTGCATAAACATTTTTAGTGCATATCTTGTTGAGAAGTTGGGATTGATTACTAAGAAGTATCCCAAACTATACAAGTTACATTAGCTGAACGATAGTTGCAACACCAAGGTTCACCAGCAGATGAAGGTTGAGTTTTAACCCTAGGAATTACGAGTATGAATTGTTATGTGATGTAGATCCAATTCAAGTGGGACACCTCTTATAGGCTGACCATGACAGTTCGATACTCGTGCATAATATCACAGGCAGTAGTTCTTTGACTTCAATGGACAACACGTTTGCCTAGCTCCACCCACACTAAAGAATTATTTTAAGATCAGGTGTGGTTACAAAAGAGCGAGAAGAAATAGCCTTTTATGAGTGACCATGAAGTAGTTCACAATAATAGTGAGGTCTTGAGAGAAACTCAGAAACACATCTTTGAGAGACAACCCATGAGCACAATGTTTCTTTCAATGAGAGTGAACGAATTCAAGAAAGCTTGACATTCAAAGCAGTGTATGTTTATAACTCTTTTCAAATAATTTTATTTTACTTACGAGTTCATCTCTTCTTTTTCCTAGTGTTATTACTGATTTTTTGCATGGTTTCGAAGATGTACTTCCTGAATAAAAATCCAACGGCGTACCTCCATTTCGTAAATTGTCATACATGGCACGAGCATTCCAAATCACCAAAACATATTGAACCAATATCGAGGAGATTAAGGAGATCTAGAGGCAAGTCAATAAGCTATGGAGAAAGGAAATTTGCGAGAGAGTATCTCATCGGGTGTTGTAGCGGTGATACTCGTGCCTAAGAAGAATGACACATGGCGTATGTGCTTTAATTGTTGGGCAATCAACAATACTATTGTCACCCTATACCACGTTTGGATGACATGTTGAAAGAATTTTATGGCTCTTCTATGTTTTCAAAGATAGATTTGAAGAATGGATACCATCAAATTTGCAGGAAGGAGGGTAATGAATGGAAGATGAGTTTTATGAATAGTTAGTCATGCCTTTCGGATTAAGTAATGAACATAGTACATTTATGAGGTTGATGAATCTTGTTCATAAAAACTTCGTAGGAAAATTTGTTGTTGTATTCTTTGATGCAATCTTAGTGTACAACAAGACCTTAGAAGTACATGTAAAGCACTTGAGATGGAGTTTAGACATGTGCGAAGAAAACACTATATGTCAATATTAAGAAATGTGTCTTTTGTAAAAAAAAACTTGTGTTCTTAGGATTTGTTGTACGTTAACAGAGAATACTTGTTGATGAAGAAAATATATCTAGACCATCCACAATTGGTCAAGCCTTGAGACGGTTGGAGAGGTCTGAAACTTTCATGGATTGGCCAGTTTCTACGAACAAGTTATAAAAGACTTCAGTACCTTGGCTACACCAATCACTGAAGTGATCAAAAAGAAAATCCCATTCCATTGGGTGGAAGCAAAAGAGATAAACTTCCAAACCTGAAATGGTAAATTAACACAAGATTCTCTATTAGCATTACCTGATTTTGCTAAACGTTTGAGATTGAATGTTATCCATCATTTATAGGGATTGGAGCAGTGTTGATGCATAAGTGTTAACCCCTTGCATAGATTAGTGAGAAACTCAAATGAGCAACGTTAGGTGAGAACGTCTATTTTGTAATAGTATTTTCGTCTATTTTTATAGTTAGTTTCATCATTCATTTGGATTTTACCAAGCGTTAAGCATCATTTAGCCATCTTCTAGTGTTTTCTCGTATTTTGCAGTGAATGCATATACCGGGACACAAACACAAGCGAATGCCGGAAAATATGACCTCTCCACGTCAAAGGAGAAGCAAACCCCGCGGGGTGGATATCTTAGCCCGTGCGGGCTTCATGTCCAGCACTTTCAGCATGCTTCGGGTCCATGATCAGCCCGACCGGATCACATTCATAACTCACCCCGCGCGGGCCTTAGCTCGCGCGGGCTCCTTGCTCCAGCAAACACAGCACGACTCGGGCTCTTGTCCAGCTCGAGCGGACACCCATCTTCAAGCCACCCCGTGCGGGACACTCACCAGCCCGTGCGGGTCGTGTTCGCCACCTGCAACAACCAGAAAAGGACAATCGGCAAAACAAGAAAAGGAAAGTGTTAGCTACCTAAACCAAAAGGAAATATGATTAGAGAAGAGGAATGGGAGCTACATGGCTAGAAAATAAAGAGGAAACGTTGACAATTACACAAGAATGGAAAAGAATAGATGGGAACACTCGGAAAAGGAAACTGCAGTTGCTGTAAGAAAGAGAAAATATCAGCCACTGAAGAGGAAGGAAAGGGAACGGCCAAAGAGGAAAGAAAAAAAGAAAGGAAAGAGGAAAAAGAAGGCAAAAGGAGAGAGTTTCAGTGGGAGAATTCGAACAGAAAGTTAGGGAGAAAATAGAGTATACACAGAGAGAGAGTAGAGAGAGCATAACGAGCACGAGGGCAAGAACGGGGCGACGAAGCCGGACGTGGAGGAGGTATTGCAGACATCGGCATTAGAATAGGGAGTAATCTCGTTCTTTATCCATGTTGAAGATAGTTTTCTTTTGCGTTTCATTTTCTAAGTTCATGTCCGAGTAGGTCCATAACCATAGGTAAGAGAGCTTTGCAGATATGTAACGAAATCTTGTTCTTAATGCTTGGTTGTTCTTAATGCTTTCGTTCTTGTACGCCATTTGAATGAATGATTTTTGTATTTGATCGTTTTCAGATTGATTGGTTGTTTTTTAATGCTTTTGTTCTTGTATGCCACTCGAATGAATGATTACAGAAGTCTAATGAATCTACGCCGGGGGATTAGACTTTGGAATTTAGCCATGTTTTAGGGTTTAATCGGTTTAGAATCTATGCCAGGTCGATTAATTGATTCTAGGGATCAGGATAGCAGTCTTAATGCGTCTAGTGGGTGAGATTATGAAATCGGGAGATTGGTAGTACGCGCGCTGGGTAGTAGACAAGTCTACACTAGTCAGTTCCTATATCAGAGCTTGAATTCCCTAAACTCGTGATAATATCTAAGACCAATGATCATGTTAGAACTTCGTCACATCATCATGCATCTCTCGAAACCTGATGCAATTCAAAGTTAAAAAAATATTAACCTAAACTACCCGCAAGTGCACGGCATGATACAAGCTCCGTGACTTAAGCCGCAAGAATGGAATGGGTTGAGTTGGTAAAAGGCCTAAGGGCACTCTCTAGCCAAGACTCGGTGGCAGGGAAGGTGGACGAAGGGGAACAGACCAAGAGGGGCGCTCGCTCGATCCTTCAAGTGATGGATGGACGGGTGGATCGTAAGACACCACGAAGGTTATGGACGTGATCTTCGATACAGTCTCTCGTTCGTCTTGGACTCCCGGAGCATAAGAGGAACTAAGGTGGCAAAAACTCGCAAGAATTGAAAAAAGAACTTAGAAGTTTTTATTCGAATCAAGATTGTCTTCCAACAAAACAAAGGCTCGGTTTAAATCATGACCGAGAGAGAACAAGAAAGGGAAAATACAATATGGTCGTTGGGCCTTAATTCAGACAAGGCTAAGAAAGGCAAGGTGGATCTCGGTGGAAAAGGCAAGAGCCGTTGGATTTGAAATTTGAATTTCAAACGGCTATGTCCGGTTAAGGCAAGTTGGGCGCCGGCTAAGATATGGCAAGTTGTTGCCTTTGTTCATGACACCATTTGGTGGAGTTCCTCGACTTCATTGATGA
>CM071875.1:8793343-8804157 GCA_036759665.1 Gynandropsis gynandra
AAAGGGAAAATACAATATGGCCGTTGGGCCTTAATTCAGACAAGGCTAAGAAAGGTAAGGTGGATCTCGGTGGAAAAGGCAAGGGCCGTTGGGTTTGAAATTTGAATTTCAAACGGCTATGTCCGGTTAAGGCAAGTTGGGCGCCGGCCAAGATATGGCAAGTTGTTGCCTTTGTTCATGACACCATTTGGTGGAGTTCCTCGACTTCATTGATGACGAAGAGGGTCTTGGTTTTTGGAAAGTTGCTGCTTGTGTCCCCCTCTTCGTTGTTGAACTCCTGACGGTGGTTGAAAAGCACTTGAGCCACGTGCGCATTGATTCTTGCACGGAGGCTCTTTGCTCGGGATCTCGTGAGTGGCTTGTCATGGACCACCGGCATGGCAATGTGTGATCCATCTCTTCTCCTATCTCCATCTGCTCCCGTGTTTGTCTCACCTATACTAGGCTCGTCCTCGTCGTGATCCATGCTCGGCTCATCCTTGTCTCGCTCGTCTCCTTCTTTAGGGTCGTAGGTCGTTGTAATGCCCTCATCACGGCACGCGTGTAGTACTCTAGGTGTCGATCCCACAGGGACTACCCAACACAACCTAAACTCAAACTACGAATCAAACTTGCAAACGAACAAAATATGGGTTTTGAGAATGAAATACTAAAAACAAATAAACTAACGAGTTCTTAACAGTGAGACAAACGATGTAGGAATCCGGTTTCACCACAAGACTACCGAAACCAACAATAAACCTATCTAATCATGCAATCCCAATTAAGTTATCTAATGCAGACGATCCTAATATGTTATCTACCCTCTCCCGAGGCATAGACACGTGATCAAGTCAAGTTATCCCCTACTTTCTTGGCTGACACCTTAAGCTAAACCATAAGTCATGTGATTCATCTGTTTTACCCTCAACCGCTGCTACCCTACTTTCGCGGCCTACCTCGGTTGTTCTTAACCTGATTATCCGGAATTAGGATTCTCCTTTTTGTCCTTCTCCTAAGTTCTTAAAACATGCATCTATGTGACCATTCGCAAACACAAGTCAATGAAACACTCAGACAAAGAATAGATAAACGGAAAAGGGAAATTTCATTCAAATATAAATCAAAAGCGGAAATTTCATTCAAATATAAATCAAAAGCGGTTTCGGGACAACCATGGGCTAATCCCTTCTCCTAGAACAAAACGACTACTCGCTCATGTGTTCGAAAGCAAACAACATAATCAAAATATATAGATTAAAGAAGATAGAAAAACAAACGAAATCGAAGTCCCTATTCTATCCTCAATGCTCCTTGAATGTCTCCTCCGTAAGAACTCACAAACAGTTCCTCTCTCTACTCTCTCTCTGCAACTCTCTCTTTCTAACGTGTGTTTTCTTCCTCCAAAACTGAAGTGAACGAATCCTTAGCTCTCCTCCTTCTCTTTCCTCTTTTCTTTCTTTTCTTTGCTCCCCTTTTTCCTCTTTGGTCGCTCACTTCCTTTTTCCTCGTTGCAGCAACTGCAGTTTTAATTTTATGTGTGTTTTCCATTCTTCTTTGCATTAGTTTCTATTCTTGAGTAAGTGGACACATTTCCTTTCTATTTTCCAGCCATATAACTCTCATTCCTCTTTTCTAATCATGTTTCCTTTTTGTGTAGGCAACTAACCACTTTTTTTTCTTGTTTCTCGCAAGTTTCCTTTCTTGTTTCTGCATGTGACGGACGCGGCCCGCGCGGGCTGAAGAGTGTGCCACGCGAGGGCTCACTTTGAGAGACTTCACATGCGCGTGCTGAAGGCTTGTCCAACCTGTGCTGGAGCTGCTGGATGTTAGGCCCCGCGCGGGCTAAGGTGTGTGCCCTACGTGGGTTGTGGCTGAATGATGAGTCCGCGCATGCTGAAGCCTGCCCCGAGCTGTGCTTTGGTTGCTGGTGGTTATGCCCCACACTGGCTATGAGTTCCACCCCGTGTGGGCTGTGTTGGAGCTGATGATCCGCGCTGTTTCTCGTCCAGTTTGTTCTGTTATGATCCTCAATACTAATACTTTGTCCTGTGTACATTCTTTAGCTCCAAAACAAACCAAATATGCATTATAACCTATAAGAACAAGAAAACACGAAAACGAGCAAAACGGATATAAAAACCATATGTAAACATCACATCTATATCATAAACATTCCTAAAATCATGCGAGAAATACGTATGAAAACGAGACTATCAAAACCTATGGTGTTTAGTTAATTGAATTTAAACCGTTAATTAGTTAGTTTAGTTTTATTTGCATTCGAAACACTCACTGATTTTTATCGTCCTATTTATTAGTTAGTAGCTTTAGATTTGCATCGATTCCTCGTGTTTGACTCTTACACGATCCGTATTCTTGTGGAAGCGTTAGTCTAGGTATTTTATTACTTGAGGTTAACCACATCATTAGACTACCCAACTTACGATAAAGAACTACACGCGTTGGTGTGGCCGCTTCAAACATGGCAGCATTACTTGTGGCACAAAGAGTATATGATTCATAGTGTCCATGAGTCACTCAAGTATCTCAAGGGACAACAGAAACTAAACCACAATCTTGCCAAGTGGATGAAACTCATAGAAACCTTCTATGATTTCAAAGATAGAATGGAAGATTCTATATCATCAAATTTGCATGAAGGACGGTGATGTATGGAAGATGGTGTTAAGACAAAGCTGAGGCTTTATGAATGGTTACTCATGTATTTCGGATAAACTTATGCACCTAGCACATTTATGAGATTGATGAATCATGTTCACATTGAAAAGTTCATAGGAAAATTCGTGGGTGTATTATTTGATGACTAAGTGTACAATAAGACATTATAGGAACATGTAGGACAATTGAGATGGGTTCTAGACGTGTTGCAAAGCAAACAAAAATATATACCAATCTTAAGAAACACGTTTTTTGTTATTAACAAACTTGTGTACTTAGGATTTGTTGTAAGTGAAAAGGAAATGCAAGTCGATGAAGAAAATATCTAAATCATACGCAATTGGTCAAGGAGCTGTGGAAGCATTACTTGTGGCCCAAGGAGTTCGTGATTCATACCGACCATGAGTCACTCAGGCATCTCCAAAGACAACAGAAGTTAAACCGCAAGCATACAAAAAGATGGAACTCATAAAGACCATCCTGTACATCATCAAGTACAAGGAAGGTAAGGAGAATGTTGTTGTCGATGCATTATCAAGGCGTTATTCTCTGCTTTTTGCAATAGACACTAGGTTGCTCGGTTTTGAACATATTAATGAACTCTATAAGACAGATCATCATTTTGGCGATATATTAAAGGCTTTCGATAAAACCGCCATAGAAAAGTATTTATGTGTTGACTTCTATTTATTCAATGAGAATATATTGTGCGTACCCAAGAGTTCTATTCAGAATCTATTCGTTCATGAGGCAAATGGGAGAGGACTAATGAGACATTTTCGATTCGCCGAGACATAATCAATTTTGGAGTAACATTTTTACTGGTCTCACTTGCAAAGAAATGTCAAACGCATCTGTGGAAGATGTGTGACTTGTAATAAGGCCAAATCCCAGTTGCAATCACACGGTATGTACTCACCTTTACCCATTCCTAGTACACCATTGATTGATATATTCATGGATATTGTATTAGGTCTTCCTAGATCCAAACCTGGATATGATTTGGTTTTCTTCATAGTTGATCAGTTTTCCAAAATGGCACATTTAATTGCATGTCATAGATTGATGATGCATTGCATGTAGCTCAATTATTCTTTAGGAATATTGTAAGGTTGCATGGAATAACTAGAACCATAGTGTTGGATAAAGATGCTAAGTTTCTTAATTACTTTTGAAATATGCTATAGTCTAAGTTAGAAATAAAACTTTGTCTTCCACCACGTTTTACCCTCAAATCGATGGACAACGAGAAGTGATAAATAGCACTTTGTCTACCTCATTACGTCCATTACTCAAGAGTAATCTTAAAAGGTGGAAAGATTATCTATCACATATCGAGTTCGCATACAATACGGGGTTCATAATGCAACACCATTTTGACCATTTGAAATAGTATATGTATTTAACCCACTTAAATCATTAGACAAGGTCTATTTACCGTCATCAAAGTTTATTAACCTTGATTAAGAGAAAATAATCGAGTTTTTGAACATATACATGAGAAGGCACGAGCAAATAGCGAGAGGAAGATAGAACGATATTCCAAACATGCAGAAAAAGGACAAAAGAAGGTGGTCTTTCAACTTGATGATCTCGTATGGGTTCATTTATGCAAGGAGTGTTTTTCCCAGTAATGTAAAGCCAAGCTCATGCTCGTGAAGGTAGACTGTTCAAAGTTCTCAAATGCATCAATGATATTGCCTAAAAGATTGAATTACCTCGCGAGTACAATGTTAGTTCAACTTACAATGTTGTTGAATTGGCTCTTCTTGATGCAAATGACGATATGGATTTGAGGTCAAATTCTTTTGAAGAAAGAGGTGACGATGGGGATGTGACTCTGCTCGAGACACCAAGGACACATGGACCGGGCACAAGGGCTAAAGGAAAGAAGATGCATAACTTGTTCCCTCGAATGATGGCAGAAGAACTTGCAAAAATATAACACGGGCATCAAGAGGCGTCAATAAAGGCTTATATGACTTACCTATAATTGGAAGAGACCGAGAGGAGTGGTGTGGTGTAAACACGAGTTATAATTATTCCTAGACCACTTCACGCAAGTATACGGATCGTGTAGTACCAGGGTCGATCTCTAGGGACTAAAGCAGCTAAACTAAGAATAAAACTAAACTAAGATGGAAAAGAGATAGAAAGGGATGTGATCCTAAATTTCTATATTAACCTAAGTGGTGACAAACGAAACTAGGTTGGGGATAAAGTCAGATATGGTGAACACTACGGGTGTACGGGATACCGGGAATTGTATAGATGAAACAACTAAGGATCATAGATCTATCAACTATTTTTGACAACGGGAAATTCATGCCCTAAAGTGAGGAGTGATTCTTCCGAGCCTAAGCCTCCTAACCATGGATACGGGTAACCCTACCTTCCAGCAGTGATTAACCCGTACCATGGCAGCATTACGTGCGCAATCATTATCCCTAAGATGACTAACCAACCGGTCAGATTGTCATTAACCTACAACTTAACAGGTCCGGATTCATTCTTTAACCTTCCAGCAAAGTCTGAAATCCTATGTCGCTGAGCGGTCAGCACTAGCGTAGGAATGATAATGCTAAGCGTAGAACCGTAAATCAAGATCCGATATCCCTACCCGCAGTAGGGACTCTACTCACTCATGGAGAAAATAAAAGATGAAGATAACATAATCCTATACATGATATACTCTAAGGAATTCGATGCCTCGACCTTCCCTATCGTGTTACCGGTGTAAGGATTTATGCTTCTCTTCTTGTCCAATGCCTCCCGAGCCTTCCCAGATGTTTTTCCAGCCTTTCTTTGCCCTGTTCATCGCCCCCTTGCCCTAGATCTATTCTGTTCCTTAAATCCGCTCGTTTGAAAGTTAGATCTAGGTTGTTGCGGATTACACGGCCCGCTCGGGCACAAGTGTTACCCGGTCGTACAGAGGCTCGCCCGGTCGTGTTGCGTCATAGTGCCCGATCAGGTGGACATCACCCGATCGCCTGGTTGAGCGGGCCGAGTCGTGTAAACTCTCGGGGCAAATTGGATGGATCAATGCCCGAGCGGGTCTACTTCTTGCGCCCGATCGGGTAAGGCTACCCGATCTCGTTGCCTTTGTGCCCGGGTCGTGCAAGGTGTGCGGATAAAACCCCGTAGGTTTTACCCGAGCGGGTGGATGAATAGTGCCCGATCGGGCACCCTTGTTTCCTTGAAATTTCTCTTTTCCGCTCGTTGCTCGGGTGTTCCTTTGGGTTCTGAAGCTCGATCTTGGCTATGAGTAGATATGTGTCTTCAATTCATGTGGTTTTGATTAGGAATCCGTCATTTTAAACTCATTTAGGCCTTGTCGCCTAAAAACCTGAAAACCAACAAAACGGGTGTGTGAACCGCATAATCATATCGGAAATGTACGCCTCTATATAAGATACATGCGAAAATGGTGCTAAAATCTATCCTAATATTGATACACTTTCAGTGTTATCAAGGAGCAAGAAGCTAAAAGAGCTAAAGGCGCTTGACCTGAGCAGCGAATCGCTTCATCCGAGCGAATTCTCTTAACAAATAGAGCATTCAGAAGACTTAACCAGTCGACCTACGCATTACACAACTCAACCGAGCATAGGCATACTCGGTCGAGCATAGGAGTACTCGGTCGAGCATAGGAGTTGTTTGGCATAACATACATAGGTTTTGTGCATTTTAGGTTAAAGACTTATGCGGCCCTTGACCAAGTGGTTACACTGCTTGACTGAGCACTTTTTCAATTTTTTTAAATTGGTATATTTTATTCACTTTCAATCATCGTTTGGTCCTTATAAATAAGAGACTCATTGTATGACATTTTAAAATAATTTTTTATTAGTACAAAATTGTCTTTTTTTTTGCTAATTCTTGATATTTAACTAGTGAACTCTTGGAGAGATTATGAGGTCTTCACCAACTTATCAACAATAAATCACAAATGTTGTGGCGTTTTTCGTTGAGTCTAGAGCTTTTTAATCGAGTTGTAGTTAGGATTAGTGCCATCCTTTCTCAGAGAAAACATGTTCCAGCTATCGGATTACTAGGGAGATTCATTCTCATTTCATCTTTCTAACAATAGAACGTCGCTCTAATTCATATCAAGACATATCTATTTTTTAATGTATATATATATATATGTTTGTGAATATATATACATACATGTGTATATATATATATGTATATATACACGTACATCTATATATATTTTGGAATGGATCTTCTAGCAATTCGAAAAATATATCATTAGGGAAAATATCCTTGAACATCTCAACCACCTCCGAATTTTTCGAAACCTCTCTAAAACCATGTTTATAATATGAATATAGACGGACATTTCTAATTTAGTTTTGTTAATTTGGTGTAACACTCAAAATTGCTCCAAAAATTGTTTAGTGTCTAGAGAATTAAAAAAAATGATTTCTCTCAATAAGGAAAATTCCAAAATAAATCTACTATTTTTCTATATGTGACATAACTATATATACACGTTTTGTTCATTTATTGATTCTTGAACTTGTTTAATACATCTTAACAATAAACGAATTTACAGTTCGAGTTCTATATCGATACACATTTACTACAGTCAGCCAAATATTATCAAATTTATGTTTTAATCACGTGGCACCTATCATATTAAAAATAAAATATTTTTTAAATTCAAATGTTCTGCTCGTTCTGCTCCAGATAAAGAGTTACCGAGGCGTGGAGCTGACGTAGTCAGGGATCAGACCCGAGAAGATGTCCTGAGCCATGTTGATCCTGATCAGATTCTGAAACATGAAGAGGAAGGCCAGAATCTCGTCGGTAAATGCCTTTCCTTGAATGTACAAGTACCAGAGAAGGGTGAGTTTGGCGAAATCCGGCGGATTGGACGAGTGAGCATATTGAAACGAAAGGAGATAGTCCAAAGATGTGTGAGGTTTCCAATGGCGTTCGGTAACGGACCCGTCATACCCACACCGGGCGATCGAATCTCCGTGCGGATAGGTTCCAGCGGAGTGGATGGCCATGAACAGCCTTTCGGAGGGAGATTAGACCTTGACGATCTAAAGTCTTCGTCGTAAGTTAGAGGAAGAGAACAGACTGTGAGATTTTAACACCAATATTAACTTAATTTTAACCCAAAATTTATCTAATTTTGACTCAATTTGTGACATCAATTTTGTCTCGATTTAAATTGATTTTTTTACTTAATTTTGACCCGAAATTACTGAAATTAGATATAAATTTACTCCACAAATGAACAATGAATGTTAATTTTTAGATAATTTCATAAAAATCAAGTTATTTATTCAATTTAATTAATTTTGAATCAAAATTGATTAGCGTTTTGTTAATTTTATTTGTAAAATCAAGTAAATTAATAAAACGATATGATTAACTCGATTTGATCCAATTTTGATATAATTAACAAAATCGTATTCAATTTTGACTCGAAATCAACTAAATTGAATAATTAACTTGATTTATTGTTGATATTCGAGTAAAAATTAAGTAAATTTCGGGTCAAAATTAAGTAAAAATTCTGGTTAAAATCAAGTCAAAATTGAGGTTACAATTTTGGTCAAAATTGGATCTGATTCAGATCAAAATTGAGGCAAATTGATTACACGATTTGATCTAATTTTGATATAATTAACAAAATTTATTCAATTTTGACTCGAAATCAACTAAATTTAATAATTAATTTGATTTATTGTTGATATTCGGATTAAAATAAATAAATTTCAACTCAAAATTAAGTAAAATTCAAGTTAAAATCGAGTCAAAATTGAGGTCAAAATTAGATCGGGTTGAGGTTAAAATTGAGCCAAAATTGGGGTTAAATTTAGGTAAATTTTGGGTCGGATTCGCGTCAAATTTTGACTCGATTCTAACCCTAATTGTGTCCACAGGTTTGACTCGATTTTAACCCGAAACTGATCCAATTTTGACCACAATTTTGACTCGATTTTAACCCGAACGATCCAATTTTGAATAAATTTTAACCCGAACTTTTACTTAATTTGACCCGATTTAATTTTAAATGTTATATTTTAGTAAATTAGATGTAAATTTGCTACACACATAAACAATAAATGTTATTTTTTATATAATTTCATAAAAAATCAAGTTACTCATTCGATTTAATTAATTTAGAATAAAAATTGAATGCAATTGTGTTAATTGTATCTAAATCAAATCAAATCGAGTTAATCATACTGTTTAATTGATTTCAAGTACAAACTCGTACTCAATTTTACTCGAAATCAATTAAATCCTGAATAATTAACTTGATTTATTGTTAAAATTCGGGTTACAATTAAGTAAAAATTTGAGTCAAAATTAAGTATAAATTCAGGTTACATCGAGTCAAAATTGAGTCAAAATCGGGTCAAAATCGGGTCAAAATCAGGTCAAAATCAGGTCGGTTACCGGATAATTAACAAATAAAAACGGAGGGGGTTTTAGGCAGGTCTTTTATAGTTGGGGAGGGAATAGGATGAAAACTGAAAATCGATGGAGGAATATGATGAGGGTCAAAATCAAGGGGGAATAGGACTAAAGTAGGATTTTCGATGGAGTAACATACTGTTTTTCCTAAATTTAATTAGAAAATTTTAAATTTTATTTTATTTTAATATAATACAATGACCGACATTGATATGTTGTCATCTTCTATAATAAAAACGAGAAGAAACGGTGAAAACATCCATGCTCCATCAAACCTTTTCTTACATCATTGTCGTTGTCGCGACTTCCTCATACAATATATGTCAATGTCTGTTCGAGCTCTCTCGGACCTTCTACTAAAAGAATCTGATTTAATCTAACTCGAATTCTAAAAATCTCTAAACTCTATTGTTAATTATATCAAAATTTAGAAAAAACTGAGCAGAAAATTGAGATAAATATATGAATTTATGGTATATGATATGTAGGGGAATAGATCTTCTGATTCTAAGTGCAATAAGTGAAAAACTTGACACCAATGGGATGTATAAAAAAACTGAGATTCTCTCTAAAAGTTGTGTAAATGTCTGTGATAAAAATAAAAATCACTTTCCAAAAACCAAATAAATCTCAGTTATATATGCACGTGAACCAGAGATCATAAACCGTTAGATAACCGGTTAATTCCCGATTCTCAATTTTATCGTTTAATTTCGCCTATCATGAAATATAAACAATACTACCAAAGGTCTCTATGCGTACAATCCTCCCTATGCAATTCAATACAAAATTCCAATCAATTAAACTTAAATTCAATCACATTTAATTTGGACTAAACCAAATGGCAACACTTATTCCAAAATTATTCACATATATCGGTCTACAAATATAAGAGTAAACCAAAAATCTTATAATCTCCCACTTGTACCATATATGTGACCATAAAACCATGGAATAACCTTAACAACGCTCATCAATTGTTGCTCTCAAATCGGTATTGACACCAATCTCGTCTATCGACCATATCATCGTAGAACCAAAGAGATTTAACTACAATATCAACGTAGTTAGACCCGCATTTAACTACTAATGCAATACAGAAGAATGATATAGATATGAATGTGGATGCATAGCATGAAGATTACACGTGAAGTGATCGATACATGTCTATCTCCAACTGGTCCTACCTTATCGAGATAAACTTAAACTGAATGATATAGATCTGAATGTGGATGCATAACATGAAGATTACTTGTGACATGATCGATACATGTATATCTCTAACTGGTCCTATCTTATCGAGATCAACTTAAACTGAAAGATATAGAGTGAATACCTTAAGCTTAAATTCGAATCCGAATAACCATTGATCTTGAGTTGGTTCAATCGTCTATACACGAGTATATGATCTTTTGTTTTGTGAAGATATCGCATCACCCGTTTGGATATTTTCCAATGATCAATCCCGGGGTTATTTAAGTATCTTCCCAAAATACCAACAGTGTATGCCAAATCAGGGTGTGTGCAAACCTGTGCATACATTAGACTCCATATAGCTGAAGCATAAGGAATCTTCCTCATTTCCTAAATCTCTGGTTCAGTCTGTAGGTACTATCTAAAGTTAAATTTATCACCCTTAGAATTAGGGTATCTAAGTCAATGGGTGGGATGGCAGAGTAAACTAGAAAAACCTTTGCATCTTTTCATGC
>CM071875.1:8804184-8824744 GCA_036759665.1 Gynandropsis gynandra
ACTCTTTTGTAATATACATCGAGAGCGGTCTCGATGTATTTTTGTACCCAATACAAAAAAGAATCACCAATATCTTTCATCTTGAATTGATCTCAAAGAAAACTCTTAGTGTCGCGCATAAAGCTTACATTGTTACTAGCAATAATGATATCATCAACGTAAAGGATATCAAAATAAAATTTCTCCCACTAAACTTGTGATACACACAATCATTTACCTGATTCACATCAAAACCATATGAGATGATTATACGATGAAATATATGATACCATTGGCGAGAAGCTTGCTTCAAACCATAGATGGATTTCTTTAATTTGCAAACCATTTTCTTTGGATCTCCAACCACAAATAGTGTTCTGCTTGCACCATATAGATTGTCTCTTCAATTACACCATTGTAAAAGACTGTCTTGACATCCATCTAATGCAGCTCTAAATTATAATAAGATGTTAGTACCATCAATACTCTCAAAGAGTCTTTTTAGTCTATTGCTTCCTTTTGAGTAAATCTTTTGCAGACTAAACATGCTTTATACCTTTCCACATTTCCATGCAAATCCCATTTGGTTTTGAATATTCATTTGCATTCAACAAATTTCGCACCTTCAGGCAAAGGTACAAGTTCTCAAACACCATTGTCATTTATAGATTTAATCTCTTCTTTCATGGCATCAGTCCAGTTTTGAGAGTTAACATATTGAATGACAGACAATGTTGTCTTCCGCAATTTGCGGACGGTAATTGTTTCTGTCTCTAATCCGCAACGACCCTCGACTCCGTTTGTAATCCGTCCGTATATACGGACGATTTGTGGACTGTTGTTCCGTCCAGAAATTTGCGGATGTATTTATGGACAGAATTATCTTGATGTCGGTATTCCGTCCTTAATCCGTCCGTAAAATTCCGTAATTGATTAGTCCATCTGCAAATTCCGTTTAGAATTTCTAAATTTCTAGTAGTGGATGCCTCCGCTGTCGCGACCTCCTCTTGAGTTGTAGGTCGATAGCTCAGGCGGAGAAGATAATCAAATCTTCCAATCCACGCTAAAGTTTGCTCAACTATTCGAAATCAAAATGGAAGCGATCTTAACATTGAAATTCATCACAAAACAATAGCTCACCGGTGTAATTGATTCCAAAACAACCATATCTATTGGAACTATGTATAATGATTTATGGAGTTGCATATTGATTCTGTTGATTCGCCATGGGAGGAGATTGTTAACTTGTTGATTGAGCGTTGAAATGAATCGTGGATTATCTGTAATTCTGAGCGGTTGTGGCTAGATTTATGAGTCTATTTGTCTTCTTCGTCATTGGGGACATGGAATCTGAGAATGCGTTCATCAATCTTCCATGAAAACTCTTCATCGGACAAATATTTTCCCATCTTCGAGCGGCTTTTTCTTCTCAGGTACATTAAAAAGAAAAATGTATTGATTCACTAGAATTGGAAAAGGACAAATCAAAAGATTGTTTAACTGAAGGTGTTTAAAGGAGTTGTGGGAGTGGAAGAACCTCATGAGTTTGGAGAAAGTGAAACATATTAAAAATCAAACTGAAGTGGCTTACGATCATCCTAAAAATAATAAATATTACTTTTAATATATAGATTTGATTATGTTTGATAGGGCTGGGCAAAATATTAGAAGTATTCGTATCCAATTCGTATTTTACTCGTATTCGAATCGAAAATTCAAATATCCGCTTATACAAATACAAATATATAGATACATATATAACAAAATTGATTTTAATGATCAAATTGGAAATGAAAAAAATATTAATCTTATTTAAATATTTATTATATAAATATATATAGCCAAATATGTAATATATTTATGATGAGAGGACTAAAATATCAAATACTTTAAAATAACTAATATTGTTGAATATTTAATTTATACTCAAGATTAGTTCTAATACAAATGAGTTAGATAATGTTATTGAGACATTACAATATATGAAAAAAATACAGAACTCACTAAATATATAACTTTTTGTGAATTTTATTTTAGTGTGTAATCTAACAATTTGTTTCATTGTTTTAGAAATTGACGATGTTCGTAGAATCATCCACGAAACTAAATTTAAATGACTGGTGTGTAGATCAATGTGAAGTTTTGGTGTTTTCTTTTATTTATATTATGTATATTTGCATATTTGTACGATTTGATATTTTAGTTTTAGATTAGATTTGATGATTATCGATTTCTTTTATTAAAATGTTTTTATATATATGTTATACGTTAAAAGAATTTAGGTTCAGATGCGAATATCCGTATATCCGTCGGATATCCGTATATTCGACAAATATTCGTATTTACAAATATCCGAATTTACCAATACAAATATAAATACTAAATTTGGATATTCGCCGAATACAAATACAAAAAATCTGATATTCACAAATATCCGTTATTTGTCATGCCCTAATGTTTGATAGTATGATGAATTAATCAGTTTGTTAATTCGTGAAGTTTTAGAAATGATATATAATTCCATAATAAAAATATTATTAAAGGTTCTTGATTTTATTAGTTCTACAGTGTTATATATAAACAAGGGAATACTTTTTCCCTAGGTCCGAGAATAATAAAATTTCACTTTCCCTTCTTTTCCTTCGTCTCTTAATCTTCTTCCTTGGTCCTCGCAACTTGTTTCCTCTTTTCTTTTCTTGTACCTCGTCTTCCTCAACCTTTCATATAACACGGAATTTTTTATATAAAACATTTAATTTATTAATAGTTTTAATATTTTGAAATAGATTTATATAAATTTTTGCGATTTTCCATTTCTATTTTTACATTTCACTAATTTATTGTCATGATTCACGCAACCAAATATCCCGGATATAGATATGATGAGTCCTTTATACATGATTGAAAATTTATAACCTCATAAAACCTACCAAGGGACGCCAAAGGAGAATATTTATTAGGACTGAGGATCAGCAATACCCTTTTCCGATGCAGTTCAGACACCGTTGTACCCTGCGAGAGTTGCCAAAACTGCTTAGGAAACTACCACAATGGGTAAAATCAAATCAAGTTTGGTCGTGAATAATGTGTCAATGTTTCAATGAAGAGATGTCTACAAGATATGTTCTGAGGCTTTTCTCCATTTATTCGAGGATGAAAACAAGATTAAAATGTAACGGAAAATTGAATACTAAGGATACCTGTGACCATCACATGTGGGGCAAAGGCATGGATTGATACAAATTGGATCATACAATGGCGACCATTTTACTGTTGCGTTTCCTTTGCATAATTTGCATATGTAGAACCCTTTTCCAGAACAAGCTCGACAAGCCAATGTAAGCTTCTTCTATAGAACATCAACGCGTAAGAAGGGAACAACTCGAGAACCGTAGCAAATCCAACTAGATCCGATTAGAACAGTAACCATATTCTACCATAAAGGCAGAAAAAATTTTGTTTCCAAGAGAAAGATTTGAACCCCAAAAATGGTTTAGTTTCCAACATCCATTATTTACATGATCGAAAGGAAATAAAGGACAAAGAATTTGGATATCTCTTATTGCTATTTCATAAACATAAACATAAACAAGAATTGGCATACGCAATCGCAAACATGTAATCATAGTAAATGGCCGTCACACGTTTCACTTCAACTATATAACATCAAAACCATCAGTGGGACACATCTTCTGAGTCCATATAAGTAACAAAGATGGTGAATCTTAAAATCCAATAGAAGATTTTCAAATCATCCACATTTTTTTAAAATACATTAAGTAACAAAGATGGTGATAGGCATTACCCTTATTGCTTTTTTTCTAACACATTAGCCTTATTGTTTCAGAAACACAAACACGAATTTGCATACTCAATGGCAAACAAGTGCATAGAGTAATGCCTATCACCCATATTTCTCCAACTGATAAAAAAACATTCAAACAAATTAATGGATTGCACCTTTTGAGGCCATAGAAACAAGTAAGATCTACGCTTTTAAAACCCAGTAGAAGATTTTCGAATCGTCCACATTCAATGCCACAAAACAATGAAATGAAAGGGCCAAGCAATATAATTTCAAAAAGCCAAACAGACATTAGCTACGCGTACCCATTCACAAACATGTATATAGAGCGCTGCCCATTACCCGTTTCTCTTCGACGGCGAAACGTAAAGCTCCAATTGTAGCTGAAGAGACAGAGTTGAAGAGGACTAATCCACCAAGAATAAAAGCCGCACCGGTTGCCAGAGAGCGAATCGGCTTTGGTAGCATATCCTTGTCGTGTTTAGTTTCTCACAGTAATTTCGTCGTACAGTTGACGTGCGTGCTTGTATTTGATCGATAGCAACCCTTCTACCCTTGGTTCTCTAGTGCCTATCTGGATGTGGATTGCATTAAAAACATTTACTAACTCAAATAAATAAATAACTTCATTCGTTATAATTTTTTTTCACCTTAAATTTTTATGAAAACCTTAGATAAATATGTTACTGTTTTGTAATCATTTAAATTTTAACATTTCATTTTCAACAATGGAAAAACTATTAAATTAGATAAGAAAATTAATATGAATCTCCCATACCATATACACGAATTGATAGATTTATATGCTAGGCAATGTGAAATAATATAATAAAACATCTGCTTATGTCCATATTCGATATTAAAACATGCATATCACAACATTAAGATCAAACTCAAAATATTTAAATGAACACAAATTAGATTCATCTACAATGATAACCAAAATTAATTAATATTGTTAAAAATATTGGTTTTCTAAGAGAATGATATATAGGAAGAAGAATACAAAAGATTAATATGTTCAAAGTTGTGATTTTCCAAATTCATTTCATTGCAATTTATAGGAGAAAATTACAATGGAAGTAAATTACCCATTAACAATAGTAAATGGACCTTTAACCTCATTATCTCTAGTAAATGATCCACTCACACCTAATAAAATCCACTAACAAATAAATTTTTTAAAAAAATAAGAAAACATAAAGAATTATCCAACATTTGCCCCTTAATTCTTGCCATGTTTTTCTGAAATTCCGATGATACCAATTTTTGTGCGTAGTTCTAGAAATCAAACACGTTTGAGTGACTTTGTGAGTATGTCTGCGAGTTGGTCTTATGTAGAGGTATACTCGATGACGATCTTCCCATCTTCAACGCACTCCCCAATAAAGTGGAACCGAGTGTCGATGTGTCTGCTCCGATTGTGAAAGACGGGATTCTTGCTCAATGCGATAACAAACTTGTTATCCATTCTAAGCTCTGGCGCTTGAGGTTCCGAGCCAAGGAAGTCACTCAATAGTCGAGCTAACCAAATGCCTTGACATGTTACACCTAGTCCGACGATATATTCTACCTCACATGAGGACAAAGCAATCACCTTCTGCTTAGCCGACTTCCAGGTGACGGGGTATCACCAAGGAAGTAGAAGATGTCGTTTGTACTGTTTCGTGTCTCGATTTCACCAGCCATATCGTTATCACTGAATCCAACCAGACGTGGTTGACCATGCCATTTCTTTTTGTATAACATCCCATAAATGTGTGTCCCAGAAATGTACCGTAACATGTGTTTCACTGTTGCCATATGTTCTTCGTTTGGCTTCTCCATGAAGCGTCTTACTTACTTTACCGCATAGGCAAGGTTTGGTCACGTGTTCACAAGGTATCAAAGTCCACCATAACCAATAATTTGAATTGAAATAATAATATAATTGAACCATCTGAATTACTTTGATATTAGTTGTTATCCACAGGATATTTTGAAATCCATAATATATATGATTTTTTTTATCTTTATCCCATTTCTTTTTTGTGAACAATTCTTTGAATCCTTCGTTCTTTTCTTTTTATAGTTTTATTCATACAATTCACAGTCAAAGATGAAAAGGAAGAATTTATAATTGAATCCCTATCTAAATCTAAATTCACAATAGTAGTGGGGCAGTACTTTGATACTCGGTGGCTTCGAATAGTGGATTAGAACTTTCCTTGCTAAGCTTCAAACATGCTTCTATAAGCGCCTTGCATGGGTTATAGATGCTCATTCTGCATCTCTCCAACAATTTCTCTAGGTATGCTGACTAGAATAACATGATGTAAGTTGCATTTGATACACCTCACGTCCGAGGTAGTAGGTCTAGACCCGAGAGAGCTCATCTAGAACAAAGTCCTCGTATCGGCTTTAAACGCTTTAACATCGTTTTTTCGGGCCCCGTGATTATCAAGTCATCGATGTAGACATCCGTGATAACACTACAAAATAACACGTTAATATCAACGGATGGATCCATGGATGGATCCGTTGATAGGAGTTTCCAATGGATTGCAACGGATGCACGAGTTTCCAACAGATTGCAACGAACAAACGCATGAAAAGATGCAGAGCAATGAAGTACGATGATTTTTCAACCTATTAGATTCGGCGAAACAACCTATATATGAAGGTTGTCGTGAAGGCTAGTGTCGTCTATCTTTGTCTTCAAGATTGATGAGTATAAAAACATACTATAATGTGGCTGAAAATTGTATGGATTTATTTTGCCAAAACAATGCGTGAATATTTAAAGGAAAATAATCAAGCTCCCGAGACATGTTGCGAAACAAAGAATGCTTTACAAGATTTGGGAATACCATATGAGAAAATTGATGTTTGTAGAAACATTTGCATGTGTTGTTTTAGGAAGATGATAAAGACTTGTTGGAATGTAAATTTTCGGTGCAAGCAGATTTTTTCCAAAGAAACCATCTTCACGTAATATGTACCGTACAGAAAAATGTTCTATATGCCTGTAGCAAACATGTTGAGAAGGTTATTTGAATCGTAAAAAACCGCTGCGACAATGAGATGGAAAACAGAACACTCGATGAGCGAAGGGATAATGCAACATCCATCGGATGGTAAGGCTTGAGAAGATTTCAATGAAATATTTTCTGCGTTCGGGTATGAAACGATAAATGTTTATCTTTGTCTGTGCACCGATGGTTTTAGTCCATATGGACAATCTGGAAGTCAATATTATGTGTTGTCGGTGATTTTGTCTCCGTATAATTTGCTTCCCAATATATGTTTGAAAAGAGAAGTAATGTTTCTAACGTTGCTGATTGCAGGACCACAACATCTGAAGAAAAGTTTCGATGTTTGTTTGCAAACTTTTTAATTCATGAATTAAGACATTTGTGGAACGATGAAATTCTTGCTTATGAGTGAGAGCAAAGCAAAATTTCACATTGAAAGTTGTCTTGTCGTGGATAATTAGTGACTTTCCTGCCTATGGAATGTCATCTGGATGGAGCATGCACGGGAGATTGGCATGTCCATATTATATGGAGGATACAGATTCATTTCGACTAGTACATGGAAAGAAACCATGTTGGCTTGATTTTCATATAAGATTTATCCCCTGTGGACATGCTTTCAGAAAAGATAAAAGACATTTTCGAAAGAACATGGTACAAAAAGAACAGGCACCGTGCATGCAAACCGGAACATAAATCCTTTACAAATGATTAAACACAATGGGATATTTACAAGAATCAATAGAATGCAGTGGAGATCGTGGGCATCGAAAACAACATGCCAAGGTGAATGACATAAGTAGTATAAACGTAGTATCTTTTCAGAACTACCATATTGGAAATCACTAATATTACGTCAAAATTTGGATATTATGCATATCAAAAAGAACTTTTTTGATAACATCATCAACATTGTTTTGAATATGACAGGGAAAACTAAGGATAATATACAGTCAAGATAATTTTTAAAGACAATATGTCGAAGACCTGAGTTGGAGTTACGAGATGAAAGGACACCTATCCCAGTATTTAGATTGTCTAGGCCTGTAAAAACTGTATTATTAAGGTGTTTAAAAGAAGAATTTAAGTTTGAAGATGGATATGAATCGAACATTGCTCGGTGTATGGATATTGTTGGTTCGAGGTTGATCGGGTTGAAAAATCACAATTTTCATGTTTTCATGTAGCGACACATTCCAATTGTATTTGCTGAGCTCTTACCACGAAATGTTCATGATGTGCTATGCGGAATTAGCATATATTTCAGAGATATATGTTCAAAAAATTTTAAAAGGGATGACATGGAATAAATGAAAAAACAATATCTCTGAAGTAATATACTCATTGGAAAAAGTTTTTCCGCCTTCATTCTTCGATGTCATGGAACATTTGCCAATACATTTACCAGATGAGGCAATACTTGGTGGGCCAGTTCAGTTTAATTCGAAAGGTTTTTCTTTCATCTAAAGAAAAAAGAAAAAACAAAGCAGCGGTAAAGGGTCTATTGTTAAACAATACTTGTTGGAAGAAATCACATATTTCAGCATATTTTATTTCGAGTCGCATATTCCGAGTAAAGAAAGACGCTCAACAAAGATTACACAAACTATCTATATCAATATAATTCGCAGTTTGTCACAATTCCTGAGATGTTTATACCGACTGTACGTACATGAGGTAAATTCGAAGAATATTGGCCTACACTAGAGGAGTATAATTATTACACACATATATATTACTAAATTGTCAAGAGCTATTACCTTTCAAAAGGTACAGAACAATGAAAATCGATCTTTTAAACACAAATATATTCACTACAAAATTGTATGTGTTATAACGTACTTTCATTACAAGTTATTTGATGAAGAATTAATGGATACATATCCTCATCTAAATGCAGATGAACTCACGAAAATGAAAGTTCAACATTATGGCTCGTGGTTGAGAGATTACGTAAGTAAATGTATACTCGTACATTTTTTATATATATAAAAATAAAATGTAATGTTATAAAGTATTCTTTTGTTTTTATATTATATAGGTCAAATGTCGTGATGAGAGACATCCGACCTGGTTAAAAGATTCGACTAATGGTCCTGCACGAAATGTTATGTGTTGGCCAATTTTGTTTACTCGTGGATACACATTCCACACATACGAACACAAAAAACATAGAAGCACATACAATTATGACGTTGGTCTAGTGCAATGGATGCCCATTGGAAAGTGTCATCATGGCTAACCTATGCCTACAACATTGTTTTTGGTTGTCAACGGGCATCCGTTGGAACGTGCAATAGATGCCTGTTGAAAGGGGATACGAACCGTTGTTTCATCGTCTGTTTCCTTGGGAACACGCGTTTCCAACGAGCATCTGTTGGAATTTTCAACGGATTCCTGTTGAGAACCCATTAGCGGCGTCAATTAATTGCTTTCGTTGAGATGACGTAATTTTCAACGGGCATCCGTTGGAAATTCTAACGGATACCCATTGGAAATTTTTGTATATCATTAGTTGAACAGTTCATTTTTTAACACAATTTCAAAACAAACATTCTCGTGAACTGAAAATCTCTCAAACGCTTAAACATAAACACAATGAGAGCTTAATGATTCATCGGTTACAGTCGGTTATGGTGGTATGTTTAAAAACAAACATTCTCACGACCTCCGCCGCCACATTATCGGCCTCCTTCACCTATATTGGTACCGTCGATATTTGATGTAGAAGATGATATGGTGGAAATAGATGCATTGATCGATAATTTCGACGAGTGTCTTTCCTTCTTGATTATTGACCCTGAACGTTCTTACGAGACATTATGGTAAGATTTAATTAAATAATTCATATTTTATTTAATTATAAATATTATCTAATCATTTCATTTTCACGTGCAGGTTTGATGTGGATGATGTTCCAAAACATATGAATAACAACATCATCCAGGGATCGCTACAAGATCGATTATACTATTCCTGGCAGGTGACGTCAGAAGTTATACGCTGCCGATGGTGGTGTACATTCATCGTAAGTAATTTTAATATAAATTTAACTTTTAAATTATTATTGTAACTTAATTTTGCAGTGCACATATAGATGGCAGAAGAAGGATATGCAACGTTCACCAACACGTCGTGGCTATCAAGGCAAATGTCAAGCGTGTGGCGTTCAAGGACACAGCGTACAACGCTGTCCACGCTTCCGTCTTGTCTCCTCCCCCGGTATTCTAGAGAATCCCCCGACGCAACCTTGGCAGCATTCCTCTTCACATTGGGAGCCACGACCGCAAGCTCATCATGCTGCCGTCTCATCCTATGATGCCAACTCGTGGATATTGGACAGTGGAGCATCTCATCACATTACATCGGATCTCTCCAATCTTGCTCTTCACTCCCCGTACCGCGGCAATGATGATGTGGTTGTCGGTGATGGAAATGGCTTATCCATCACACATACGGGTTCTATTTCTTTACCCCTTGATACTAGGCCGTTAACATTAGATAATGTTTTATGTGTGCCTAAGATATGCAAGAATTTGATTTCGGTCAATCAACTTTGCAAGACTAATGACGTGTCCGTTGAATTTACTCCTTGTGATTTTCAGGTGAAGGATCTCAGCACGGGGGCGCAACTTCTGCAAGGAAGCGCTAAAAATGGAGTTTATGAGTGGCCCGCCCCATCTAGTACCTTGCTTTCTCCCTACGCATTTCATAGTGTCAAGACCACTTCGTCCGAGTGGCATTTCCGTTTAGGTCATCCGTCGTCTTTAGTTTTAAATAAAGTTATTAAAACATTTGATTTACCATTGTCTCGGGATTCCCCTCATGTGTTTTGCAATGCGTGTTGCCGTAATAAAAGTCATAAATTGCCATTTTCCACTTCTACTCTTACTACATCTCGGCCACTTGAAGTTATTTATTCCGATGTTTGGACATCTCCAATTCATTCTATTGATGGCTTCAAATATTATGTCATTTTTGTGGATCATTTTACACGATATTCTTGGTTGTATCCACTAAAAACCAAATCTCAAGTTCGTGACACCTTCATTCAATTCAAAACACTCGTTGAAAACAGATTTGAAAAACGCATTTCAACACTCTATTCGGATAACGGAGGTGAATTCATTGCCTTACGTTCTTTTTTATCCTCTCATGGCATTTCTCATTTTACTTCTCCACCACATACTCCCGAGCACAATGGTATATCGGAAAGACGACATAGGCATGTTGTAGAAACCGGTCTTTCACTTCTCACGCATTCCTCCATGCCCCTAACCTATTGGTCGTATGCCTTTTGTACGGCAACCTACCTCATTAACCGTCTCCCGACACCGATCCTTAATTTGTCGTCCCCCTACGAGTGTCTCTTCCAAAAACCACCAAACTATACCAAACTTCGTGTCTTTGGATGTCTTTGTTACCCTTGGCTACGTCCCTATACAGCGAACAAATTAGAACCCAAATCCGATCCATGTGTCTTCCTAGGGTACTCATCCACTCAAAGTGCATACGTGTGTTTTGATCCGCTTAGGTCGCGCTTTTTCATCTCCCGTCATGTTCACTTCATTGAGTCTATATATCCCTTTGCCGAGCCTACTAAATTTTTCCCCCAAACCACCAAAACACCCACGGTAATCACCTCTACACCTAGTGTCACCCCTACTCCCTCATTCTCACCGCCACTCATAGCTCCATCGCCGGTTCAGCCCCTAAGCTCGGATTCTTCACCGCGGCAATCCTCGGATATTGGCTCTCCGTCTTTGACTTCTCCTCCTGATGAGCCCTCAACGTCGACACAATCTCCGGAGCTTATTATCTTGGACGTGCCCCAGCCACGTACTCGTGTGAATTCACATCCGATGGTAACTCGTTCTAAGAGCAACGTTGCTAATCGAAATAACCGATCTGCCCTTGTAGCTCAGGTTGAATGTGAACCGGCTAATATCACTCAAGCCTTGAAAGATCCTCGATGGCGTGCTGCAATGGATTCTGAGTTACAAGCCTTACAACGCAACAATACGTGGCAGCTTGTTCCCGCAGAACAAGCTAAGAATGTCGTTGGTTGTAGATGGGTATTTCGAATCAAACGCAAGCAAGATGGATCCGTGGAACGTTTTAAAGCGCGACTTGTTGCCAAGGGGTTTCATCAAAGACCGGGCATCGATTATCATGAGACATTCAGTCCGGTTGTCAAACCTACAACCATCCGCACCATATTGAGCATTGCGGTCTCTCGTGGATGGTCTCTTCGACAACTTGATGTCAATAACGCCTTTCTTCAAGGGCGTCTCATGGAGGAGGTATACATGTCTCAACCCCCGGGTTTTACTGATCCAACACATCCTACTCATGTATGTAGACTTCAGCGAGCTATCTATGGCCTCAAACAAGCTCCTCGAGCATGGTATTCGGAACTTCGCACTTTTCTTCTTGCTCGCGGCTTCAGCAACTCTTTGGCGGATACCTCCTTGTTCATCCTCAACACCACCGCGCTACAATTGTATGTGCTGGTGTATGTTGATGATATTGTTGTTACAGGTAATTGCTCATCGCAAGTCCAACATTTCATTGATGTCTTAGCCGCCCGCTTCTCCATCAAGGACTTGGGTGACTTATCATATTTTCTCGGAGTTGAAGCAACGCGGACTTCTCGTGGTCTTCTATTAACTCAAAGGAAGTACATTCAGGATCTTCTCAATCGTTGTCTCATGCATGAAGCAAAGCCGGTTCCTACGCCCATGCCGTCATCATCTCGTTTGACACTAGACACCGGGATTTCACTCTCTAATTCCACGGAGTACCGCTCCATTGTTGGCGCACTACAATATCTATCTCTCACAAGACTGGATGTTAGTTTTGCTGTCAACAAGCTGTCTCAATTCATGCATGCTCCCACGGATATCCATTGGCAAGCCGTCAAAAGAGTTCTACGCTATCTTGCTGGCACGAAAGATAGAGGTATCTTCTTATCCGCCAAGAACAACCTCTCCTTACATGCCTTTACCGATGCAGATTGGGCTGGAGATTCACTTGATCTCAAGTCCACTGGGGCGTATCTACTTTTCCTTGGTGCACATCCTATTTCCTGGTCGTCTAAGAAGCAAACAGGACTCTCCCGTTCGTCTACCGAAGCTGAATACCGCTCCATTGCGTCCACAGCCGCGGAAGTTCTATGGGTTCTTGCCTTACTATCCGAGATTGGAGTCACGTCATCATCACCACCTACCATCTATTGTGACAACATTGGAGCGACATACCTCAGTGCCAAGCCCGTCTTTCACTCCCGAATGAAGCACTTGGCGCTAGACTATCTCTTTGTCCGCGGCCTAGTCGAGTCGAACACTATTCGGGTCACGCATGTTCGAGCCGCGGATCAACTTGCTGACATTCTCACAAAGCCTCTCTCGAGGCTTCCGTTTCAGCTTTTGTGTTCCAAGATTGGACTCACCGAGGGTGCTCCATCTTGAGGGGGCGTGTAAAGGGTACATGTATAGGGGTATATACGTCTATACATGTACCCTTTACATGCACGACATGCAAGCTCGGTTTCGCTTGATGATGAACAACACCAAGCGCAACTATTACAAGAAGAATGACAAACCAGCATGGGTAACAAAAGAGGTATTCAACCAACTCGTCCAATATTTGAAGTCCGAGGACTTCAAGTCCAAGAGCGAGAAGGCCGAGAAATGTTGGTTTGGCGAGAAGGATCCCAAGGATGGTCCGCATCACCATAATTCAAGATCAAAATCATTCCCGAAATGAAAGAAAGAATTGGTAAAAAAATTCATTATTTAATTTTTTTGTTATATAACATTTTGACCTAATTATACTACTATAATGTAACAGATATAGAGGATGGGAAGAGAATAGACTCTTCTTGAACTGGTTGTAGAAACCCACGCCAAAAAGAAGTCCATCGTCGGGGAAGAGAGCAACGAACCTGAACTCATCGATCCTCGGGCAAAAAGACCGTGTAAGCTGTGACGGAGAAGATCACACAACAATCACACGCTCGCGGTTTAACTCCCCATGATCTCAGTCCTTTACAAAAGAAAAGAAAGTATTTAGAGGTATATAATAAGATTATTGTTTGTAATTCTTTAATTAAATAAAATAATTTCTAACGGTTCTAACTTTAACATGTTTTATTTTGTAGTCTGTTAGACCGTATAAGGGGTGTCTATACGGTCTCAGTTCCCTCCAAAAGGATATCATCGAGGACACCACGACGGTACCCCCTGTGGTTCAAGAGAGTTACACGCAAGAACGATGTATCAAGAAAAATAAAAAAACATAAAGAATTATCACACCAAATACAACGAAAAGTTTTTTATTCTCTTATCCATCATAACAAACATCATCATAAGTATCAAATCAAAGAGCATAAGTATCAAATCAAAGAGGCCTGATACCATGTAAAGTAGAGAAAGATAAAGATCTTTCATCCTTTCTCACAATATTTAGCACTAAACATGGACCACATAACCCACAAAATAACTCAAAAATAAAAATAAAACTTTAAGTATGAAACTTGAAACATTAAAAAGAACTCGCTCTTGGCCTTGAATTCTTCGGACTCCCAATGTTGGATAAGTTGGTTGAATAGCTCGTCCGTTGCCCATGTCAGTTTGGCATTCTTCTTGTAGTAGTTGCACTTCACGTTGTTCATCATCCAGCGCAACCGGGTTTACATGTCGTGCATCCAAGCTGTGTAGATACATGACGTATCCTTCTTCTGTCATCTGTATGCATGCTGCAAAAATAAATTATAATAAATTAGTTTATAATAAAAGTAATTACTAATTTTTAAGTTAAATTTATATTATTTGTTACTTACGATGAAAGTACACCACCATCGGTGGCATATAACTTCTAGCGTCACCTACCAAGAATAATAGAGGTGATCCTACAGCGATCCCTATATGATGTTGTTGTTCGTATGTTTGAGAACATCATCCACATTAAATCGGCACAGGAAAATGAAATAATTAGATAATATTTATAATTAAATACAATATAAATTATGGATCTGAAATGTTACCATAACATCTCGTCATGACGTTAAGGATCGACAATAGGGAGGGTAGGACACCCGTCAAAGTTATCGATCAATGCATCTTTATCCACCATATCATCTTCTTCATCAAATATCGGCGGTGCCGATATTGGCCCTGCCGAACCCGCCAACATACCACCATATCCGATGAATTGTCTTGCCCTCATATTTTGTTTGTGTTTAAGAGTGGTTTGTGTTTAAGAGATTATAAGATTTGAGAGAATGTATGTTTTAAAAGTGTATTAAAAAATGTAACTGTACAAGGTTTAAAATACAGAATTTTCCAATGGGCATCCGTTGGAAATTGCAACGGATGCCCGTTGGAAAAAACGTCCACTCAACGGATGCAATTAATTGACGTTTTGGGTTTGCAACAGACACCGAGGCAACAGACGCTGAGGCAACAAACGCCGAGGCAACAGACGCCGAAATGATCGTACATCTCCCCATGCAACGGGTATCCGTTGTACATTGCAACGGATGCCCGTTGCAAGCCAACATAGCATAGGATAGCCATGATGACATTTTGCAACAGACATCTATTTCATGTTACAACGGATATGTAAGGTTTCCAAGGAGTATCTTTTGCATGCCTTCCAACGCATATCTGTTGCAAACATTGCCACGGGTATCCTTGGCATAGTAGCAACGGATGCACGTTGGCATCTACTGATCATCTCGTTTTCATACACGATTCTCGTATGATTTTAGAGAATTTTATGATGATAGTTGTGATGTTTACGTGTGATTTTGTATCTTTTTACTTGTTTTCATGTTCTTACAGGTTTTAATGCATATTTGGTTCGTTTCGCAGCTAAAAAAACATACACGGGACATAGTACGAGAATTGAGGATCACAACGGAGCAAACGAGACAAGAAATGGACAAGGAATGGCCAAGCTGTGAGCATGGCCGAGCTTCAAAGAAAAACAAACAGCCCGACCGAGCACACAATTCAGTACGACCGAGCATGCAACAAAGAAGAAAGTACCGGTCGTGCAAATGGTGCACAAGTTTGGCCGTAGGCTTTGCCCGGTCGTGCAAGAGTTGTGCCCGAGGGCTCTTTTTCAGCAAACACCTCTGAGAGTGATGCATGGCCCTGTCACACATAGAGCACGGTCGGGCACATAGATAAGCCGTTCTATAAATGGAGAAAAGATGCATGCCCGACCGGGCTGGATTTAGCATGGAAGGATTCAAATTTTGAATGACAAAACATAGGGAGGTCACAACATTCATTCAATATCCATCATTCATTCATCATTCACCATTCTAGAGAGTCCTCTTGACGAGAGACTCGCAAGCAGACGAAAGATTGAATTGAGATGACGCCTCGTTTGATTTCTACGCTCCTTAGACATTCTATTTCATTTTTGTTGTTTGTTTTCAAACTCATGACTGAGTAGTTGTTTAGTTCTAGGAGAAGGGATTTGCTTGTGGCTATCCCGGAACCTTTTTCGATTTAATCATTAATGCAATTTCCCATTTTGTTAATCTATTCTTTGTTTGAGTGTTGAATCGTCTTGTGTTTACGAAGGCCAAGTAGATGCATGTGTTAGGAATTAGGAGAAGGATCGAAAGGAGAATTCTAGTCCTAGATGATTAGGCTTAGAACAACTGAGACTAGGTCACGAAAGTAGAATTATAGATCATATGGGTTTAGTTTGAGGTATCAGCCATGAAAGTAGGGGATAACTCGATTAAATCACGTTTTATGACTTGAGTGAGGGTAGGAATCACATTAGGATCACCCTCCTTAGACATCTTGATTGGGGATTAATGATTAGATAGATCTATTGTTGGTTTCGGAAGCTTTGCAGTGAAACCGTATGCTAGAACGTTTGTCTCATTGTCAAGAATTCATTAGTTTACTGCATATTCATTATTTCATCTCACAATCAATATTCGATCGTAGCAAGTTCGATTTCTAGTTTGAGTTTAGTTCGTGTTACATAGTCCCTATGAGATGGACACGTAGAGTACTACACACGTATCGTGCACTTGCGGGTAGTTTAGGTTATTTTGTTTAACTTGAATCGTATCAAGTTCTTGGCGCTGTTACCGGGGACTAATTGTCAACACGTATTAGATTCGGATTTAGACTTATTCTTGGTTTTGTTTTCTTATGTTTTCTTTTCTTTTGTTCTTTCTACTAATACCTTTTGTCTATCCTTTGTTGGTGTATGATCAGATCTAAAGGTACTTCGAGCTTACTTGGAATTGTCCTCGAGATCGAGAGAACTATTAGACAACGAAAAAAGGGAAAGGAAGAAGAAATAGTAGACCCGACCGTTCCACAAGCGATGGACAACCAAAAAAAATATTGGACGGTCATGGACAACCCCAATTATCTGTTGGTAATACGAGACAATTACAGCAGCAGTAACTCGCGCCTCAACCGCGAGAACCAAAGCTCCTCCCCACGTTTACTTCAGATTACGTGGTACCAAATATGAGAAACGTCCAAACTGCCATAAGGACGCCTGCTATTGCTAGAAAGTAATTCGAGATTAAGCCTGCGATGATCAATATGCTTCATCAAAAGCAATTCATGGATGGAAATCATGAAGACCCTCATCAGCACCTTAGAGACTTTCTAGAGCTTTCAAGCCCATTCAAGATACATGAAGTCTCAGAGGATACGATTTTGTTGTGTCTCTTCCCGTTCTCAATTGGAGGACGAGCGAAAACTTGGCTGCAATCTCTTTCTGCTGGCTCAATCACTACTTGAGATCAGCTCTGTACATTATTCTTACCACGGTTCTTTCCTCCTAGCAAGACGATTTATATGAGGGGAGAAATCACGACGTTTAGATGCAGATATGGAGAAACAACATTTGAAGCGTGGGAAAGATTTAAGGATCTTTTGCAGATGTGCCCATATCGTGGTCTAGAGCAGTGATACGTTATCCAAACCTTCTATAATGGGATCGTGGATGAGCACATAATGCCGGTGGATAACGCTGCTAGAGGATCATTTATGGATCTAAGTGTTGAGCTATGAACCATACCATGTGGTCCACACCGAGGAGTATGTCAAAGAAGACACGAGGTCTATACGAGGTGAATCACAGTAGAGCGATGAACAATGTGGCGAATGCCATGTATTGTGTGAATTGCAGAGATACGGAGCATGTAGCGTATCAATGCACGGTGCATGAATATGTAGAACAAATGAATTACGCCCAGCATCAAGGAAACACACAATTCGGGAACACCTACAACCCGAATTGGAGGAACCACCTGTACTTGTCTTACCGCACAACCCAATCGGTTAAGTACTGGGGATTTTCGCAAAAGCAGCAACCTTACCAGTAACCCCAATAATTCCAGAAAGCTCTTCAACTTCCTCAAGATCCTTCGTTAAGCCTTGAGGCGGTGATGCTTGAATTCATCAAGGAGCAAAGGCAGCAACAACCAACTCAAGCTAAATTTAATGCGGAAATGGGAACAACGATTGGTGAGCTCAAAACTCATTTGGAATCCTTGAGCAAGCATGTGAAGATCCTTGAGAATTCCATAGCACAAGAGGCTGCCTCATCCTCTCGGAATCCCGGACAACTCTCCAGAAAACCCGATCTAAACCCGAGAGAGTACGTGAACTCTATTACTTTATGCAGCGAGGATGTAATTGAGAACCCACCCTCTATAGAGCAAGAAAAAGTTACTGGAAAGTCAGTTGATAAAGGTAAAGGCATAATCACGATCATGGAAGGAGTTGAACCAGATTTGGAAAAACCGTATGTTGCTCCAATGGTGTACAAACCTCCTATACTGTTTCCTCAATGGTTGGTAAGCAGCAAGAATCAAGAGAGAGTAGGTAGATCTCTTTAGGGCCTCAAGAAGCTCGACATCAACATCCCATTTGTGGAAGCCCTAGAAAAAAGGCATAATCGTGCCAAATTCCTCAAGGAGGTTCTTTCAACCGAGAAGCGTATCGAAGAGAGTGAGACCGTAGCACTCACCGAGGAATGCAACTCTATTCTTCAAAACAAGCTTCCCCCGAAGCTGAAGGACTCTAGAAGCTTCTCCATCCCATGCACTATAAGGGACATCAACATTAACAAAGCCTTATGCGATTTAGGAGCAAGCGTGAGCCTTATGCCATATCCGGTCTTCAAGCGGATGAACTTCACAGATCTCAAACCTACCAAAAATGTCTCTAAAACTTGCAGATCATTCGGTAAGTTATCCAGTGGGAATTGTTAAAAATATTTCCACCAAGGTAGGTAATCTTTGCATTCCCATTGATTTTGTTTTACTTGACATAAAACAAGATGCTATGGTGCCTATTATTCTTGGTAGACCTTTCTTAGCTACTGCAGATGCCATGATAGATGTACAACAAGGAAAGCTCTCCTTACGCGTCGGGGAAGAGAAGATACAGTTAATGCGTATCAAAATTAAATAAAATAACCTAAACTACCCGCAAGTGCACGACACGTGTGTAGTATTTTAGGTGTCGATCCCACAGAGACTACGCAACACTATCTAAACTCGAACTAGGAATCAAACTTGCTAACGAACAAATATGGATAAAGAATGAAATACTGAAAGTAAAATAAATGAGTTAGTTCTAACGATAAGACAAACGTTCTAGGAATCCAGTTTCACCACGAGACTACCGAAACCGACAATCGATCTATCTATCATGCAATCCCAGTTAAAACTATCTAAGGCAGACGATCCTAACATTATATCTACCCTCTCTCAAGGCATAGACACGTGATCTAGACAAGTTGCCCCCTACTTTCGTGGCTGACACCTTGAACTAAACCCATAAGAACTGTGATTCATCCGTTTTACCCTCAACCATTGCTACCCTACTTTTGTGGCCTAACCTCGGTTGTTCTAAACCTGATCTTCTAGGACTAGAATTCTCCTTTCGGTCTTTCTCCTGATCCCTAACACATCCATCTATGTGGCCTTTGTAAACACAAGTCAATTAAGCGCTCAGATAGAGAATAGATAAACGAAAACGGGAAGATGCATTCAAAATAAATAGAAAGTGGTTCCGGGATAGCCAAGGGCTAATCCCTTCTTCTAGAACAAACAAACTACTCGCTCATGCGTCTGTAAACAAACATAAACGAAATAGAAAGTCTAAGGAACATGAAAACCAAGCGAAACCGAAGTGTCGGGGTGATCTCCAATGCTCCTTGATTGCCTCCTTGCAAGAGTTTCTTCTTCAATCACGAACTGAATGAATTGTTGTCTTCTAATGTCGTCCTCTTGCCTCTTATATGTGTCTTAAGTCGATCTAAGTGTTTCCTTAACCTCCCCCACGAGTTCCCTTTTGTTTTAAGTTAACTGTACTTAACTTAGCTGGTTACTCGGGTCGCGACCCGCTCGGGCGCCGAATGTGCCCGCTCGGGTGCGGCTAGGGCAGAACGCGCGAGTCATGGCCTGCAAGGGATGCCCGATCGGGCATGATGTGTGTCTGCTCGGGTATGAGGCAGCTGGTCGGGCATTTCCTTGCCCGAGTCGTGCGTGAATGCGCACCAAAATTCGCCGTAGCTTTTGCCCGATCGTGCATGGGTTGTGCCCGACCGGGTGGAGGCTTTTCATGCTAGATCTCGTCCCGTTTGTCCCGTGATGATTCTCGAAGTTGCTCCTTAGCTCCGTGCATGTCCTTTTAGCTCCGAAATGATCCAAATATGCGTAAAAACCTGTAAGAACATGAAAACACGAAAACAAGTA
>CM071875.1:8829481-8850502 GCA_036759665.1 Gynandropsis gynandra
GAATAAAAAGTCTAAGGAACATGAAAACCAAGCGAAACTGAAGTGTCGGGTTGATCTCCAATGCTCCTTGCTTGCCTCCTCGCAAGAGTTTCTTCTTCAATCACGAACTGAATGAATTGTTGTCTTCTAATGTCGTCCTCTTGCCTCTTTTATGTGTCTTAAGTCGGTCTAAGTGTTTCCTTAACCTCCCCCACGAGTTCCCTTTTGTTTTAAGTTAATTTTACTTAACTTAGCTGGTTACTCGGGTCGCGACCCGCTCGGGCGCTGAATGTGCCCGCTCGGGTGCGGCTTGGGCAGAACGCGCGAGTCATGGCCTGCAAGGGATGCCCGATCGGGCATGATGTGTGCCCGCTCGGGTATGAGGCAGCTGGTCGGGCATTTCCTTGCCCGAGTCGTGCGTGAATGCGCACCAAAATTCGCCGTAGCCTTTGCCCGATCGTGCATGGGTTGTGCCCGACAGGGTGGAGGCTTTTCATGCTAGATCTCGTCCCGTTTGTCCCGTAATGATTCTCGAAGTTGCTTCTTAGCTCCGTGCATGTCCTTTTAGATCCGAAATGATCCAAAACGCGTAAAAACCTGTAAGAACATGAAAACACGAAAACAAGTAAAACGGAAACGGAATCATACGTAAAGCAACACATATATATCAAAAACGTCTCTTAAATCGTGCAAGAAATACGTATGAAAACGAGATGATCAACAGTTCAACTTTTCCAGCTCTATGAACGGACCCTCTTTCAAGCAGTCTTGTTTTAGAGCTGACTCGTTGGAAGACTCGGTGAATGACACGCTCGATCGGGTAAGTATCTCTTATCTTCTTGAGAGATGTTTGAAGAAGGTTTGAAGGAATGCAAGACTCAGAAATGAAGAAGCTGAGCTCTACACGAAATTAATGAGTGCCATTGAGACACTACAAGACGCCCCACATGAGGAGACGCCGCACAAAACACATAACCTTATTTCACAGTGGAGAAAGCGTATAGAGTTGAGCTTGAACCACTTCCTTATTCTCTTCGGTATGAGACGCAAAAGCCATCCACTCGCCTAAAGAAGCGCAGGAGAGTAAGCCCTTCATTATGTATGCACAGAATGTCTACGGAGGACAACCACAAACCCTCCATCGAAGCTCAAAGGAGGATGAACCCGAATTCGAAAGAGGTAATGGAAAAAGAGACCATAAAACTTTTGGATGTAGATATCATTTATCCTACCTCGAGCAGCAAATGGGTGAGCCCCGTGCATGGCATGCCAAAGAAAGGAACAATGACGCTAGTGCGCAATAAAAAGAAAGACCGCGCTTTGGGATGGCACGAGAAGAAGATCCTTACCAATGAAGTTCAGCTAGGTGACTTGGTTCTACTTTTTAACTCTCGTCTTAAGCTTTTCCTGGGAAAAGTATGGTTCCGTCGGTCTAGTCCTTTTCAGTTACGAGAGATATTCACGCATGGAGCAGTAGAACTTTGGAGCGAGACAAGCGGAACGTTCAAAGCCAATGGACAACGACTAAAGCTCTACCAAGCCGCTCAGTCGATCAAAAGCGGAAACTCCATTTCCCTTTTCTATCCACCCGTCACAAGCACATGAGGCATAGAGCCATCAAGCTTAATGACGTTAAATAAGCATTTTCCGGGAGGCAACCCAACACTTTGTTTTCTTTTTTTTTTGTAGTTATTTAGTTTCAGACTTGGTTTATTTTAAAACATAAAAAAGACCTACAACCGTGACTTCACCTTTCTTATCCTCCATTAGAGCTTCACATCGAGGACGCCGTTCAATTCAAGTATGGGGGGGAACATCTCACTTTTGTCAGGTGTTTTTCTCTTTGATTTCTTAATTTTTAGTTTAGTTTTAGTTTGTTTTTGTTTTCATGAGTCAGAGTCATCTCAGGCACTTGTCCGGTGCCACATTTTGAGATGAACCCTGAACCTAGGATACTTAATAAGCTGGCATTTTCTGTGATACCTTGCATGTTAGAGTTTATTAGTCGGTTGAAATGTGAATAGGTCGTAAGTCTTTGGGAATCCTAGTCTTGCTTGTGAGAGATTTAGACGAGGCTGCTAGGCTAGTTTCTTGTTCATTCTCTCCATCCAGATGATTATACTTCATGTAGACGATGCTTTACTTCTTTTTCACGAGGATAATCTGATCATATGAAAATGAGTTTGTTTTGCAGAATAAGAGCGCACACTAACATTCCGCTATCGATAGGAATAATGCCTAAAAGCATGATCTAAAATCGATATGAGTGCATCGAATTTGACACTTTTTCAATGGTTTGGGTCTAAGTGGTGGGTTCGCGATCATCTTTTTACGTCCTAAGGGCACGACACATAAAAACGCCATCTACTCCGCTGCACTCATGAATGAGATGCAAGAGAATACCGTCATCGGTAGCCTGGGTCTAAGTAGAGGCTGGATCCCTTTAAATTCGATGTCCTAAAAGCCTAGTGTCCCCGCATAACATAAAAAATGGAATAAAGGAATAAAGAAACTCGTAAATGAAACAAGTATCCTTTTTTATTCTATGTTAAACATTTGTCTGAAGTCTCGTTTGGTGGAGAGAGTTGCGGTGTCTTGTTTAGCTTGCTTTTGATTTGCTTTTCCATACGTAGCCATGGTGAACCTAGGTTTAGACTAAAAAATTACTAGGCCAAATTTGCTTTTGACTTGCTAGTTGATCGATTAGGTTCGCTTTAACGGTGTTTCTAGGGGAAAGAGGAGTTCTCGATTTTTGTATCTCCCACATTTTCCACGTTTACATTTGCTTACGGACAATCAAACATTCACGTCTGGGGGATTTTGATCATCTCATTTTCGTACACAATTCTCGAACTATTTTAGAGATGTTTATGATGATAGTTGCCATGTTTACGTGTGATTTTCTATTCGTTTTACTTGTTTTCATGTTTTCATGTTCCTATAGGTTTTATGCGTATTTGGTTCATTTCGGAGCTAAAGAACATACACGGGATAGATCACGAGCAACGAGGATCACAATGGAGAAAACGAGATGAGAAACATACAAGGAATGGTCAATATGTGAGCATGGTCGAGCATATGCTCCAGCACGGCCGAGCTTCCAAGACAGACACACAGCCCAGCCGAACACATAATTCAGCACGACCGAGCATAAAACAGAGAAGATAGCACGGCCGAGCTAAGCATGCAACACGACCTATCATGCATTTGTGGAACATAGCCCGGCAGAACATGAGCAAGAGCACGAACAAACAGTTTTTCAAAAACCATGCGCACGACCGGGCATGACACAATGCACGGTCGGGCTCTTTATCAGCAAACACCCCCGAAAGTGATGCACATCCTGGGCACACATAGAGCACAATTAGGCATATAAAGAAGCCGTTCTATAAATGGGGACTGAAGAATCCGTCCCTAAACCTGTTTAGGGACAGATTAGGGACGACCTATGGTAGTCCGCAAACGCGCGTCTCCAAATGTCATCCGTCCCCAATCCGTCCCCAATTAAGGATGAAAAATTCAGTCCCTAAATTGAGGGACGGATGCAGGCGGATATGAAGAAGATATTCAGAAAGAAATTTGGAACCGACGAGTTGCTGTCGAAAATTTATACCCAATTGGGGACGGATACATAAAGTCCATCCCCAATTGGTCCCTGATAACATGTTATTCGTCGTAGTATTTACATCATTCTTAGGTTTAGTTTTGATTAGATTTCATGGACTTTACCGATTATTTGAGTTTATTCTAGGCTTTTATCTACTATTTCGTGTTTTGGTAGGAAATGAAGACATGAAGGAAAATACAAATGATTACGGCAATTCCACCCCGAAAACATGTTTGAATGACAAGATACCTAATGTGCATGGCCATGGAAGCAAACGGAATACTGAAACCTCGAGCGAAATGAGCAGAAACAACAATGGCATGTGTGCCCGCTCGAGCTGTGTATGTGCACCTGATCGGGCTGCAAATTGGAGCAGAAAAACGCCGAGAACCAGCCCGACTTGGGCTGGTAGTGAATCCGCATGGGCATTGGAGCCCGACCACGCTGGAAGTGGTGCACGAGCGGGCATGTGTGCTGCACGAGCATGTATAGGTTGTGCCGGAGCGGGCCGCCTAATCCGAAACAACCTTTTTTGAAGGTTTGAACGGGCAATTAAAGGAAAAACAAGCCATCTAGGGCAAGGGGACGAGGCATAGATCAAAGAGGACACCTAGAGACACACAAGAAAGAGGGAAAACACGGATTGAAGACTTTGGACATCCGAAGGACTCATCCGAAGACAACGCTCGGGATGATAGGGGAATCGAACATTTACTTCGGTTTTGTTTGTTTCTCTATGATTTCCGAGTAGATCTGTTGTAATGGGTTAGGGATGCCAATGGAATGGATTGTTTGATTTATTAATGCTTGATTTTCGGTTTTGTTCAATTGAATGGTTCGATAGGTTATAGATTTGCGCTTAATGCCTTCATACGTTGTTGATTTCAAGTTTGGATAAGACTATATCTATTCTACTGAGATTAAGCAGGTTTGATGGAGATTAGAGATTCGTCTAGGCTTGGGAGAGTCAGATTTGAGTCTCACGAATGAACCTTCGAATGAATTAGATTAATGAGACCGGTCGATTAATCTATTTAGGAACGGTAATAATCGAGGTAGAATTCCCATTGTTCTTAATGCCTCTAGACGTTCCGCGCTACATAGGGATATGAGCGACGTTGATTTCCTAGATAGAGGATTTAGGCTTACGCCAAGTCATTTCCGTTTATAGAGGTCGAGTTTCCATCCGACATTAGAGGTTGAATTCCCCATCGTTCGTCATGCATCTAGAAGTTCCGCACCGCATAGAGATATGGGTGACGGTGACTTCCTAGGTAGGAGATTTAGGCTTACGCCAAGTCATTTCTAGCATTAGGGGTAGAGTTCCCTACTGTTATTCATGCATCTAGACATTCCGCGCTACATCGAGAGATGAGTGACGTTGATTTCCTAGGTGGAGGATTAGATATCAGTTCCCCATCGATTGACACAAACCGAATTTCATGATCCATAGAAACATCCATTGCATGTTCCGGTATTCCTGACACCCATGATACTTCTCATTGCTTAGTCTAGCTTCGTCATCCTTACTTATCTTTATTTTCTAGTTCACTACGCATCCATTGATCGATATTCTTCTCGAGTTATCTTAGTTCTAAAGCTGCACTTAGACCCCAGAGTTCGACCCTTGTACTACACGAACCGTATAATTGCGTAGAGTGGTCTTGGAAAATTAAAACCTCTGATCCCACACACCAGTCCCCAAATAGAGGACGGCCGAGACTCATCCGTCCCTAATTGGGGACGGCTCATCCGTCCCTAATTGCTACCCGAATGGTTTTTTAAAGTCCAAATTTAGGGACGGTCCCGAATCCGTCCCTAACATTGGGGACGGAAGGAGATGCCATCCCTAAATTTTGGGACGGAAGCACCTTCCGTCCCTAAATTTAGGAACGCCCGTGCTCTACCGTCCCAAATTTCGGACGCCCTACTTATCCGTCCCTAATCCGTCCGTATTTGCGGACCAATTAGGGGCGGCTCTTCGGTACGGAAATTTGGGGACAGATTCGGAACGGATTTCACTATCTGTCCCTAATCCGTGTATAATCTGTCCCTAAATTTAGGGACGGAAATATCAGTCCCCAAATTCCGTCCCAAATCTTGAATTTTCTAGTAGTGAATTTAGCACGGGATGATTCAAATTTTGAATGAAAAAACTATGGGAGGACACATCATTCATTCATTATTCATTATTCATTCATTATTCATTCATCATTCACCATTCTAGAAAGTCCTCTTGACGAGAGACACGTAAGGAGACGTAAGATTGAATCAGGATGACTCCTCGTTTGATTTCTATGCTCCTTAGACATTCTATTTCATTTGTGTTGTTTGCTTTCAAACTCATGACTGAGTAGTTGTTTAGTTCTAGGAGAAGGGATTGGTTCATGGCTACCCCATAACCTCTTTCGATTTATTCATGAATGCAATTTCCCATTTTGTTAATCTATTCTTTGTCTGTGTTGAATCGTCTTATGTTTACAAAGGCCAAGTAGATGCATGTTTTAGGGATTAGGAGAAGGACCGAAAGGAGAATTCTAGTCCTAGATGATCAGGCTTATAACAACTGAGACTAGGTCACAATGGTAAAGTAGTAATGTTTGAGGGTTAATCGAATGAATCAGAGATCGTATGGCTTTAGTTTGAGGTATCAGCCACAAAAGTAGGGGATAACTCGATTAGATCACGTTTCTATGCCTTGAGAGACTGTAGGAATCACATTAGGATCATTCGCATTAGATATCTTGATTGGGAATGCATGATTAGATAGATTGATTTTTTTTTGTTTCGGAAGTTTTGTACTGAAACCGTATCCTAGAACATTTGTCTCATTGTCAAGAACTCATTAGTTTACTTAATATTCATTATTTCATCTCACAACCAATATTCTATCATAGCAAGTTTTATTTATTGTTTGAGTTTAGTTCGTGCTATATACTCCTTGTGAGATCGACACCTAGAGTACTACACATGTGCCATGCACTTACGGGTAGTTTAGATTAATTTTTTTACTTGAATCGCATCATCTACCAACGGTCATCCATTGCATGATGAACTCTCTCTCAACGGGCATCCGTTGGCGTTTACCAACAGATACCCGTTGAACCTGTGAAAACCTTGAAAAGTTTTCGAAGTATCAAGCATGATTTAACATTTTAACGGGTTTCTGTTAACATGGCCAACAGATGCCTGTTGAAATTCGAATATATGAAGTTAAAAAAACTAATTTTTAAAATTTACATAAAGTTATATATTCCATTACAGATTTTACATTTCTTCTTCAGTAGATTCTTCGATTGGCGAGTCTTCCTTCAATTGTTCATTGAATTCATCGCTGTTTCATCTTCTATATCTTTTGGTTCAACGTCCTCATAATCACGTATTTATTCTCCATCTATGCCAGTTCTTGCAAGAATCTCCTCCCAATTGTCTGTATCAATTAAGCGAATTAGCTGCTGATGATCGGTTTGTAACAGATCTTCTTTTTCATATGTGCTTATAATTCCTCGCGGCTTGATCTTTACTACGGCCCACCACTCCTCCTTTCGACTTTCAATGTTGTTGGATATTGCACGTAACATACTTGATCTGCTTGATTTATTGTGATGAATGGATCATACTTACCATATTGTCGTCCCGTATTGATGTCAATTCATCCCCATCGATTTTTTATGTACCCCGTTCTATGGTTGGATCGAACCACTAACATTTAAAAAGCATTACCTTCAATCCAATGAGACTGAGATATTCTATTTGTAGGATTTGGTGCAAAATGTCGTAGAAATTATCACCCTCTATTTCACTATTAATGTAAGCGTCGTAATTGGATGTACTTCTATATTATCCTTAGTTTTCCCCGTCACATTCAGAACAATGTTGATGATGTTATAAAAAGTTCTTTTCGATATGCATAACATCCAAATTATGATGTAATATGAGTGATTTCCAATATGGTTGTTCTCAAAAGATACTACGTTGATACCAATTATGCCATTCACATTAGCCTTTTGGTTTTCGATGCCCACGATCTCCATCGTGTTCTATTGATTCTTGTAAATCGCTCATTGTGTTTAATCGTTCGTAAAAGATTTATATTCCGATTTGCATGCACGATGCCTCTTCTTTTTGTACCACGTTCTTTCGAAAATATTTTTTTATCTTTTCAAAAAGCGTGTCCACGGGGAAGAAATCTTCTATGACAATCAAGCCAACATGGTTTATTCCCATGTACTAGTCGAAATGAATCTTTATCCTGCATACAATATGGATATGCCAATCTCCCGTGTGTGCTCCATCCAGATAACATTCCATAGGCAAGAAAGTCACTACTTGTCCAGAAAAAGACCGCTTTCAATGTGAAATTTTGCTTCGTACTCACGTCATAAACAAGAATTCCATCGTTCCAAAAATGTTTTAATTCATGAATTAAGGGTTGCAAAAAGAAATCAATACTTTTCTTAAGATGTTCTGGTCTTGGAATCACCAACTTTAAAAACATTACCTTTCTTGTCAAACACATATTGGGAGGCAAATTATACGAAGACAAAATCACAGACCATAGAGAATATTGACTTCCAGATTATCCATATGGACTAAAACCATCGGTGCACAAGCAAATATAAACATTTCTCGTTTCATACGCGAACTCAAGAAATATTTCATTCAAATCTTTACCAGCCTTACCATCTGATGGATGTTTGATTATCCCTTCACTCGTCGAGTGTTCTCCATGCCATCTCATTGCCCCAGCAATGTTTTAGATTCAAATAACCTTCTGAACACGTTTGTTACATGCATATATAACATTTTTTATACGGTACATATTTACATGAAGATGGTTGTTTTAGACGAAATCTGCTTGCACCACAAAATTTACATTCCAACAAGTCTTTATCTACTCCCAAAACAACATGCATTTGTTTCTACAAACATAAATTCTCTCATGTGGCATTCCCAAATCTTTTAAAACATTCTTTGTTTCGTAGTATGTCTCAGGAGCTTGATAATTTTTCGATAATATTCACGCATGGTTTGCAAAATGAATTCATGCAATTTTCAGCAACATTGTAGTATGTTTTATACTCATCAATCTTTAGGATAAAGATAAGTAGGACTGACCTTCACGACAACCTTCATATATATATTGTTTCTTCAAATCTAATAGGTTGAAAAGACGGTGTGCCTCATTGTTTGACATCTCTTCATGTGTTTTTTCAACAACACTAGGAAAAGCATCTGACACCATTTCCACATATGGATTGGTCGTCAATGCTTCATAAACAACTTCTTCAGTTCTGTCTATTTCTTTTTCTTCTTGCACAATATCTTTAACGACATAATTTTTTCTGTGAAATAACCAAATTTCGTAATTCTATACGAAACCCACCTTGTAAAGATGTTTGCAAACATTTTCATAACTTCGATACTTCACATTTTTGCATCTTTTGCATGGACATAACATTGTCCCGCATTCTTGACATAAAGTTGCATTGATGCAAAGCTCATGAATTACTCCAATCCATGTAAGAATGGTTGCGCAACTTCTTCGGTTATGGGATCTTTTCTTCTATACATCCACTCTCTTGATCTATATATCCATATTAGAAGAAGATGACATTTCGTTAAAATATATTTGTTATTGATGGTTTGATGGTATAAACCTTGATATTGCTCATTAGATAATGTTTTTTTTCAATGGACTCCTTTAGAATACCCAACGGATGCCCGATGTAAAGATATGTTAAAATATAACTTCAGTACAATTGCAACGGGCATCTGTTGGCACCCTCAATGGATACCCTTCGCAACGCCACATGAAAATATTCCAACAGCAAACCTCGAAATTAACAATGTCAATGGGCATCCGTTACAACTGTCAACGATAGATGTCTGTTGGCCAGTTTGTTTGGTTTTTCAACGACGTTTCAATGGATCGTAGCAATAGACGATGTTCGTTGGTTGTCCGTTGACAGTTGCAAGGGATTGCAATGGATTACTGCCCGTTGAACATTCTCAGGCATCAGTTACAATCCATTGGAAAAAGGTATCAACGAACGGATATGATATCCTTATGTCTTTTTTGTAGTGAGTATAATGTGCCAAATACTTTAAGTGTTAGTGAATTAGCTTCTTTTAATACACATGACCTATTTTGAGGATAAAACTCTTAAAGAGGGAGGAGGTGATGATGCCATCAACTTGGTATTTGAAATAGTTGACCAAGGGGAGAACTCAAGGAATTCATAGGGAATTGAGAAGCATCAATATTCTACAACAAGAGTCAAACATAACACACTTAATTCAAGACCAAAACACCTTCACTTATTTCAATAATATCAAAGAATAACAAGAAAAGTTCGATGCAAGTGTTGCACTTTGAATAATCAACAAATTCAATAAGCACTATGTGGTGTTGCCATTTTGAGCTGCTCCAATCGCTAGAACACAAAAACGCTATATTATACATTTGTTTTTCAACATTCAGAGAGCCAATATGTGATTTAGCTCCCAAACTAGATCAACAAAAAGATTCCGACAAGATTGGTGATTTCTTATGATTGCAACAACTAAAAAATATAGTTTTTTATTTTCACAAGTATTTTTTTAATTTTCGCTTTATTTTAATTCTTTGCATTGAAATTGAATTGTTTATATCTATATCAAGGATTCTAATCATCCTTGTGGCGCGCTTCTACTTCCACCATTCAACCTTACATTTTAAAGAGTTGACATTTCAAGCCGTTAAATTCTTCACCATTCCCTAGTTACGGTTCATTGATCGATTGTTGAAGCTTCCAGCCTACATCCACTACTAGAAATTTTTAATTAGGGACGGAACCGGACCGATTTTGATCCGTTCCTAAATTACGGAAGAAAATTTCGGTCCGTCTTTAAATTCCGGACGGATTTTAATCCGTTTGGAATTATGGACGGATTATTTAATCCGTTTGGAATTAGGGACGGATTATTTGAATCCGTTTGGAATTAGGGACGGAATATTTGAATCCGTCCAGAAATCTAATCATATAAATTCATTCGCAAGTAATAAGAAGAGAAAGAAGAAGAAAATGAAGAAAAAGAAAGTGAAATGAAGAAGAATGCATGTGAGACGACGACGGTTGAGGTGGAGGAGATGGCGGTGGTGGAGGCGACGGTGGAGGTGAGGTGGCGATGGCGGCAGCGACGGAGGCGGAGACAATGACGGCGGTTGATTAGGAGGTGACGACGAAGGCGGAAGAAGAAGAGGTGGAGATGGAGGCGATAGAGGATAAATTTTTTTATTTTTTATTTATTTTATTTTTTTAATTTTCGGTAAAACATTTCCGGACGGAAAAATATATCCGTCGGGAAATTTTTTTTTAATTTTTAATTTTTTTAATTTATTTTAATTTTTTTTTGAAAATTTTTCGGACGGAAATTTTTTTATCCAAAAAAAAATTAAGGACGTTTTAAGGACGACTAAATCTGTCTGGAATTTCGGACGAATTCCGAATGAAAATTAATTAGCGACGTTCATTTACAGACCGATAAAATCCGTCCGAAAAACGTCTCGAAATCATTTTCCAGACGAATTAGGGATGGATTTTGCTGTCTGGAAATTCAATTTTTCTTGTAGTGATCTCTTCATGAATTAAGTACACATTCCTCTATGAACTTTGATGTGGTTAATCTCAAGTAATAATTTATCCAGACTAACGCTTCTGCAAGAAAACGAATCGTATAGTACCAGGGTCGAACACTAGGAATTGATGCAACTCTAAAGCTAGTAAACTAATGAATAAGACGTGTAAAATCAATAAGTGATGAGAATGCGAACAAAGATAAACTAACTAACTAACTAACTAACTAACTATCGGATTAAACTCAATAAACTCGACACCACAGGTTTCAAGAGATGCACGATGATGCAACGAGGTTCCAACAAGATCATGGTCTTAGATAGTATCACGAGTTCAGGGATTCAAGCTCAAATATAGGAACTGACTGGCGTAGACTTGTCCACTACCTAGCGTGCGTACTACCAATCTCCCAATCCTGTAATCTCACCCACTACACGCATTAAGACTGCTATCCTAATCCCTAGATTCAATCGATCAACCTGGCGTAGATTCTAAACCGATTAAATCCTAAATCTTGGCTAAGTTCCAAAGTCTAATCCCCTGGCGTAGATTCATTAAATGATCATTCATTAGAGTGGCGTACAAGAACGAAAGCATTAAAAACAACCAATCAATCTGAAAACAATCAAATACCAAAATCATTCATTCAAGTGGCATACAAGAACAAAAGCATTAAGAATCACCAAGCATTAAGAACAAGACTTCATTACATATCGGCCAAGCTCTCTAACCTATGGCTATGGACCTTCTCGGACATGAACTTAGAAAAAACACAAATGATAACTATATTCAACATTGATAACGAATGAGATTTCTCCCTATTCTATTATCGACATCTTCAACAGCTCCTCCGCGCTCCAGTTTCGTCGCTCCGTCCTTGCCCTCGTGTGTGCGTTCTGCTCTCCTTCTCTCTCTGTGTGTGCTCTCTTTTCTCTCTTGGTTTCTCTCTTAATTCCTTTTTGAAGCTCTCCCCTCGTTCGTTACAGCAGCCACACCTCTTTTCTTGCCTTTTCTTGAGGTTTCCATTCTTGACTAAGTTTGCAATGTTTCCATTACTTTCTACAGCGAAATATCACTTATTCCTCTTCTCTAAAGGCGTTTTCCTTATTGTATAAGTCCCCAACAAACTCCCATTTGTTTTAAGTCAAATTAACTTATTTGGAATTGCAGGTGACGGACGCGACCCGCGTGGGCAAGGTAAGTGACCCGCTCGGGTACGGCGCGGAAGATCGCACAAGAACGCGATGGAAAAGAGGCAGCCCGCTCGGGCTGAGTTGCTGCCCGCTCGGGCTGAGCTGCTGCCTGCTCAGGCTGAGGCCCCGGGCGTGGTATTTCTTGCCCGACTCGTGCACAATTCGCTGGACAAAATCGCCGTAACAAATGCCCGCTCGGGCTAGGGAATTACCCGCGCGGGTAGTGGCTATTCCTTGCCAATTCTCCTCTCGTTTGTCCCATGCCCGCTCGGGAATTACCCGCGCGGGTAGTGGCTATTCCTTGCCAATTCTCCTCTCGTTTGTCCCGTGATGATCCTCGATGTTTGTACTTTGTCTCGTGCACGTCCTTTAGCTCCAAAAGGACTGAAAAACGGGATCATCATGATGCTTAATGCTTGATAAAATCAAATGAATGATGAAACTAACTATGAAAATATATGAAAATACTAGAACAAAATTGACGTTATCAAACTCCCCCAGACTTGAACCTTTGCTCGTCCTCGAGCAAGACTAGAAAGAAGCAGGAGAGGAGTTAGCCAATAACCGGAAACTAGCACAATCAACTCGATAAGTTAGCCACCCTACTCAACAACGCGTCACACGAACATAGATCTACCGAAAACCATTAGCCGTGCAATCCTACATATGTCCTGAGTTCATTTCACTAACCCCTAGACAACATCTAAGCAATCTCCATACCTGTTCTAATGCACAAACTGTTCGATACCATTCTTAAGACAATTATTTTTCTTCTTTTTCGGTTCTCTTTTTCTTCTTCTCTTTTTTTCGATTTCCACACATTTTTTTATTTGAAAATTTGCACTCGGTTTCTAGGACGTCGGAGTTGAAGAGGACAGCCTTCTACTTAGACCCAGGTTGCCAATTGGCACACTCATAAGGTCTCGTAACCTTAGCGGAGTGAAGAGGTTGCGTTTTTTCAGATTTCTCGTAACCGAGTGAAGAGGTTGCGTTTTTTCAGATTTTTTTTCTTTTTTTTCTTTTTGATTAACTAGTGTGAATACGCATCGACTCTAACCCTTAGGACGTAGAAAAACCACCTCGACCCACCACTTAGACCAGAACCATCAATATTGATGCACTCATGTCAATGTAGGGCTGAAAAAGTTTAAGAACTTAGTCTATTGACAGCGGAGTGTAAGTGCGTAGAAATATAATTATCGAAACAAAACAAGGAATGCAAGGTACGCTCAGAGATATAAGTGCTTGGGATTGAAGCCTAAGGGAAGGAATACAACTATAGGCTAGGGATTCATGCACGACCACTAACAAATCGATATCTAAAGGTATGTTTCAGCAAACCTAGACTTTTGTTCCCGATTCGACAAAGGTGCACAAGGTGACTAAAGTTGGAAATTTTTTTCGTACTAGATATACGATGGATTTTTTTGAGCCGAAAGATGCCCTTTTCGAGTTTATTGGGATACAAATGTCATTTCTGTCAATACGACGCTTGCGTTGCGTTTGTCTCTCGGATATTCCTTTTGCTTCCTATTTCCTATTTGCGTTTGTCTCTCGTGTTGCACCCCTTTTCCACTTTTTGGTTTTTGTTTTCACGTGCTTAGACGACTGAAACAATGAATTGTACGACGGACTTTGAAATACCATAACTCTGCGTACGAAGCTCCGAATTACATGATTTTTCACATTTTATTCCACTTTTCAAGAAAAAACGATGATGCGGGTTGCTGAAGGCAGCCCGACCCCGTTTTCGATCTCAAAATCCTTTTCTTAGGTCGATACGTTGGATTTTTAGAGCCGGAATATGCCCTTTACTAGTTTGTTGGGAAACAGATGTCATTTCTTGTCAATACGCCGGTTGCGTTGCGTTTGCCTTTCGGATATTCCTTTTGCTTCCTATTTCCTATTCGAGTTTGTGTCTTGTGTTGCACCCCTTTTCCGCTTTTTGTTTTTGTTTTCACGTGATTAGATGACTAACACAATGAATTGTATGACGGGCTTTGAAATACCATAACTTTGCGGAAGATGCCCTTTTTGAGTTTGTTAGGTTACGAATGTCATTTCTTGTCAATACGCCGGTTGCGTTGCGTTTGTCTCTCGGATACCTTTTGCTTGCTATTTCCTATTTGCGTTTGTCTCTCATGTTGCACCCCTTTTCCAGTTTTTGTTTTTGTTTTCAAGTGATTAGACGACTAAAACAATGAATTGTACGGCGGGCTTTGATATACCACAACTTTGTGTACGAAGCTTCGAATTACATGATTTTTTTTTTTCACATTTTATTCCTCTTTCCGCGATAAACCATGCTGCGGGTTGCTGAAGGCAGCCCGACCCCGTTTTCGAGCTCAAAATGCTTTATTTAGGTCGATACGATGGATTTTTAGAGCTTGAAGATGCCCTTTTCGAGTTTATTAGGATACGAATGTCATTTCTTGTCTATACGCTTGCGTTGCGTTTGTCTCTCGGATATTTCTTTTGCTTCCTATTTCCTATTTGGGTTTGTCTCTCGTGTTGCACCCTTTTTCGCTTCTTGTTTTTGCTTTCACGTGATTAGACGACTAAAACAATGAATTGTACGACGAGCTTTGAAATACCATAACTTTGCGTACGAAGCTCCGAATCACATTATTTTTTTCCCATTTTATTCCTCTTTTCGCGATAAGCCATGCTGCGGGTTGCTGAACGCAGCCTGACCTTGTTTTTGAGCTCAAAATGCTTTATTTAGGTCGATACGATGCATTTTTAGAGCCGGAAGATGCCCTTTCGAGTTTGTTAGGATACGAATGTCATTTCTTGTCAATACGCCGCTTGCGTTGCTTTGTCCCTTGGATATTCCTATTACTTCCTATTTCCAATTTGCATTTGTCTCTTGTTGCATCCCTTTTCCGCTTTTTGTTTTTGTTTTCATGTGATTAGACGACTAAAACAATGAATTGTATGACAGGCTTTGAAATACCATAACTTTGCCTACGAAGCTCCGAATTACATGATTTTTTCACATTTTAATCCTCTTTTCGAGATAAACCATGCTACGGGTTGCTGAACGGCAGCCCGACCCCGTTTTTGAGCTCAAAATGCTTTATTTAGGTCGATACGTTTGATTTTTAGAGCCAGGAGATGCCCTTTTCGAGTTTGTTCGGATACGAATGTCATTTCTTGTCATTACGCCGGTTGAGTTGCGTTTATGTCTCGAATATTCCTTTTGCTTCCTATTTCCTATTTTTTTGTCTCTCGTGTTGCACCCCTTTTCCGCTTTTTGTTTTTGTTTTTACGTCATTAGACGACTAAAACAATGAATTGTACGACGGGGTTTGAAATACCATAATTTTGCGTACGAAGCTCTGAATCGCATGATTTTTTCATATTTTATTCCTCTTTTCCAGATAAACCATGCTACGGGTGGCTGAAGGCAGCCCGACCCCGTATTCGAGCTCAAAATGCTTTATTTAGGTCGATACGTTTGATTCTTAGAGCCAGGAGATGCCCTTTTCGAGTTTGTTAGGATACGAATGTCATTTCTTGTCAATACGCCGCTTGCGTTGCGTTTGTCTCTCAGATATTCCTTTTGCTTCCTATTTCCCATTTGCGTTTGTCTCTCATGTTTCACCCATTTTCCGTTTTTTGTTTTTGTTTTCACGTGATTAGACGACTAAAACAATGAATTGTACGACGAGCTTTGAAATACCACAACTCTGCGTACGAAGCTCCCAATTACATGATTTTATTCACATTTTATTCCTCTATTCGAGATAGACCATGCTGCGGGTTGCTGAAGGCAGCCCGACCCCATTTTCGAGTTCAAAATGCTTTATTTAGGTTGATACGTTGGATTTTTAGAGCTAGAAGATGCCATTTTCGAGTTTGTTAGGATACGAATGTCATTTCTTGTCAATACGCCACTTGCGTTGCGTTTGTCTCTCGGATATTTTTTTTACTTCCTATTTCCTATTTGCGTTTGTGTCTGGTGTTGCACTCTTTTTCCGCTTTTTGGTTTTTGTTTTCACGTGATTAGACGACTAAAACCATGAATTGTACGATGGGCTTTGAAATACCATAACTTTGCGTACGAAGCTCCGAATTACATGATTTTTTTCACATTTTATTCATATTTTTGAGATAAACCATGCCGCGGGTTGCTGAAGGCAGTCCGACCCCGTTTTTGAGCTCAAAATGCTTTATTTAGGTTGATACGTTGGATTTTTAGAGCCGGGAGATGCCTTTTTCGAGTTTGTTAGGATACGAATATCATTTCTTTTCTACACGCCGCTTGTGTTGCGGTTTTCTCTTGGTTATTCCTTTTGCTTTCTATTTGCTATTTGCGTATGTCTCTCGTGTTGCACCCCTTTTCCGCTTTTTGTTTTTGTTTTTACGTGATTAGACGACTAAAACAATGAATTGTACGATGGGCTTTGAAATACCATAACTTTGCGTACGAAGCTCCGAATTGCATGATTTTTTTCACATTTTATTCCTATTTTTGGGATAAACCATGCTGCGGGTTGCTGAAGGGATCCCGACCCTATTTTCGAGCTCAAAATGCTTTATTTAGGTCGATACATTTGATTTTGAGAGCTGAAAGATGCCCTTTTCGAGTTTGTTAGGATACGAATGTCATTTCTCGTCAATACGCCGCTTGCGTTGCGTTTGTCTCTTGGATATTCCTTTTGCTTCCTATTTCCTATTTGCGTTTGTCTCTCGTGTGATAACACGTAATCCGTTGTAGTATTTACGTGATTCTTAGGTCTAGTTTTGAGTAGATTACTTAGATTTCACCCATTTATCGAGTTTATTCGAAGACTTCATCTACACCGTGTTTTGTATAGGAAACGAAGACATGAGGAGAAACACGAGAGATTACGGCAATTTAACCCCGAAAACGTAGCTGAATGACAAGGTTCAACTTGTGCAAGGCCATGGATTGAAGTGAACACTCAAACACCGAGCAAAAGGAGCGGAAACAACAAATCAAGACCTGCACGCTCGGGCATGGAAGCTGTGCTCGGGTCCTTGTTTTTCTCAACCAACTCCTAAGTTTTAGAACGACCAAATAAGGAGAAATCAGATCTAAAAAGGGGGATTCGAACCAGATTCAAGGGGGGGGGGACGAAAGGAGACATTAGAGGACAGATTTGGAGACATAGAGAATGAGGGAGAAGGACGGAACGAGGGATCCGAAGCATGGAGGATCTATTGAAGACGTCGGTATATGGATAGGGAGGAATCTCTTTCTTTATCAATGTTGAATATAGATTTCTTTTGTGTTTTGTTTTCTGAGTTCATGTCCGAGTAGATCTACCATGGGTTAGAGAGTATTGCCAATATGTAATGAAGTCTTGTGCTTAATCAATGGTGGATCTTAATGCTTTCATACTTGTACGCCACTTGAGATGAATGAACTCGGTACTTGATCGTTTTTTCAGATTGATTGGTTGTGTTTAATGCTTTCATTGTTGTACGCCACTCGAATGGATGATATTAGAAGTCTAATAAATCTAAGCCAGGGCATTAGACTTTGGAACCTAGCCATGATTTAGGGTTTAATCGATTTAGAATCTACGCCAGGTCAATCGATTTAGGATAGCGGTCGTAATGCGCGTCGTAATGCGTCTATGTATGTGAGATGCGCAATAGATATATTGGTATACGCATGCTAGATAGTGGATAAGTCTACGCCAGTTAGTTCCTATAGGAGAGCTTGAATTCCCTGAACTCGTGATAGTATCTAAGACCAATGATCTTGTTAGAACTTCGTTGCATCGTTGTGCGACTCTCGATACCTATGGTGTTTAGTTGTCTTATCCATTAGTTACTAGCTTTAAAGTTGCATCAATTCCTTGTGTTCGACCCTAGTGCTACACGATCCGTATTCTTGCGGAAGCGTTAGTCTAGGTAATTTATTACTTGAGAAAACGCACATCAAGTTTTTGGCGCCGTTGCCGGGGAATTGATTACGGCTTTAGAGTTAGAATACTTTTGAACTCAGACATAGTCCTTGCCGGAGTCTTCATTTGTTTTTTTTGTTTTCTTTCTTATTGAGTAAAACAAAATAAAAAAAATAAAAAAATTTTACCTCTCGGAGCTTAATCGAATTTTGTTCTTTATTTTGCGAGGTAACATGAACAACATCGACTCTTGGAGTGCCGATATAGCTGAGATGAATTATCAACTTTCCGAACCTCGTCATATGCTATCTAAATCATACCGTCCACATTAGTCGGAGCAATCATGGGAACAAGACGTTTGGGGGTATGAAGAAGAGATCTACGAGAGTTATAATCAGCCTTTCGGGAATACACATAATCACGGATGGAACGATCACGCAAATTTCCCGTATAGGAACACCGATGGTATGCTGAATGCACAATATGAATTTGGGAGCTTTCAGCCATGGACGCAACCCCAAACTCAGAATTATCAATCATATGCGCCCCCATGTCCGCAACAAGATGCTAATGCCAATATTATGTCCATGCTCGCTCAATTCACACAAAGGGAGAAAGATAATTACGCCCTACTTAGAGAGATGCGAGCGAGTTATAGAGACGTGAATAATGAGGTTAAGGAGATGACAATGCACCTAAAGATCTTAGGCAATCAAGTTGCACAACTCGCTGCAAATTCCTCCGAACCACAAGGAGTTCCACCGGGAAGATCGGAAACAAATCCTCATGAGCATGACAACGAAATTTACCTAAGGAGTTGTAAGACGGTGGATCAGCCCATTCTTTCAACATTTGAAAAGGGAGAATCATCTAGGGTAGTAGCGAGAGAGAACAGCAACATCGAAGAGCACAAAGAGGAGGAAGAAGTGCCTAAATATGTCAAACCCGAACCTAGACCTCCTCCTTTGCCATTCCCACAACGTCAACACATGAAGACGGTAGATAAGCCAAATCCCTCGATATTTGAAAAATGAGATGAATCTAATACAGCAGCGGATAAGGTTATGGACATTGATAAGCATATGAAGAAACCCGAGATGGAAGTAGAGTTGAGCTTAACGGACACACTTGAGCAACAATGCGTTATTGATTTCGTGTTCCCCGACAGCATCTTTGAGAATTTAGCCGAGGAAGTTTGTGAGGAGTTTCATAATACGGAATCCCTAGATATGAATCTCATAGCAGCTGGAGAAGGATTGTACAAGGTATCAAACGAGCTGCTTGACAAGAAAGAGAATGAGGAATCCCCCAACCGAGACTTCCGCACAACCCGAGCTAAATGCGGAGCAAATCAGTACATAAACGATCCCGAGATGCCGTGAAGCTACACTAAACGTCCAGCTCACAATTGGGACGTTGACAAGGTACCCAAGGTGAAGATGAAGCCTTCACCACAAAGGCTTACACACCAAAAATTTCAGGAGACGCTGAAGGAAACAAGCGATGAATGCCTAACCGGTTTAATGGAGTACACAACCGGACTTATGGACAGCTCGACCAGAATTTTTGGACAGCACGATCTAGCCCCCAACTTAGAGAACATCATGATCAAATTTAGGGAAGACATGACTGATCGTGCAAGGAACTCCACTGATCCGCATGCTACACCCTATCAAGAACATATTGCACGCGAGACGCTACGCACACGACGACGTCGAGGACGTCCACCTAATGAGTAGCATTCGGTCAAGCTCGAGACCTTAAACAAGCGCTTATCGGGAGGCAACCCGACTGTTCCATTTCTCATTTCATTTTCATTTTTTTTCGGACCTATTCCTTTTTCTTTTCACATTGATTTACTCGGTGGATAGTATTCCTTCTTTTGGATTGTGTGATTCTTTTTCACAGGTTTTTCAACGTCGATATCATCCTCGAGGAGAAGATGCATACAACGTCCGGACGCAAACTCGGGATTGCAAGATACACAAGGTGCACACGTTCTAACCCTTATTTTTCCCGTTGTTTGGTATGCAATATTCTCTTAAGTCTTGAAGACCGGGACGGTGTTTCATTCAAGTCTGGGGGGAGTACTCGTCGAGTATTTTGCATGTGATTAGGATTAGATGATTAGGATTAGATTTTGACTTTTGTTTTTAGGAATAAACGGATGGATACGTAGCATGAATTTTCGAACTTTAGTCATTATGTGCGACTTTGTCGAATCGTGAATAATGGTCTAGGTTTGCTTAGAAGCCTTCTTGATACCGATTAGTCGAGTTGTTGTGTTTGAAACCCATATCTAGTTGAATTCACACCTTAGATCTCGATATCAAGTAGACATATCTCCGTATATACCGTCTAGCTTAGCTTTGTTGATCTGTTTAGCGTTCAAGAATTAGAACCCACACGATTAGACTCCGCTGTCATCTAGGATAAGTTTTTCGCTATTCCGGGTTAAGATTGACATGAGTACATCGATATTCGATGGTTCGGGTCTAAGTGGTGGGTAGAGGCGCTATTCTACGTCCTAAGGGTTAGAGCGTTGCGTAATTAAGAAAAGAAAAAATAGAAAAAAAAGAGAAAAGAATAAAAATTTCAATAACGCACCTCTTCACTCCTCTAAGGTCGCGCAACCTTATGAGTGTGCCATAGGCAGCCTAGGTCTAAGTAGAAAGCCAACCCTCTTCGACTTCGACGTCCTAGGAACAAAGCGTGGATCTAAGTACCGAAAAGAAAAAAAA
>CM071875.1:8889052-8901661 GCA_036759665.1 Gynandropsis gynandra
CAAGATCGAACTCTTGGAGAAGTAGGATCCATCTAATCAACCTCGGCTTTGCATCCTTCTAAGTGAGTAGGTAACGCAATGCATCATGATCCGTATAAACAATCACCTTTGAACCCACTAAGTATGACCTGAACTTCTCAAACGCATAGACAATCGCAAGGAGCTCTTTCTCCGTCGTGGAATAGTTGCATTGGGCATTGTCCAAAGTCCTACTAGCATAGTATATAGCATGCAACATTCGATCCTTGCGCTGACCTAAAACTGCTCCAACCGCATAGTCACTAGCATCACACATTATCTCAAAAGGAAGCTCCCAATCCGGCGGTTGAATGATAGGTGGGGAAACTAAAGCTTTCTTCAGCTTCTCAAAGGCATCTTGACAACCCGCTGTGAACTCAAAAGGCACGTCCTTACCTAGTAGATCCGTGAGGGGTTTGGAAATCTTGGAAAAATCCTTATTGAACCGCCTATAAAACCCTGCATGACCTAGGAAACTACGGATAGCTTTGACGTTCGTTGGTGGTGGCAGTTTCTCAATGACTTCGATCTTGGCCTTATCTACCTCAATGCCCCTCGCTGATATCTTGTGTCCCAATACAATGCCCTCGCGAACCATAAAGTGGCATTTCTCCCAATTCAATACGACGTTCGCTTCCAAGCACCTATCTAACAATTTGCACAAATTGGTTAGACACGCATCAAAGGAAGATCCATGGACTGAAAAATCGTCCATAAACACTTCCATAATATCACCATTCACATCGGAAAAGATAGAAGTCAGGCACCGCTGAAATGTAGCAGGTGCATTACACAAACCGAATGGCATCTTCCGATAAGCGAATGTACCGAATGGGCATGTGAACGTCGTCTTTTCTTGATCGTCGGGATGGATTGGAATCTGGAAAAACCCTGAATAACCATCAAGAAAACAGAAGTAGGAGTGAAGAGCTAGACGTTCAAGCATTTGATCAATAAAAGGTAGAGGGAAGTGATCTTTCCGTGTGTTTGCATTCAACTTGCGATAGTCGATGCACATCCGCCATCCCGTGACTGCCCTTGTTGGAATCAACTCGTTGTTTTCTAGGTCGTCATTTATTATAACCGGATACGTGGAATCAAGTCCGAGAAACTCATACCTCAGCCCTTGTGGTAAGGGCTTCAACTCCACCTTCGGTGCCTTGTCAACACTCCAGTCATGATTTGGATGCTCGATTTGACCATTAAGCATATCGGGAGTGGTTGAACCATCCACGAAGGCCGCTTGAGATGCGCTGGAATCTGTCTAGAATTGTCGGAGTGTTGTGCACTGGTTTGCAACGTCTTCTTGACTTGAAACCCTCCCCAACTGATCTGTGCTCATGTGGTCATGAGTTGAGAAGTCTTCTTGCTGAGGATTACCCGAAAATCCATCGTTCTCTGAGGCTACGACCTGCTGTGCTCGGGTCGCGCCGAATTCTGCTCGGAGTTCATCTAACTCGGCTCTCTTGATTTCTTTTGCATCTTTCTCATCTAGCAGCTTTGTATAATGCTTTACCTCATGGGGATCTTTGTAAAGTCCCTCTCCAGCTGCTAGAAGAGCCATCTCAAGGGAATCCATATTCCCAAACTCCTCTAACACTTCCTCGGCTAATCTCTCTAATACATCAATATAAAACACCGAGTCTACCATACAAGGTTGCCTAAGTGTGTCGTTCAAATTGAACTCCACTTCCTCATCTCCAAACTTTAAAGTGAGTCTACCCTCGGTACAATGTATAATAGTCTTAGCCGTATTTAGGAAAGGTCTACCTAGAATGATAGGAATTTTCTTGTCCTCCTCCATGTCTAGTACAACAAAATCAACCGGGACAAAGAATTTTCCTACTTGCAATGGAACATCTTCAAGTATTCCTTCGGGGATTCTAACACTCCGATCAGCCATGGTGAGTGCCATTCTCGTCGGTCGAAGATCCATCTTACCCCTAAGATCCAATTTCTTATACAAAGACAATGGTAGCAAGCTTACGCCTGCTCCGACGACAAAAAGCGCATGGTTAATCTCATAATTTCCAATTTTACAAGGGATTACGAAAATACCTGGATCCGGCATCTTTTTGGGTAGACTTGGCTGTAGCATTGAGTTGGTGACCATGACGGTTTCCGTTTCCACATCCCGCTTGTTCGCAAGTACGTCTTTGAGGAACTTAGCGTATGAAGGCATCTTCTTCAACGCTTCGTGGAATGGAATTGTAATGTGCATCTTCTTCAACATCTCTGCAAACTTTGCAAATTGCGCATCATCGTTCTTTTTGCGTTGACATTGAGGGAATGGCAAAGGAGAGGGCCTCGGTTCGGGTTTGACGTATTTGGGCTCCTCTTCCTCCATGGTCGTGCACATGAGGTATCTTGTCATTCAATCACGTTTTCAGGGTGGAATTACCGTAATCACTCGTGTTTTCCTTCATATCTTCGTTTCCTATGCAAAACACGAAATAGTAGATAAAAGCCTCGAATAAACTCATATAATCGGTAAAGTCTAAGAAATCCAATCAAAACTAAACCTAACATGTAAATACTACGACGGATAACATGTTATCATGGACCCTCATTCAAGGAGTCTTTCTTTACAGTCGATTCACTGGACGAGTTAGCGAAAGACACACATGATCAAGTAAGTGTTTCTGATCCTCTTGTACGATATTTAACACGAGTTTGCGAAGATGCAGGATTTATGGACGAAGGAGGGGAGATGTACACGAAATTCATGAGTGCTATTTAAACACTAGGAGAGGCCTCATGTGAGGAGATACCACACGAAACGCACACTGGTTTTGCAGTGGAGAAGACGCCCGAACTTGTGTCCGGACCTCCTCCGCCTTCTTTTCGGTATGAGTACATTGAATCTGATAAAATATATCATGTTGTTATGAGTGCTAACTTGAGTGCAGATGAGATGAGGAAACAACCCACTCGCGTAAAGAATCATAGGAGAGTCAGCTCTTCAATATGTACGCACGGAAGTTCTATGGAAGACAGCCACGAACCTTCCACCGAAACTCAAAGAAGGCCACACCCGCACTTGAAAGAGGTAATGGAAAAAGACGTCATAAAACTTTTTGATGCAGATACCATTTATCCAACCATGGGAAGCAAACGAGTGAATCCCGTGCATGACATGCCAAAGAAAGAAATCATGACTAAGGGATGGCACGACAAAAAGATCTGACCTCATGACTTCCAACTAGGTGACTTAGTTCTACTTTTTAATTCTCGTCCTAAGCTTTTCTCAGGCAAACTACGGTCTCGTTGGTCTAGTCCTTTTCAGGTACGAGAAGTCTTCACATATGGAGACGTGGAACTATGGAGCGATTCGAGTGGAACATTCAAAGCTAATGGACAGCGGCTAAAGCTCTACCAAGTCGCTCAACCAATCAAAAATAGAAACTCCATTTCCATTTCCGATCCACCCATCACGCAAGCATGAGGAATGGAGACGTCAAAGCTTAAAGACGTTAAATCAGTGCTTTCTGGGAGGCAACCCAGCTATTTATTTTCTATTTTCTTAGTTTTTTAGTTTAAGACTCGGTTAATTAAAAAACAAAAAAACACAAAAAAAATACCACCACAAACGTGACTTCACTTCTCTAACCCTCCATCGGAGCTTCACGCCGAAGATGCCATTCAATTCAAGTCTGGGGGAGCAGCTCACGTTTGTCAGGTGACTTCGTTTCATTTTCTTTTATTTTCTCTTTGATTTCTTAGTTTTTAGTTCGTTTTTGCTTTCGTGAGTCAGAGTCGTCCTAGGCACTTGTCCGGTGCCACGTTTTGAGATGAACCCTAAACCTAGAAAACTTAAGAAGTTGGCCTTTTCCGTGAGATTTTGCATGTTTGAGCTAGGTTTTTCCTAAGTATTAGAGCTTATTAGTCGGCTGAAAAACAATAGGTCGTATTTCTTTGGGAATCCTAGTGTTGCTTGTGGGAGGTTTAGACGAGGTTACTAGGCTAATTTATCGTTTATTCTCTCTATTCAGATGGTCATACTTTGTATAGACGATGCTTTACTTCTTTTGATGAGGATTATTAGATCGTATGAAATCGAGCTTGTTTTGCAGAATAAAGAGCACACACTAACACTCTGTTGTTGATAGAAATAATACCTAAAAGCATGATCTAAAATTGATATGAGTGCATCGACCTTGATACTCTTTCGATGGTTCGGGTCTAAGTGATGGGTTGGCAATCATCTTTTTACGTCCTAAGGGCACGGCACAATAAAAACGCTGCCTACTCCGCTACACTCTTGAACGAGATGCATGAGTATACCGTAATCGGTAGTCTGGGTCTAAGTAGAGGCTGGATCCCTTCAAATCTGACGTCCTAGAATCCTAGTCTATTTGCATTACATAAAAAAAGAAAAGAAAAAGAAGATACTAAAAAAAAGAAGAAGAAAATAAAAAGAGAACAAAGAAAGAGAGAAGCTCGGAAAAGAAACAAGTATCCTCAATTGTTCTACGTTTAGCATTTATCTGAAGTCTGGTTTGGTGGAGTGGGTTACGGTGGCTTGTTTAGTTTGCCTACGATTTACTTTCTCGTAGGTAGCATTGGTGAACCTAGGATGAAGACTGAAAATTTAATTAGGCCGAATTTGCTCTCGACTTGCTAGTTGATCGGTTAGGTTCGCTTTAGCAGTATTTCTAGCATTTTTTACATACCCCATGTGATCCACGTTTACGTTTGCTTATGGACAAGCAAACATTCAAGTCTGGGGTATTTTGATCATCTCGTTTTTATACGTATTTCTCGCATGATTTAAGAGATGTTTATAATATAGATACGATGATTACGTATGATTTTATATATGTTTTACTCGTTTTCGTGTTTTCGTGTCCTTACAGGTTGTAATGCAAATTTGGCTCATTTTGGAGCTAATGGACATACACGAGACAAAGTACCAAAATCGAGGATCATCACGGAACAAACGGGACGAGAATCGGCGAGGAATAACACAGCCCACGCGGGGCATTCACCAGCCCGTACGGGGCTTGAACCCCAGCAACTTCAGCACGAGTCGGGGAGGTCATTAGCACGCACGGGCTTCAAGTCAAGCTTCAGCCTGCGTGGGGCATTCTCCAGCCCGCGCAGGTCGCGTCCATCAGCTGCAAAAACCAGAAAAGGAAACTTGTCTAAATACGAAAAGGAACTTGTTAGTTACAAATACAAAGAGGAAAACAACGTTAGAGAAGAGGAATAAGAGATATTTTGCTGGAGAAAAGAATGGAAACGTTGCCCAACTTAATCAAGAATGGAAAACACACGAAAAAGGTAAAACGGTGGCTATTGCGAAAAAGAGGAAAGAAGTGAACGGCCAATAGAAAAAACAAGGAGAAAAGGATAGTAAATGATGTGGTTAATCTCAAGTAACAATTTACCTAGACTAACGCTTCCGCAAGAATACGGATCGTATAGTACCAGGGTCGGACACAAGGAATTGATGCAACTGTAAAGCTAGTAAACTAATGAATAAGACGTGTGAAATCGATAAGTGATGGGAACACGAATGCAACTAAACTAAACTACTTAACGGGATAAACCCAATGACTAGACACCACAGGTTTCGAGAGATGCACGATGATGCAATGAAGTTCTAACGAGATCATGGTCTTAGATATTATCACGAGTTCAGGGAATTCAAACTCTAATATAGGAACTGACTGGCGTAGACTTGTCCACTACCTAGCGTGCGTACTACCAATCTCCCAATTGTGTAATCTCACCCACTAGACGCATTAAGAGTGCTATCCTAATCCCTAGATTCAATCAATCGACCTGGCGTAGATTCTAAACTGATTAAATCCTAAATCATGCTAAATCATGGCTAAGTTCCAAAGTCTAATCCCCTGGCGTAGATTCATTAAACTTCTATGATCATTCATTCGAGTGGCGTACAAGAATGAAAGCATTAAAAACAACCAATCAATCTGAAAACGATCAAATACCAAAATCATTCATTCAAGTGGCATTCAAGAACAAAAGCATTAAGAATCACCAAGCATTAAGAACAAGACTTCGTTACATATCGGCCAAGCTCTCTAACCTATGGTTGTGGATCTACTCAAACATGAACTCAGAAAACGAAACACAAAAGAAAATATATTCAACATGGATAAAAAATGAGATCCCTCCCTATTCGATTACCACGTCTTCAATAGCTCCTCCATGCTCCGGCTTCCTCGCTCCGTCCTTCTCTCTCTCTCTATGTGTCTCTGAGTGTCTCCTCTGGTATCTGGTTCGTCCCCTAGCCCTAGATGGCTTATTATTCCTTTAATTTCCCGTTCAAACATTCAAAATAGGTAGCTCCGGATTAGGCGGCCCGCGCGGGCACAACTTGCACCCGCTCATGCAGAAGTCAGCCAGAGCGTGCTCAATACTCAGCCCGATCGGGCTTGTTCTGCCGTGCGTGTGGTCTACCAGCCCGAGTCGAGCATGGTTTCGGGGATTTTCAGTGTTAATTGCACAACCTCAGCCCGAGCGGGCTTCTTCCATGCCCGAGCGTGGAGTCTCTACTTTGCTGTTTTCGCTCCTTTCGCTCGGTGTTTGAGTGTTTCATTTGGATTCATGGCCGTGCACATGTTGTATCTTGTCATTCAATCACGTTTACAGGGTGGAATTCCCGTAATCACTGGTGTTTTCCTTCATTTCTTCGTTTCCTACATGAAACACGAAATGGTAGATAAAATCCTCGAATAAACTCAATAAATCAGTAAAGTCCAAGAAATCTAATCAAAACTAAACCTAAGAATCATGTAAATACTCGACCCTGTTTTGAGCTCAAAATCCTTTATTTAGGTCGATATGTTGGATTTTTAGAGCAAGGAGATGCCCTTTTTGAACCTCTTAGGATACGGATGTCATTTCTTATCAATATACCGCTTGCGTTGCGTTTGTCTTTCGGATATTCCTTTTTCTTCCTATTTCCTATTTGTGTTCGTCTCTCGTGTTGCAACCCTTTTCCGCTTTTTGTTTTTGTTTCGCCATGATTAGAAGTTTACAACATTGATATGTACGACGGGCTTCGAAATACAATAACTTTGCGTACGAAGCACCAAATTTTGTGATTTTTTTAACATCACATTCATCTTTTCGAGATAAATGATGCCACGGGTTTTTGAAGGCAACTTTACTCCATTTTCAAGCTCAAAATCCTTTATTTAGCTCGATACTTTGGATTTTTAGAGCCGAGAGATGCCCCTTTTTAGTTTCTTAGGATACGAATGTCATTTCTTGTCAATATGCCGCTTGCGTTCCGTTTGTCTCTCGGATATTTCTTTTGATTCCTATTTGCGTTTGTCTCTCGTGTTGCACCCCTTTTTCGCTTTTTGTTTTTGTTTTCACGTGATTAGATGACTACAACAATGATTTGTACGACGGGCTATGAAAAACAATAACTTCGCGTACGAAGCATCAACAAGATGATTTCTTCAAAAGAAAATCAAGATTAAAATAAAAAATCCAAAGTTGTTCAACAAGGAGATCTTGGCCAGCCATATGTAATCAAAGTGGCCATGTAAGACCATAAATGCAACATAAATGCTAGGTATCCATGCAAGGCTATATATAAATGACCTAGAAAATAGCCAAAGTCACAAATAAGACAAAGTCGTAAAATGTGTGTTCGTTATGCGGACTTGTCTTGAAGACTCGGGTCAATAGTTAGGTCACGGAAGTGAGTCGTGGCCTCGTTAAAAACCCATCGTTTGAAAACCCTGTGGGACAAAACAAACGAAGGGAAAAGAGTACACGTGAAGCACTTACCCTAATTATCGATCGTTGCAAGTTATACTTCAGCTTGAAGAATGACACGGATATTAGAGATCTCATGAAGACTCGAATACTCGTCTTGAACTTGGACGGGCGTGAGAATCCCGAGGATTGCTTCCTTGAGCTTATTAGCTTTAGCTCGGGTCACGGAACCTGCTAGTAAGGTCAAGGCCTCTTCCTTTCTTGCCCTAGCATAGGTCACAGAGCCAACGTCCTTCTTTCGGGTCGCGTCCACCTTCCGTCCCTTCGGTTCAGCTTGGGTCGCTCCTTCTACTGCGCGGGTCGCATCTTTTTCAGCCATGCAGGTCACGTCCTCCTCAACCATGCAGGTCGCGTCCTCCTCAGCAATACAGGTCGTGTCCTCTTCATTGTCCACGGCTCGAGTTACGTCCTTGACGTTGTCCAGGATCATATCAGTTGCACCCCTTTCCGCTTTTTGTTTTGGTGTTCCCCATGATTAGACGATTACAACATTGAATTGTACGACAAGCTTTGAAATACCATAACTTTGCGTACAAAGCACCCGAATTACTTATTTTTTTAGCATCTCATTAATATTTTCGAGAAAAAAAGATTCCTCAGGTTGCAGGTGGAAGCTCGACCTTGTTCTCAAGCTCAAAATCTTTTATTTAGGTCGATACGTTAGATATTTAGAGCCGGGAGATGCCTTTTTCAAGTTTCTTAGGATACACATGTCACTTCTTTTCAATACACCCCTTGCATTGCGTTTGTCTCTCGGATATTCCTTTTGCTTCTTATTTCGTATTTGCATACTCATGTTGCACCCCTTTTCTGCTTTTTGTTTTCGATTTCACCGTGATTAGACGATTGCAACATTGAATTGTACGACAGGCGTTGAAATATCATAACTTTGAGTACAAAGCACCAAATTACTTGATTTTCCCATCTCATTCATCTTATCAAGATATTAGAAGCCTCGGGCTTCTGGAGGCAGCCCGACCCCGTTTTCAAGCTCAAAATCTTTTATTTAAGTCGATACATTGGAATTTTAGAGCCGGAAGTTGCCCTTTTTCGAGTTTCTTAGGATACGCAAGTCACTTCTTTCCAATACGCCCCTTGCGTTGCATTTGTCTCTCAGATATTCCTTTTGCTTCCTATTTCCTATTTGTAAACCCGTAATTCCCCTCTTCCGCTTTTTTTTTTTTGTCGTGATAGATGATTACCACATTGAATTGTAAGACGAGCTTTGAAATTCTATAACTTTGCGTACGAAGCACCGAATTACTTGATTTTTTCACATCTCATTCATCTTTTCCAGATCAAGGACGCCTTGGGTCGCTGGAGGCAGCCTTACCCCATTTTTTAGCTTAAAATCTTTGATTTAGGTCGATGCATTGGATTCTTAAAGCCAAGAGATGCCCTTTTCGAGTTTCTTAGGATACACATGTCTCCCGGATATTCCTTTTGCTTCCTATTTCCTATTTGCATACTCGTGTTGCACCCTTTTCTGCTTTTTGTTTTGTTTTCGTCATGATTTGACGATTACAAGATTAAATTGTACAACGAGCTTTGAAATACCATAAGTTTGCGTATGAAGCACCGACTTACTCGATTTTTTCACATATCATTCATCTTATCGAGATAAAAGATTCACTGATTGCTGGTGGAAGACCGACCCCGTTTTTTAGCTCAAAATCTTTTATTTAGGTCGATACATTGGATTTGTATGCCAGGAGATGCCCTTTTCGAGTTTTTTAGGATACGCATGTAACTTTCTGTCAAATACGCCGCTTGCATTCCGTTTCTCTCTCGGATATTCCTTTTACTCCCTATTTCCTATTTGTGTACTCGTGTTGCACCCTTTTTCCACTTTTTGTTTTGTTTTCATCGTAATTAGATGATTACAACATTGAATTGTACGACATGCTTTGAAATATCATAACTTTCCGTACAAAGCACCGAATTACTTGATTTTTTCACATCTCATTCATCTTATCAATATAAAAGATGCCCTGTGTTGCTGGTGCAAGCCCGACTCTATTTTTGAGCTTAAAACATTTTATGTAGGTCGATACGTTGGATTTTTAGAGCCGCGAGATGCCCTTTTCGAGTTTCTTAGGATACACATGTCATTTCTTGTCAATACGCCGCCTGCAATGTGTTTCGCTCTCTGATATTTCTTTTGCTTCCTATTTCCTATTTGTGTACTCGTGTACACCCCTTTTCCGCATTTTTTGTTTCGCTGTGATTTGACTATTACAACATTGAATTGTATGACGGGCTTTGAAATACCATAACTTTGCATACAAAGTACCGAATTACTTGATTTTTTCACGTCTCATTCATCTTATCTAGATAAAAGACGCCCCGGGACGCTGGAGGCAGCCCGACCCTATTTTCAAGCTCAAGATCTTTTATTGACGTCAACACGTTTGATTTTTAGAGCTAGGAGACTTTTAGAGTTTCTTAGGATACGCAAATCACTTCTTGCCAATACGCCCCTTGCTTTGCGTTTGTCTCTCAGATATTCCTTTTGCTTCCTATTTCCTATTTGTGTTTTGCGTACTTCTGTTGCACCCTTTTTCCTCTTTTGTTTCGTTTTCGTCGTGATTCGACAATTACAACATTGAATTGTACGACGAGCTTTGAAATACCATAACTTTGCGTATGAAGCACCAAATTACTTGATTGTTTCACATCTCATTCATCTTATCGAGATAAAAGATTCACCGGGTTGCTCGTGGAAGCCCGACCCCGTTTTCGGGCTCAAAATCCTTTATTTAGGTCGATACATTGGATTTTTAGAGCCTAGAGATGCCCTTTTCGTGTTTCTTAGAATACGCATGTCTTTTCTTGTCAATATGCCGCTTCCGTTGCGTTTGTCTCTCGTATATTCATTTTGCTTCCTATATCCAATTTGTGTACTCGTGTTGCACCCTTTTTCCGCTTTTTGTTTTCATTTTTTGCCTTGATTAGAATATTACAACATTGAATTGTACGATGGGCTTTGAAATACCGTAACTTTGCATACAAAGCACCGAAATACTTGATTTTTTTCACATCTCATTACTCTTTTCTTGATAAAATATACCTTGGGTTTCTGGAGGCAGCCAGACCCCATTATTGAGCTGAAAATGTCTTATTTAGATCGATATGTTGGATTTTGAGAGGCAGGAGATACCCTTTTCGAGTTTCTTAGGATACACATGTCACTTCTTGTCAATACGCCGCTTGCGTTGCGTTTGTCTCTCGGATATTCCTTTTGCTTCCCATTTCCTATTTGCGTACTCGTGTTGCAGCTCTTTTCCACTTTTGTTTTTGTTTTTGCCTTGATTAGACGATTACAACATTAAATTGTACAACGGGCTTTGAAATACCATAACTTTGCGTATAAAGCACCGAAATACTTGATTTTTTCACATCTCATTGCTCTTTTCTAGATAAGGATGCCTTGGGTTGCTAAAGGCAGCCCGAGCCTGATTTTGAGCTCACAATCTTTTATTTAGGTCGATATGTTGGATTTTGAGAGGCGGGAGATTCCCTTTTTGAGTTTCTTAGAATACACATGTTACTTCTTGTCAATACCCCGCTTGCGTTGCGTTTGTCTCTCGAATATTCCTTTTGCTTCCTATTTCCTATTTGTGTACTCGTGTTGCACCTCTTTTCCACTTTTGTTTTCGTTTTTGCCTTGATTAGACGATTACAACATTGAATTGTACGGCGGGCTTTGAAATACCATAACTTTGCGTACAAAGCACCGAAATACTTGATTTTTTTCACATCTCATTTCTCTTTTCCAGATAAGGATGCCTTGGGTTTCTAGAGGCAGCCCGACCCCATTTTCGAGCTCACGATCTTTTATTTAGGTCGATATATTGGATTTTGAGAGGCGGGAGATGCCCTTTTTGAGTTACTTAGGATACAAATGTCACTTCTTGTCAATACACCGCTTGCGTTGCGTTTGTCTCTCGGATATTCCTTTTGCTTCCTATTTCCTATTTGCATTTATCTTTTATGTTGCACCCCTTTTCCGCTTTTTTTTTTTGTTTTCGCCGTTATTAGATTATTACAACATTGAATTGTATGGGGGGTGATAACACGTAATCCGTTGTAGTTTTTATATCATTCTTAGGTTTAGTTTTGAGTAGATTACTTAGATTTCATACATTTATCGAGTTTATTCGAGGACTTCATCTACATTTCGTGTTTTGCATAGGAAACGAAGACATGAGGAGAAACACGAGAGATTATGGCAATTTAACCTCGAAAACGTAGTTGAATGACAAGGTTCAACTTGTGCAAGGCCATGGATTCAAGTGAACATTCAAACACCGAGCGAAAGGAGCGGAAACAACATCTCAAGACATACACGCTCGGGCATTGGAAGTGTTCCCGCTCGGGTAATTGGTGCCAAGACACTCCCGTAGCTTTGAAGTGCCCGCTCGGGTGGAATTGGAGTGCCCGCTCGGGCTAATTGCTACCAAACATCCCAGTAGGTTTACCCTACTCGGGCTGAGCAACTGCACGCTCGGGCATGAGTGCCCGTTCGGGCTAAAATGAGTGCACACGGTCGGGCACAAGGCCTGCACGAACGGGTAGAAGATGTGCCCGCTCAGGCCCTTGTTTCTCAACTAATTCCCAAGATCTAGAACGGCCAAACTAAGAGAAATCAGATCTAAATAAAAAGGGATTCGAACCAGATTGAAAAGGGGGGACGATTTAGAGACATTAGAGGAGAGATTTGGAGAGATCGAGAAGGACGGAACGAGGGATCCGAAGCATGGAGGATCTATTGAAGAAATCAGTTGATGAATAGGGAGCATTCTTATTCTCTTTCTATGTTGAATTTAG
>CM071875.1:8906201-8925598 GCA_036759665.1 Gynandropsis gynandra
ATCTAGGGATTAGGATAGCAGTCGTAATGCGTCTATGTATGTGAAATGCGCAATAGATGTATTGGTATACGCATGCTAGATAGTGGACAAGTCTACGCCAGTCAGTTCCTATAGGAGAGCTTGAATTCCCTGAACTCGTGATAGTATCTAAGACCAATGATCTTGTTAGAACTTCATTGCATCGTTGTGCGACTCTCGATACCTATGGTGTTTAGTCTTTGAGTCATTCCTATCATTAGTTTAGTTTAGTTTGCATTTGCATTCCATCTACTTATTGATTTCACACGTCTTATTCATTAGTCTAATAGCTATAGAGTCGCATCAATTCCTTGTGTTCGACCCTAGTTACTATACGATCCGTATTGTTGCGGAAGCGTTAGATCTAGGTAATTTATTACTTGAGAAAACGCACATCAGTGGGCTTTGAAATACCATAACTCTTCGTACGAAGCACCAAATTACTTGATTTTTCACATCTCATTCATCTTATCGAGATAAAAGACAACCCGAACTGTTGGAGGAAGCCCGACCCCGTGTTTGAGCTCAAAATCTTTTATTGTGGTTGCTACGTCTGATTTTTAGAGCTGTGAGATGCCCTTTTCGAGTTTCTTAGGATACGCATGCCTCTTCTTGCCAATATGCGGCTTACGTTGCGTTTGTCTCTCGGATAATCCTTTTGCTTCCTGTTTCCTATTTGCATACTCGTGTTGCACCCCTTTTCCACTTTTGGTTTTGGTTTTCGTCGTGATTAGACGATTACAGCATTGAATTGTACGATGAGCTTTGAAATACCATAACTTTACGTACGAAGCACCGAATTACTTGATCTTTTTCACATTTCATTCATCTTTTCCAGATAAATGATGCCTCTGGTTACTTGAGGTAGCCCGACCCCGTTTTTGAGTTCAAAATATTTTATTTAGGTGGATACATTGGATTTTTAGAGACAGGAGATGCCTTTTCCGAGTTTCTTAGGATACGCATGTCACTTCTTTTCAATATGCCACTTGCGTAGCAAATGTCTCTGGGATTTTCCTTTTGCTTCCTGTTTCCTATTTGTATACTCATGTTGCACCCCTTTTCCACTTTTTGTTTTGGTTTTCCGTGATTAGATGATTACGACATTGAATTGTATGATGGGCATTGAAATACAATAACTTTGCGTACAAAGCATCGAATTACTTGATTTTTCACATCTCATTTATCTTATCGAGATAAAAGATGCCACGGGTTGCCGAAGTCAGCGTGTCCCCATTTTCGAACTCAAAATCTTTTATTTAGGTTGATACGTTGGATTTTTAGAGCAAGGAGATGCCCTTTTCGAGTTTCTTAGGTTACGCAAGTCACTTCTTGTCAATACGCCGCTTGCATTGCGTTTGTTACATCGACATTCCTTTTGCTTCCTACTTCCTATTTGTGTACTCGTGTTGCACCCCTTTTCCGCTTTTTATTTTTGTTTTCGTCGTGATTAGACGATTACAACATTCAATTACACGATAAGCTTTGAAATACGATAAAATTGCGTACGAAGCACTGAATTACTTGATTTTTTCATATCTCATTCATCTTATCGTGATAAAAGATGTCCGGGTTTCTGGAGGCATCCCGACCCCGTTTTCGAGCTCAAATTCTTTTATTTAGGTTGATACGTTGGATTTTTAGAGCTGGGAGATGCCCTTTTCGAGTTTTTTAGTATACACATGTCACTTCCTATCAATACGTTGTTTGTGTTGCATTTGTCTCTCGAATATTCTTTTTGCTTCATGTTTCCTATTTGCATACTCGTGTTGCACCCCTTTTCTAGTTTTTGTTTTTGTTTTCATCGTAATTAGATGATTACAATATTGAATTGTACGACAAGCTTTGAAATACCATAATTTTGCGTACAAAGCACCGAATTACTTAATGTTTTCACATCTTATTCATCTTTTCCAGGTAACAGATGCCTCGGGCTGCTGGAGGCAGCCCGACCCTGTTTTCGAGCTCAAAATCTTTTATTTAGGTAGATCTATTGGATTTTTATAGCCGGGGATGACCTTTTCGAATTTCTTAGGATACGCATGTCACTTCTTGTTAATACGCCGCTTGCGTTGTGTGTGTTTCTCGGATATTCTTTTCTCTTCCTATTTCCTATTTTTGTATCCTTTTTCTGAGGGCTTGATTGACTTGTGTTTACGAAGGCCAAGTAGATGCATGTTCTAGGAACTTAGGAGAAGGATCGAAAGGAGAATTCTAATTCCGGATGATCTGGCTAAGAACAACCGAGACTAGGCCACGAAAGTAGGGTAGTAACGGTTGAGGGTTAAACGGATGAATCTAGAACTTATTGGTTTAGTTTAAGGTGTCTGCCACGAAAGTAGGGGATAACTTGACTAGATCACGTGTCTATGCCTTGAGAGAGGGTAGATATCATATTAGGATCGCCTGCCTTAGATAACTTGATTGGGAATGCATGATTAGATAGAATGATTGTTGGTTTCGGAAGTCTTGTGGTGAAACCGTGATCCTAGAATGTTTGTCTCACTTTCAAGAACTCATTAGTTTATTGTTTTTAGTTATTTCATTTTTAAAACCAATATTTGTTGTTTGCAAGTTTGATTTGTAGTTTGAGTTTAGTTTGTGCTGCGTAGTCCCTATGGGATCGACACCTAGAGTACTACACACATATCGTGCACTTGCGGGTAGTTTAGGTTAATTTAGTTTAACTTGGTACGCATCAAGTTTTTGGCGCCGTTGCCGGGGACTATTGTCAATACGTCTTAGATTTGAACCTAGGATCAATCTTGTTTTGTTTTCTTTTTGTTTTCTTTTCTTTCGTTCTTTCTACCTAAATTTTTTTTATTTGTCCTTCGTAGAGCCATCAGATCAAAGAAGAGATGGATAATCAGAATGGTATGTTGAACGGCCATGGAAATTTGCAGCAACAACAACTCGTACCTCAACTGCGAGAACCACGGGCTCCTCCACCACATCGCCTTAGAAATTACATGGTACCGAACATGAACAACGTTCAGACCTCCATACGGATGCCTGCTGTTGCAAGAGAGCAGTTTAAGATTAAGCATGCAATCATCAACATGCTTTATCAGAAGCAATTCATGGGTGGAAATCACGAAGATCTCCATCATCACCTCAGGGACTTCCTAGAGCTTTCTGGTACGTTTAAGATACACGGAGTCTCGGAAGATGCAATTTTGTTGCGTCTCTTCCCATTCACAATTAGAGGACGAGCGAAAACTTGGCTGTAATCGCTTCCCGCTAGTTCAATCACTACTTGGGACCAGCTCTGCACGTTGTTCCTATCAAGATTATTTCCTCCTAGCAAGACTACTCACATGAGGGGAGAAATCACGACGTTTAGATGCAAAAATGGAGAAACTTTGTTTGAGGCATGGGGAAGATTTAAGGATCTTCTATAGATGTGTCCACACCATGGTCTTGAGCAGTGGTATGTTATCCAAATGTTTTACAATGGGATGTTAGACGAACACCGAACGATGTTGGATAACCCTGCTAGAGGACCATTTATGGATCTGAGTGCTGAGGAAGCATACGAGCTGATGGATAACCTCGCCATGAACCACATTCTGTGGTCCACACCGAGAGGTATGCCGAACACAACTCGAGGTTAATATGAGCCAAATAAAAGCAGAGCAAGGGGAAATGCAGCGAACGCTATGTACTATGTGAATTGTGGAGATACAGAGCATGTAGCGTATCCATGCACGGTACAAGAAGACTTCGAACAAATGAACTACGCCCAGCAGCAAGGCAACACGCAATTTGGAAATACCTACAACTCGAATTGGAGGAACCACCCGAACTTCTCATACTGAACGACTCAACCGATGAAGTATTTGGGATTTCAGCAAAGAAAGCTACCACACCAGCAAGTTACCCAGCAATCCCAGCAAGTTCTGCAAGCTCCTCAACCTCCTTAAGCTCCCTCGTCAAGCCTTGAGGCGGTGATGCTTGAATTCATCAAGGAAAAAAGGTAGCAACAATCGATTCAAGCCAAATTCAATGCGAATATGGGGACTGATGTGGTTAATCTCAAGTAATAATTACCTAGACTAATGCTTCCGCAAGAATACAGATCGTATAGTACTAGGGTCGAACACGAGGAATCGATGCAACTCTAAAGCTAGTAAACTAATGAATAGGACGTGTAAAATCAATCAGTAATGGGAATGCAAATAAAGATAAACTAACTAACTAACTAACGGACTAAACTCAATAAACTAGACACCACAGGTTTCGAGAGATGCACGATGATACAACAAAGTTCTAACAAGATCATGGTCTTAGATATTATCACGAGTTCAGGGAACTCAAGCTCTAATATAGGAACTGACTAGCGTAGACTTGTCCACTACCTAGCGTGCGTACTACCAATCTCCCAATTGTGTAATCTCACCCACTAGATGCATTAAGACTTCTATCCTAATCCCTAGATTCAATCGATCGACCTGGCGTAGATTCTAAACCGATTAAATCCTAAATTATGGTTAAGTGCCAAAGTCTAATCCCCTGGCGTAGATTCATTAAACTTCTACAATCATTCATTCGAGTGGCGTACAAGAATGAAAGCATTAAAAACAATCAATCAATCTGAAAATGATCAAATACCAAAATCATTCATTCAAGTGGCGTTCAAGAATAAAAGCATTAAGAATCGGTAAGCATTAAGAACAAGACTTCGTTACATATCGGCCAAGCTCTCTAACCTATGGCTATGGACCTACTCGGACATGAACTTAGAAACGAAACACAAAAGATAACTATATTCAACATTGATAACGAATGAGATTCCTCCCTATTCTATTACCGACGTCTTCAACAGCTCCTCCGCGCTCCGGCTTCGTCGCTCCGTCCTTGCCCTTGTGTGTGAGTTCTGCTCTCCTTCTCTCTCTATGTGTGTGCTCTCTTTTCTCTCCTTGTTTCTGTCTCAGTTCGTCCCTCCAGCTCTCCCCTCATTCGTTACAGCAGCCACCCCTCTTTTCTTGCCTTTTCTTGAGTTTTCCATAACGTTTCCTTTACTTCCTCCAACGAAATATCACTTATTCCTCTTCTCTAAAGGCGTTTTCCTTATTTTATAAGTCCCTAACAAACTCTCATGTGTTTTAAGTCAAATTAACTTATTTGGAGTTGCAGGTTGACAGACGTGACCCGCGCGGGCAGGGTAAGTGACCCGCTCGGGTACGGCGCGGAAGATCGTGCAAGAACGCGATGGAAAAGAGGCAGCCCGCTCGGGCTGAGGTGCTGCCCGCTCGGGCTGAGCTGTTGCCCGCTCAGGCTGACTTGCAGCCCGCCCGGGCTGAGGCCCCGGGCGTGGTATTTCTTGCCCGACTCGTGCACAATTCGCTGGAAAAAATTGCCGTAACAAATGCCCGCTCGGGCTAGGGAATTACCCGCACGGGTAGTGGCTATTCCTTGCCGATTCTCGTCCCATTTGTCCCGTGATGATCCTCGATGTTTGTACTTTGTCTCGTGCACTTCCTTTAGCTCCAAAATGACTGAAAACGTGATGATCATGATGCTTAATGCTTGGTAAAATCAAATGAATGATGAAACTAACTATGAAAATACTAGAATAAAATTGACGTTATCAGGGACTGCAATCAACAAGCTCAAAACACATGTGAAGATGTTAGAAAACTCCATAGCACAGCAAGCTGCCTCATTCTCTCGGAATCCCGGATAGCTTCCCAAAACCCCGATCAAACCTGAGAGAGTACGTAAACGCTATTACCTTGTGCAGCAGTGATGTGATTGAGCATTCATCCTCCAAAGAGCAAGAGAAAGTTGCTGGAACGTCTATGGAAAAAGGCAAGGTACCATCGCGATTATGGAAGGAGTTGAACCAGATTTAGACAAACCATATGTTGCTCCACTAGTGTACAAACCTCCAATAGTGTTTCCTCAACGGTTTGTGAGCAGCAAGAACGAAGAGAGAGTAGGCAAATTTCTAAAGGGCCTCAAGAAGCTTGACATCAATATCCCATTCATGGAAGCCCTCCAAAAAATGCAAATCCAAGGATAGGCGTATCAAAGAGAGTGAGATGGTAGCACTCACCGAGGAATGCAGCGCTATTCTTCAAAACAAGCTGCCCCCGAAGTTAAAGGACCACAGAAGCTTCTCCATTCCACGCACAATAGGTAATATTGACATTGACAAAGCTTTGTGAGATTTAGGAGCAAGCGTGAGCCTCATGCCATAGTAGGTCTTCAAGCGGATGACTCCAGAGATCTCAAATCTACCAAGATGTCTTTACGACTCGCGGATCGTTTGATAAGATATCCGATGGGAATTGTTGAAAACGTTCCCACCAAGGTAGGTAATCTTTGCATTCCCGCTGATTTTGTTGTACTTGATATAAAGGAAGATGCTAGGGTACCCATTATTCTTGGTAGACCTTTCTTAGCTACTGCAGATGCCATGATAGACGTACAACAAGGAAAGCTCTTCTTACGTGTCGGAGATCAGAAGATAGAGTTCAACTTGTCCAACTCTATGAATGGTCCTTCCTTCAAGGAGTTGTGTTTTAGAGTTTATTTGCTGGGCAAATTAGTGAATGACACGCTTTATCTAAGTATTTTTTATCCTCTTGTGCGATGCTTAACACGAGTTGGCAAAGATGCAAGATTTACCGACGAAGAAGCCGAGTTCTACGCAAAATTTATAAGTGCTATTGAAGCACTAAGACACGCCTCATGTGATGATATACCACACGAAGCACACGCTGATTTCGCAGTGGAGAAGGCACCTAAACTCGAGCTAAAACCTCTTTCGTCTTCTTTTCGGTATGAGTACATTGAATGTTATAATAAAAATCCCGTTGTTATGAATGCTAACTTAAGCGCAGATGAGACAAGAAAGCCATCCTCTCTTTTAAAGAAACGTAGGAGAGTAAGCTCTTCAATATGTACGCACGAAATTTTTATGAAAGACAGCCACGAACCTTCCACCGCAGCTCAAAGGAGGCTCCACATGAACTTGAAAGAGGTAATGGAAAAAAGATACCATAAAACTTTTTTATGCAAATATCATTTATCCAACCTCGGGCAGCGAACGAGTGAACCCCGTGCATGACGTACCAAAGAAACAAGCAGTGACAGTGATCCGCAATGTGAACGACGACCGCACTAAGGGATGGCGCGACAAAAAGATCCTACCTCATGACTTCAGACTAGGTGACTTAGTCTACTTTTCCATTCTCGTCCTAAGCTTTTCTCAGGCAAACTACGATCCCGTTGGTCTAGCCCTTTTCATGTGCAGAGGTATTCCTGCATTTGGAATGAGACGGGTAGAACGTTCAAAGCTAATGGACAGCGACTAAAGCTTTGCCAAGCCGTTCAACCAATCGAAAGTGGAAACTTCATTCCCCTTTTTGATCCACCCGTCGCACACGCATGAGGCATGCAGATTTCAAGCTTAAATATGTTAAATAAGTGCTTTCTGGGAGGCAACCCTGCACTTTGTTTTCTATTTTTCATAGTTTTTTAGTTTAAGGCTAGATTTATTGAGAAATGAAAAAAGAACCACACACATGACTTAGCTTTCTTTACCCTCCATCGGAGCTTCACGTAGAGGACGTCGTTCAATTCAAGTCTAAGGGAGCAGCTCACTTTAGTCAGGTTACTTCATTTCACTTCCTTTTATTTTCTCTTTGATTTCGTAGTTTTTAGTTTAGTTTTTAGTTTGTTTCTGTTTTCATGAGTCAGTGTCGTCCTAGCACTTGTCCGGTGCCACGTTTTGAGATGAACCCTGAACCTAGGATACTTAAGAAGCTGACCTTTTCCGTGATATTTTGCATGTTTGAGCTAGGTTTTTCCTAAGCGTTAAAGCTTATTAGTTGGTCGAAAAACAAATAGGTCGTAATTCTTTGGGAATCCTAGTGTTGCTTGTGGGAGGTTTAGACGAGCTTGCTAGGCTAGTTTCTTTTTTATTCTCTTCATCCAGATAATTATACTTTATATAGACGATGCTTTACTTATTTTGATAAGGATTATTAGATCATATGAAAATGAGCTTGTTTTGCAGAATAAGAGCGCACACTAACACTTCGCTGTTGATAAAAATAATGCCTAAAAGCACATAATCTAAAATCGATATGAGTGCATCGACCTTGACACTTTTTTCGATGATTCGGGTCTAAGTGGTGGGTTGGTGATCATCTCTCTACGTCCTAAGGGCATGGCACAATGAAAACGCCACCTACTCCGTTGCACTCTTGAACGAGATGCATGAGTATACCATCATCGGTAGTCTAGGTCTAAGTAGAGGTTGGATCCCTTCAAACCCGACGTCCTAGGAACCTAGTGTGTCTACACAACATAAAAAAAAGAGAGAAAAAAGAAGAAGAAAGAAAAAAACGAAAAAAATTAAGAAAGAAAGAAATTCGGAAATGAAACAAGTATCCTCGATTGTTCTATGTTTAGCATTTGTCTGAAGTCTTGTTTGGTGAAGAGAGTTACGGTTGCTTGTTTAGTTTGCCTTCGATTTGCTTTCTCGTAGGTAGCCATGGTGAACCTAAGATGAAGACTCAAAAAATCATTACGCTGAATTTGCTCTCGACTTGCTCCTTGATCGATTAGGTTCGCTTTAGCGGTGTTTCTAGGAGAAACTGGAATTCTCAGTTTTGTATACCCACGTATCTACATCTACATTTGCTTAGGGACAAGCAAATATTCAAGTCTGGGCGATTTTGATCGTCTGGTTTTCATACGTATTTCTCGCACGATTTTAAAGATATTTATGATGATAGATAAGATGTTTACGTTTGATTTTGTATCTATTTTACTTGTTTTTATGTTTTCATGTTCTTACAGGTTTTAATGCATATTTTGTTCATTTCGAAGCCAAATAACGTACACGAGACAAAGTACTAACATCAAGGATCATAACGGAGCAAACGGGACGAGAATCGACGACGACTGACACAGCCCACGCGGGGCATTCACCTAGCCTGCGTGGGGCATGACCTCCAGCAAATCCAGCACGCGTCGGGGTGAATATCAGCACGCATGGACCAGCAACCCCAATACAGCCAGCGCGGGGCACTCAACTTAGCATGCGTGGGGCATAACGTCAAGCAGCTACAGCACGGCTCGGATTGAGCATCAGCCCCGGATCCATCTTCTCCAAGGGAGCCCACGCGGGGCACACACTCCAGCCGGTGCGGGGCACACACTCCAGCCTGCGCGGGGCACACACTCCAGCCCGCGTGGGGCGCGTCCGTCACCTGCACAATCAAGAAAAGGGAAGTCGCAGCAAAGAGAAAAGAAAGTGGTTAGTTGCCTTTACAAAAAGGAAACATGGTTAGAGAAGAGGACCGGGAGCTATATGGATGGAAAATAGAAAGGAAACATTGCCACTTATTCAAGATTGGAAACTAATGCAAAGAAGAAAGAAAAACACACGAAAAAGTAAAATTGCAGTTGCTGCAACAAGGAGAAAAGGAAGTGGACGGCCAAAGAGGAAAATTGGGAGAAAAGGAAAGAAAGAAAAGAGGAAAGAGAAGGAGGAGAGCTAGGGGTCAAATTGAGTTCAGTTTGGAGAGAGAACACATGTGAGAGTTAGAGAGAATTGAATAGAGAGAGTAGAGAGAGGAGTTGTTTGTGAGTACTCTTGGCAAGAGACATTCAAGGAGCATTGATGATCAATTCAGAACTTCGGTTTTGTTTGGTTTTATGTTATTTAAACTATCTACTTTGATTATGTTGTTTGTTTTAGAACTCATGAGGGAGTAGTTGATTTGTTCTAGGAGAAGGGATTAGCCCATGGCTATCCCGGAACAACTTTGATTTATCTTTGAATGCAATTTCCTGTTTTTAGTTTATCTATTCTTTGTCTGAGTGCTTGATTGACTTGTGTTTACAAAGGTCAAGTAGATGCATGTTCTAGGAACTTAGGAGAAGGACCGAAAGGAGAATTCTAATTCCGGATGATCAGGCTTAGAACAACCGAGACTAGGCCAAGAAAGTAGGGTAGTAGCGGTTGAGGGTTAAACGGATGAATCATAGAATGTATGGGTTTAGTTTAAGGTGTCAACCACGAAATTAGGGGATAACTTGACTAGATCACATGTCTATGCCTTGAGAGAGATTAGATATCATATTAGGATCGTCTGTCTTAGATTATTTAATTGGAAATGCATGATTAGATAGGTTGATTGTTGGTTTCGGAAGTCTTTGTGGTGAAACCGTAATCCTAGAACGCTTGTCTCACTATCCAAAACTCGTTAGTTTACTGTTTTTAGTTATTTCATTTTTAAAACCAATATTCGCTATTTGCAAATTTGATTCGTGGTTTGAGTTTGGTTTGAGTTACATAATCCATGTGAGATCGAAACCTAGAGTACTACTTACGTGTCGTGCACTTGCAGGTAGTTTAGGTTAATTTAGTTTAACTTGGAACACATCAACACCTCGAGTGGTTGGAGGCAGCCCGACCCCATTTTCGAGCTTAAAAATTATTATTTAAGTTGATACGTTGGATTTTCAGAGCTGGGAGATGCCCTTTTCGACTTTCTTAGGATACGCATGCCACTTTTTGTCAATACGCCGCTTGCATTGCGTTTGTCTCTCGGATATTCCTTTTCCTTCCAATTTCCTATTTTCATTTGTCTCTCGTGTTGCACTCCTTTTTCGCTTTTTGTTTTGGTTTTCGCCGTGATTAGACGATTACAACAATGAATTGTACGACGGGCTTTGAAATACCATAACTTTGCATAGGAAGCACTGCATTACTTGATTTTTTCACATCTCCTGCATTTTTTCCAGATAAAGGACACCTCAGGTTACTGGAGGAACCTCGACCCCGTTTTGGAGCTCAAATCCTTTTTTTAGGTTGATACGTTGGATTTTTAGAGCCGAGAGATGCTCTTTTCGAGTTTCTTAGGATACACATGTCACTTATTGTCAATACGCCGCTTGCGTTGCGTTTGTCTCTCAGATATTGCTTTTGCTTCCTATTTCCTATTTGCGTACTCGTGTTGGACCTCTTTTCCACTTTTCCTTTAAGTTTTCGCCGTAATTAGACGATTACACCATTAAATTGTATGACGGGCTTTGAAATACCATAAATTTGCAAAGCACCGAATTACTTGATTATTTCACATCTCTTTCATTTTATCGAGATAAAAGATGCCTCGGGATGCTGGAGGAAGCCCAGTCCCATTTTTTAGCTCAAAAGCTTTTATTTAGGTCGATACATTGGATTTTTAGAGACGGGAGATGCCCTTTTCGAGTTTCTTAGGATACACAAGTCACTTCTTGTCAATATGCCGCTTGCATTGCGTTTGTCTCTCGGATATTCCTTTTGCTTCCTATTTGTTATTTGCGTACTCGTGTTGCACCCTTTTCAACTTTATTTTTGTTTTCATCGTGATTAGCCGTTTACAACATTGAATTGTACGACAAGTTTTGAAATACCATAACATTGCGTACGAAGCACCGAATTACTAGATTTTTTCACATATCATTCATCTTTTCCAGATAAAGAACGCCTCGGGTTGCTGGAGGAAGCCTGACCCTATTTTCTTGCTCCAAATCTTTTATTTAGGTTGATACATTGGACTTTTGGAGCCGGGAGATGCCCTTTTTGAGTTTCTTAGGATACAAATGTCATTTCTTGTCAATACGCCGCTTGCGTTGCGTTTGTCTATCGGATATTCCTTTTGCTTCCTATTTCCTATTTGCATTTATTTCTCCTATTTCCACTTTTTGTTTTGGTTTTCCCTGTGATTTGACGATTACAACATTGAATTGTACGACAGGCTTTGAAGTACCATAACTTTGCGTACGAAGAACCGAATTACTTTCTTTCTTCACATCTCATTCATATTTTCCTGATAAAGGACTCCTCGGGTTACTGGAGGCAGCCCTACCCCGGTTTCGAGCTCAAAATCTTTTTTTAGGTCAATATGTTGGATTTTTAGAGCCGGGGGATGCCCTTTTCAAGTTTCTTAGGATACGCATGTCACTTCATGTCAATCCGCCGCTTGCATTGTGTTTGTCTCTCGGATATTCCTTTTGCTTCCTATTTCTTATTGGCATACTCATGTTGCACCCCTCTTCCGCTTTTTTGTTTTGGTTTTCGCCATGATTAGACGATTGCAACATTGAATTGTACGACGGGCTTTGAAATACCATAACTTTGCGTAAAAAACACCGAATTACTTATTTTTTCACAACACATTTATCTTATCGAGATAAAAGACGCCGTGAGCTGCTGGAGACAGCCCGACCATGTTTTCGAGCTCAAAATCTTTTATTTAGGGTACGTTGGATTTTTAGAGCCAAGAGATGACCTTTTAGAGTTTCTTAGGATAAACATGTCACTTATTGTCAATAAGCCGCTTGTGTTGCGTTTGTCTCTCAGATATTCCTTTTGCTTCCTATTTCCTATTTCTGTACTCGTGTTGCACCCCTTTTCCACTTTTTGTTTTTGTTTTCGCGTGATTAGAAGATTACAACATTGAATTGTACGATGGGCTTTGAAATAAATAACTTCGCGTACAAGGCACTGAATTACTTGATTTTTTCACATCTCATTCATCTCATGATCATCTCGTTTTTTTACACATTTCTCTAATGATTTTAGAGATGTTTATGACCATAGTTGTGAGGATTATGTGTGATTTTGTATCTGTTTTACTTGTTTTCGTGTTTTCGTGTTCTTATAGGTTTTAATGCGTATTCGATTCATTTCGGAGCTAAGGAGCGTACAAGGGACATAATTCGACATTGAAGGTAACAACGGATTGAATGGAACGAGAAATGGACAAGTCATGGCCGAGCATAATCAAGTGCACGACCGAGCATGCATCAAAGAACACATCCCGGTCGAGCATGATCAAGTGCACGACCAAACAGCCACCCTCACCTTGTGCACGGTCGGGCTTGGTTTCCAGCACGGTCGGGCATCCTCTTTGGTGAAGAAGCATGGTCAGGCTTGCTGTCCAGAACGATCGGGCATCCTCCTTGGTGAAGCAAGAGCACGGTCGGGCTATCAAGGCTGCACGGTCGGGCGTTTGGTGCAATTTCATCCCCGTAGCTTATGCACGGGTCGGGCATTCCAAGAGCACAGTCGAGCATCCTACCATTGAAGTCAGCACGGTCGGGCATCATGGATAGCACGGTCGGGCATTGAGCAAAACAACTCACCTATTCACACGGGATGAACCATGCCAACCGGGCAAGACATGGAGCACGATCGGGTATGACTTTGTAAATCTCATTCATCTTATCGAGATAAAAGATGCCCCAAGTTACTTAACGCAGCCCGACCCCATTTTCAAGCTCTAATTATTTTATTTAGGTTGATACATTGGATTTTTAGAGTCAGAAGATGCCATTTTCGAGTTTCTTAAGATACGCAAGTCACTTCTTGTTAATACGCCGCTTGCGTTGCGTTTGTCTCTCATATATTCCTTTGCTTCCTATATCATATTTGCGTACCTGTGTTGCACCCCTTTTGCGCTTTTTGTTTTTGTTTTCGTCGTGATTAGACGATTACAACATTGAATTGTACGACGAGCTTTGAAATACCATAACTTTGCTTACAAAGCACCGAATTACTTGATTTTTTCACATCTCATTCATCTTATCGAGATAAAAGATGCCCGGGTTACTGGAGCCAGCCCGACCCGTTTTAGGTCGACACGTTGGATTTTTAGAGCCGGAAGATGCCCTTTTCGAGTTTCTTAGGATACGCATGTCATTTCTTGTCAACATGTTGTTTGCGTTGCATTTGTCTCTCGAATATTCCTTTTGCTTCCTCTTTCCTATTTGTGTACTCTTGTTGCACCCCTTTTTCACGTTTTGTTTTTGTTTTCGTCGTGATTAGACGATTACAACATTGAATTGTACGACGACCTTTGAAATATCATAGCTTTGCGTACGAAGCACCAAATTACTTGATTTTTTCACATCTCATTCATCTTTCAAAATAAACGACGCATCGAGTTGCTGGAGGCAGCCCAACCCCCTTTTTGAGCTCAAACTCTTTTATGTAGGTCAATACGTTAGATTTTTAGAGCCGGAAGATGCCCTTTTCGAGTTTCTTAGGATACACATGTAACTTCTTGTTAATACGCCGCTTGCATTGCGTTTGTCTCTTTGATATTGATTTCTCTTCCAATTTCCTATTTGCATACTCGTGTTGCACCCCTTTTCCGCTTTTTGTTTTGGTTTTTGCCATGATTAGACGATTACAATACTGAATTGTACGGCGTGCTTTGAAATACCGTAATTTTGTACAAAGACCCGAATTATTTGATTTTTCAACATCTCATTCATCGTATCGTGATAAAAAAAACTCCCTGGGTTGCTGGAGGCAACTCGACCTCGTTTTCGAGCTCAAAATCTTGTATTTAGGTCGATACGTTGGATTTTTAGAGCCAGGAGATGCCCTTTTGGAGTTTCTTAGGATACGCATGTCAATTCTTCTCAATACGCCGCGTGCGTTGCGTTTGTCTCTCGGATATTCCTTTTGCTTTATATTTTCTATTTGTGTACTCGTGTTGCACCCCTTTTGTGCTTATTGTTTTGGTTTTTGCCATGAATAGACGGTTACAATATTGAATTTTACGACATGCTTTGAAATACTATAACTTTATGTACAACGCATCGAATTACTTGATTTTTTCACATCTAATTCATCTTATCAAGATAAAAGATGCCCCGGGTTGCTGGAGGCAGCCCCACCCTGTTTTCGAGCTCAAAAGCTTTTATTTAGTTCCATATGTTGAATTTTTAAAGCCGGAAGATGCCATTTCTGAGTTCTTAGGATACACAAGTCACTTCTTGTCAATACGCCACATGCATTGCGTTTGTCTCTCGGATATTCCTTTTGCTTCCTATTTCCCATTTGCGTACTTGTGTTGCACCCCCTTTTCTGCTTATTTTTTTGTTTTCATCGTGATTAGACGATTACAACATTGAATTGTACGACGAGCTTTGAAATACCATACTATGCATACAAAGCACTGAATTACTTGTTTTTTTTTTCAAATCTCTTTCATGTTTTCTAGATAAAGGATGCCCCGGGTTGTTTGAGGCAACCCGACCCCCTTTTCGAGCTCAAAATCTTTTATTTAGGTCGATACTTTAGATTTTTAGAGCCGAGAGATGCCCTTTCCGAGTTTCTTAGGATACTCTGGTCACTTCTTGTCAATACGTCTCTTCTAATTCTTTTGTCTCTCGGATATTACTTTTGCTTCATATTTCCAATTCACGTACTCGTGTTGCACCCCTTTTCCACTTTTTTTTTTGTTTTCGCCGTGATTAGATGATTACAACATTGAATGTACGACGGCTTTAAAATACCATAAATTTCCGTACAAAGCACCGAATTACTTGATTTTTTCAGATCTCATTCATCTTACCGAGATAAAGGACGCCCTGGGTTGCTTGAGGCAGCCCGACCTCGTTTTCAAGCTCAAAATCTTTTATTTAGGTCGATATGTTGGATAAAGGCGGGAGATGCCTTTCCAAGTTTCTTAGTATACACATGTAACTTCTTATCAATATGACGCTTGCGTTGCGTTTCTCTCTCGGATTTTCCTTTTGCTTCCTATTTCCTATTTGCTTACTCGTGTTGCACCCCTTTTCCTTTTTTTGTTTTTTTTTTTCGTCGTGATTAGACAATTACAATATTGAATTGTACGATGAGCTTTGAAATATCACAACTTTGCGTACAAAGCACCGAATTACTTGATTTTTTCACATCTCATTCATCTTTTCCAGATAAAAGACATCTCGGGTTGCTGGAGGCAGCCCAACCCCTTTTCGAGTTTAAAATCTTTATTTAGGTCGATACGTTGGATTTTTAGAGCCGAAAGATGTCGTTTTTTTAGTTTCTTACGATACGCATGTCACTTCTTTTCCATACGCTGCTTGCGTTGCGTTTGTCTCTTGGATTTTGCTTTTGCTTTATGTTTCCTATTTGCATACTCATGTGGCACCCTTTTTCTGCTTTTCGTTTTGGTTTTCGCCGTGATTAGACAATTACAACATTGAATTTACGACAGGCTTTGAAATACCATAACTTTGCGTACAAAGCATCGAATTACTTGATTTTTTCACATCTCATTCATCTTATCGAGATAAAAGATGTCTCGGGTTGCTGGAGGCAGCTCGAAGAGAATCGACTCTTCTTGAGCTGGTAGTGGAAACCCACGCCAAGAAGAAATTGATCGTCGGGGAAGAAAGCGATGAACCTGAACTCATCGACCCTCGAGCGGAAAGGCCCGTGAAAGCTGTGACGGATAAGATCACACAACAATCAAAAGCTTGTGGTTCAACTCTCGACGAGCTCACTCATTTACAAACGGATAAAATTTATTTTGGATGTAAAGAAAAAATTTATCATTTATAATTCGATTAGTAAATCTAACGATTCTAACTCTAACTTTGTTTATTTTGTAGTTGGCTAGATCGTGTAAGGGGCGTCTATACGGCCTCGGTGCACTGCAAAAGGATATCGTCGAGGACGCCACTACGGTATCTCCCGTGGTCCAAGAGAGCTACAGGCAACAACGACGTATCGAGGATCTCGAAACACAACTTTGAAAAACTCGAGTACAGATGCGACACATGGAGAGCGTCATAGAATTGCTATTCGGCCGAACGGGGGAAACAACACCGCATCAAGAACTGGTTATCAATTCGGATGCAACGCCTTCACGAGGTGCTGGTGACCACGGGGATGACATCGGCCCCACAAATTTAGATGATATGTAATAGAATTAGGTTTTTATTTTTTGTAAGAACTATTTTTATATTAATTAAGGGTTTTTAAAATTTGTTTTTAATTTTTAAATTTGCTTAAAGTTTTATTTTTTTAAAATACCAACGAATGCCCTTTGCTACTTGTAACAGGCATCCATTGGAATCCAAATTTTCTGCCAATTTGTGACGGATTCTCATTGACATTTCCCGCCAATTTGTAATGGATGCTCGTTTCCATTTCCCGTCACTTTTCAATGGATGTCTGTTGCAAGTTTTCAATTCCCACGCATTTTTCGTACCAACAGAAAGGCAACGGATATCCGTTACAATGTGGTAACGGGCATCCGTTACAGTTAGGTAACGGGCATCTGTTGCAGATTGGTAAAGGACATCCGTTGTAGTCATTGTAACGGGCATCCGTTACAATCTGTCAATGGGGTTATCCGTTACCCGTCTATTGGGAAATTTGCAACGGATTATATCCGTTGAAACTCCGTTGGGAATCGCAACGAATCTCAATTTGTAACGCGCGATTCCTAACGGGCATCTATCTGTTGCCGTCCGTTGGGAATCATTCATTGCAACGGATATTAGGCGATTTCCAGCGGACATATCCGTTGGAAATCGCCTGTTTTTTTGTAGCGCGTGGTACTTGAAGTTTTGCATATTCTTTTGCATCCATATCCACATATATTGCATTTCTAACGACAAACGGTAGTCTCCTCACTTATACTTGATGGAGTCCACGATGGGTGTCCTCTAACTAATCAAGCCGTCAATGGATGATAGTGAACTCATCCCTCAATTCCTTACGATATTCCACCATTATAAGTTGCATTTGTGTATAGAACATAGTTATTCGTTCATCTTGTAGTGGTTCGACGCGATAGTTTCCTGAACTAGATATAAAAAAGATAGATACAAAACATAAAGGTTAGCAAAAATAAAAAAAGAATGAAAGGGAGATGAAAATGGCTCATGATATATTAGAAGGTGTTTCGGTCGATTTTTTGCTCGCTCTCATGTCTCTTCCTTGTCTTCTCATGTTTGATTTATTTTAGAACTTAAGCAAAAGCTTGAAATACGCTACAAATATATAACTTCATCGCTACATCTAAGATTTATAATCTAGTTCTTAATACGTCTCTATTTCTATCTAAGACTTTATCTATTTTTTTTTCTCTATTCCCTTTTTTTATTTTTCCTCTTTCTTTTTATTTCTTTTTTCTTTCATTATTTTTGTGTTTCTTAATTTTTTTGTTTTCCCTTTTTTTTTTGCCTTTCTTTTCCTTTTGTTTTGTTTTTCCTTTTTTTTCTTTTTTAAAATGATAAAAAGTAGACTAAATTAAACTAAACTAATTAAAAGTAAGAAAAAAATAATTAAAATAAAAAAAGAAAGAAAATATACTAACACAAGAACCAGGTTCAAATACCATCTTATATGAACTTAGACTAAAATTTTATTATTAAATAGATATAAACGAATTGAAACTTCTAACAACTCAATAGTATAATTTAAAATTTATCATATCTTAAACCCCAACTACAATATAAAAAAAATTCTAGACTAAACGAACAACGCTATAACATTTATAATTTAGGCTTGATAAGGGGGATTATCAAAAATGCCCCTGTAGGGCTAAAGTGCTTCAAAAATACCCTTGGCAGAAAAAAAAAAGTTTCAACTTCAAATCTACCATTAAAATATTGATAATCCCATGTTACCCTTGACGGCATTTTTTCTCTCTCCTCTAGAGCACCTCTAATTCTCGCGCGAAAATTACTGTTCCCCCACACCACAACAGATTCGGCGAGAGTAGCTTGCAATCGGCATCAGATTCGCTGCCAATAGGTTGGAATCCTTTGTTGTCAACAAAGAAGCTTGCAATTAAGCACGTTCCGCAGAAAAACCAGGTGTGTATAGTGAGTTTTTCGTGTTTCTCTTGTGTCTATTGCAATGTCAAAGGTGACAGAGTGGGTCACAGAGTCGTACGGTCGCACTGGGTCACAGTCTCATCGAGGGGTCAAAGGGATCAAAGGTCGTCGCAGGGGTCCAAGGGTAAATGGGTCGAAAAGGGTGAAAGGGTCGCAGGGGTCCAAGGGTAAATGGGCCGCAAAGGGTAAAAGGGTCGCAGTGGTGCAAGGGTCGGATGGGAAAGGGGTCGCAAAGGGTTCAAAGGGTCGCAGAGGTAAAGGGGTCGTAGGGGTCCAAGGGTCGCAGAGGTAAAGGGGTCGTAGGGGTCCAAGGGTCGCAGAGGTAAAGGGGTCGTAGGGGTCCAAGGGTCGCAGAGGTAAAGGGTCGCAGGGGTCCAAGGGTCGCAAGGGTCGCAAGGGGTCGCAAGGGTCGCAAGGGTCGCAGGGGTGCAAGGGGAAAGGGGTCGCAAAGGGTCGCAAGGGGTCGCAAGGGTCGCAGTCGCAGGGGAAAGGGGTCGCAAAGGGTTAAAAGGGTCGCAAAGGGTTAAAAGGGTCGCAAAGGGTTAAAAGGGTCGCAAAGGGTTAAAAGGGTCGCAAAGGGTTAAAAGGGTCGCAAAGGGTTAAAAGGGTCGCAAAGGGTTAAAAGGGTCGCAAAGGGTTGAAAGGGTCGCAGGGGTCCAAGGGTCGCAATGGTCGCAAGGGTCGCAAGGGTCGCAACGATCGCAGGGGTCCAAGGGTCGCAGAGG
>CM071875.1:8926312-8949035 GCA_036759665.1 Gynandropsis gynandra
TTCTGATGTGCGAGCAGAGCATAAGTATGGTGATGGTGAGAACAACTCGCAAATGGTTGTTCACAATGGCGAAAATAATATCTTCGAGTTCGGAGATGGATTGGATCTTAAAATTGGGCAAGAGTTTGATAGCAAGAAGCATGTACAGGCATTTGTAAGGAAGGGTTCAATCGAAGCTTCGTTTAGATATACAACATTGAGATCTGATACGAAGCTGTGGGAAGTACGATGCAGAACCGACTCACTGAGACAACCGACTCAAACGACCCTTAGACTCCCTGCGACGCTCAAGCGACCATTGCGACCCAAATCGACTCACTCAGACTCAACAGACTCACTGACACTCACACCCATTTCAAATCAATAAACCATTCTGGGACTCGACAGCCTGCAAACCCTAGAAATCGACGCTCAACCGACCATCGCGACCCAAACCGACCCACTGAGACAACCGACTCTTGCGACTCAACCGACTCACTGAGACTCAACCGACTTATTGACACTCACACCATTTCAAATCAATAAACCATTTTGGGACTCGACATCCTCCAAAACCCTAGAAATCGATCTATTTACACTTATTGACGCCATTGAAGATTGACTCGTGCTCTCTTCTCCACCGCTGCTGAATCTAGCCATTTCCTTCTTGGCAACGTCGAATTTCCTTCTTGCCAACTTCGAATCGATCCCTTTCAAGTTCGAAATCACTTGTTCTTTCTTGGCTTTTACTCTCCCAGAATGCGGGTTTGGCTTTTACTCTCCCAGAATGCGGGTTTGGCTTTTACTCTCCCAGAATGCGGGTTTGGCTTTTACTCTCCCAGAATGCGGTTTTTTCCACGTTCGAAAATTAAGGGTAAATTTGTCTTTTCTCCAGTTTTTTTTTCGATTAAATAATTATTTTAGGGAAGGGTATTTTTGAAACGTTTTAGCCCTATGAAGGTATATCTGATATTCCGCCGCTTGATAATTTGGAGAACAGTCAAAATCATTCTAAAAATTCGGTAAATAAATTATAAAAAATTAGCAAAGTAAATATATTTTCAATGGATTAAACTTAGTTCAAAAAATAATATAATGAATCTTTATTTATAAAAACCAATAATAGAAATTTGATATAAATAAATAAATTTAATAAAATTCGATAAAAAAAAATATTTGATCGAACCGTATAAAATTATAAAAGAACAATAATAATAAGCTTATAAAGGAAAAAAATAAGAAGATGTGGATCATAAGCTCAACAATAATAATAAGCTTCTGAAGCAGGAAAAAAAGGATTTGGATAATAAGCTCAACAATGCAAGATTAGATATACACGTAACCCACAGGTAGTAATAAATAAATTAATAAATGTATTTAATATTAGGGGAAGTGGCGATGGAAAATGGCAGTGTATTTGCGCTTTACGAGGAAGCTGGAAAAGCTCGACTGTCTCTCTCTCTCGTTGTTCACGAGGCTTTGATCTCCCTTCTTCTCCGGTTGAAGAATTGGTAGTTGCTTCTTCCTTCTTTGTCATGGCGTCTTGGGTTCACTTTATCTATGCCAAACTTAGCACCGCATCTCATCTTTGATTTCTCTGATCTCTGTTTAGCATATAATTGTGTGTGCCTTCGATCTTTGTCTCTGACGTGTTTGATTGTTCGTAATACGGTAAATTTGTAGAATCAGTTGTTCTATTTGATGTTGTTTCCGCAGCACTCGGAGTGAATTTCGATCTTGACAAAGCGCTTTTCGTATATATTTAGCTGTGTACGCATTTATATGTTTCCCTCCGGTTTCTGGAGGAATCCATCGAATTTAATGGATGAGTTTATTTTCGTGGTGTCTATGCTTAAGTCGGAGAGAATCCTTGTGAAAGTCATTTTCTTGGATTTTTAGCTCTTTGTATATATTTGTTCCTTGCTATTACTGGAGAATTCCAAATAATTAGTTGTAAGATTCCCTGTTGTTTCTGCTGAAGTTGGAGAGAAATTTCGATCTTGCTGAAGTTGGAGAGAAATCTCGAGTAATTTATATTTATAGGGACATGAAAATTCTTTTAACGAATCTGAGATTATGTTATGCTTATTTAAATGCTTCATTTTAATTAAAAAAAGAGTTTCGTCTCTTTGTTCTATGTTGATCATGTGATGTCTTTGATTGTATAAATTTAATCTCAAAATATAATAATATTCTCTGTAATCGCTGGATATTTTTGGTTCTTGTTGCTTCGTTTCTGTGTTTGTTCTACATATATAGGTACGACTATGCAGGCTTACATGTGAATCTGCTATTAGGGTACGGACCGTTTGAGCTCAAAGTGCTGTGATTTTACCAACTCTGGTTTAAGACTATAATGGATTATGGATTTGTGGTTAAGTTGGTTTAATTGTTTGATATAATGTATAAACTCTTGAGTCCATGAGGTCAACTTGTATAGATGTTCCGGTCAATGAAATAACAGTTCTTGATCTTGTTGTCTACATCTGTTTACACAATCTTTGATGCAGAAATGTCGATGATAGGCCGAAGAGGAATTCATTACTTTCAGAAGCTCAACGCAGCGAGCATTCCAGCTGCTTTGATTGAGAAGGGACAGAACCGCGTCATTGACGCTTCTTTGACGCTCATCCGTGAAAGGGCAAAACTCAAAGTAACTTCTCAGGCTGATCATCATGTTTCTTCAGGGGACATACGGTTAAAAATGATAGAATTTTCTAGTTCTGATGATGCTTGGTTAATAGCTTCTGGTCGGATTTCTTTTGCTGTTTATGTTAGCAGATGATCTCATTTGAAAGCAAAAGACTATTTTGTTTCCCTTAGGGCGAGCTTGTGCGTCTACTAGGAGGAGCCAAAGCTTCAACATCACTCCTAGGTGTTCCGCTTGGCCATAACTCTTCTTTCCTTCAAGGGCCGGCTTTTGCTCCTCCCCGTATTAGAGAGGCAATCTGGTGTGGTAGCACAAACTCTACTACTGAGGAAGGTATCTCAATTCCTCTAGTTCATGTCATTTCCTTGTGCATAGTGAAGTGTTTGACTATGTTCTTGATCTTACAATCTGAACTCATTTTGGAATGTGGGTCAATATCATGTTTTAGAGAGCAGTCGATTGGGTTCTGTTATTGTGTTGTTTGTTTGTTTTGTGGATGTACACCAACAGAGTAGTTTTTTTTCCTGTGTATTAAGTTTTTAACATTGTGAATCCAACTGGTCTTTTACCCTTTGATTGCACATCTTGTATAAGTTAGAGAATGTGCAATCTAGTCATTTGATGATTTTGGGTATATGTTTTCTTTTAGTGGTAATGGCCATTTACCTTTCTAAAATTATAATTTACATGTAAATGCAGGGAAGGAACTGAATGACCCACGAGTTCTAACAGACGTAGGGGATGTCCCTGTGCAAGAGATTAGAGATTGTGGGGTTGATGATGACAGACTTATGAATGTTATAAGCGAGTCTGTGAAGCTCGTGATGGAAGAGGTGAACTATAATCTCTTATCTAACACACACACACATATTAAGCACAGTCCCCAGAAAAAAAGCTAGGGGCGTACTAGTATTAGCGTCATCCAAATGTGAAATGTACCAAAAATATTTACGAAATGCTGACGTTTTTATCTGTGAAAGAGCTTATTTATGTTTTAGAACACTCCTGTTAGCTTATGATTGATGATCTTTTGATATCTAAAACCTGAGGCTTTCATGAGTGTCTTGGTGGGGGAGATTCCAAATGTATTTTTTGTAGTCTCACGGTTTCATTCTTATTTAAATATTGGGTTTGATCACATGGGGTTGAGGATTATAGTTTTTTTGTCTTAAAAACTCGTTCTGATGTTTCCGGTGCTCTTTCTCCAGGATCCGTTGCGCCCACTTGTCTTAGGTGGTGACCATTCCATATCATTTCCTGTTGTAAGAGCTGTTTCCGAGAAGCTCGGAGGACCAGTCGATATTCTTCATCTAGATGCCCATCCCGATATTTATGACTGTTTCGAAGGGAACAAGTATTCTCATGCCTCGTCCTTTGCTCGTATCATGGAAGGGGGTTATGCACGGCGTCTTTTGCAGGTCAGTCCAGTTTCTTCATAACTCGCCACCAATTAAATTATAGAAAAAGGGAGTGAAAGACAGATCTTGCAATAGAAACTATAGAAAATAGATTGTCAATGTTTTTTGTAGGTTGGGATCAGATCCATAACCAGGGAAGGACGGGAACAGGGCAAGAGGTTTGGAGTGGAACAATACGAGATGCGGACGTTTTCAAGAGATCGCCAATTCCTGGAAAATCTGGTCGCTCTTTCTGTTTCTCTCTGTGACCCCTTCCAAAGTTCCTACATAGATACAACTGCTGTCGAGTAGAATCTAACTGACTCATCTACTGTAACATTTTACGAAACAGAAACTGGGGGACGGTGTGAAGGGAGTGTACATCTCCATAGATCTCGACAGTCTTGACCCGGCCTTTGCTCCCGGAGTGTCCCATATCGAACCAGGAGGTCTCTCATTTCGCGACATCCTCAACATTCTACACAACTTGCAAGGCGATGTGGTTGCAGCAGATGTTGTTGAGTTCAACCCGCAACGTGATACTGTCGATGGCATGACTGCAATGGTTGCCGCTAAGCTTGTGAGAGAATTAACCGCAAAAATATCAAAATGAAACTGTGGGTTTGGTAATGTATTAGACGTCCTTGACGGCTCTTTAAACATTTCGTTAGAATGATGCGAGTTTATTTCTTTCTTTCGTTATTTTGGTTTCCTCATGGTTTTACTCTCTTGAAGAAATTCAATGTTGGTGGACATAAGCGTGAGTAGTTTGGTTATTTTTCTTTCAACTATATATCCATAAATAATGAAAAATTTGCTTAGCTTATATTTAACAATAATAATAAAAGATTTGGTACAAAACATCAATGATAATGCAAAACAGGCAAAATAAACAATTAGGTGTCGATTTTTGGAATTCCTTCTTTCGAAACAGTTGAAAAATCGAAATCGGATGAAAATCAATAACTTTTTATTGAACTGGTTTTTACAAAATTGTAATTTTATTTTATAGTTTTATCTAAAAATAATGAATCATTATGACTTAATATAATATAATAAATGTGTATTTAAACTCTTTTTGTAAGATTTAAATTTAATTATGATTATTAAGGACATGAATTGATGTATTAAGAAAAATTTTATAGCATTATAAAAAAATATATTATATAAAACGATATTAATTTTGGAAAATGTGTAAAAGTTTTTATATGATTATTATGTAAACTTAAAAAAATCAATTTTAAAAGCTCATATAATAAAAAAAATGAACGTAAATAAAAATCAGATACATAAAGAGATCGATGTTCTTTTATCTAAGCATTCCATTAAAAATTGTGTATCATCTCGCTTAAAACATATTGTTTAAAAATTATTTGAATATTATTTTTCAAAAATTTTCTAATGATATTCAATCCGCATAAATTTTATTGGTATCGTTGAATAAAATGACAATGCACATTAATATTAAATACATTATATTATAATTAATAACAATATCAATTTTATATTAATTTTTAAAAGTCATATGACTTACCGCGTGAGTCATTTTAGGATTATAATTGTAATCACATTACCCTGAAGTCTTTCCTTAATTTCAGTCGTTTGTTTGTGGACATTAACGCTTCCTTCTATATACAGACACAATTTCCATTTTCTTCTTCTCTACAGATTTCTCTCTTCTGTTTTGTGCTTTTCTCTCTCTTTTCATTATTGACCCCGTCGTCGTTTCTTCTTTCTACATGCCGTCAATCTGCGCGGCCGAGCTGGCCTCCATGCCTGCCGCCGTCTTTTCCTCTGCGCACGTCGGTCTGCTCTCCTCTGCGTCAGCCGAGCTGCTCCCCTCTGTGTCCGCTGCTTCGTCCGCCAATCTGACCTCCGAGCTGGCCTCCATGTCTGTCGTCGTTCTGCTCTCCTCCTTTGCGCACGCCTTTGTTTCCACCGGTCACTGTTCCTCTGTTGTCTTGCCCGTCGTGCGTGTGTCAGTCAAGCAGATCTATCCGCTGGTCTCCATCGCCACTTAGCTGGCCGCCGCACCGAAGAACGTCAACGGCTTCACAAATGACCATTTGTTAACCTAAACTTCGAGATCATCATATTGGAAAATCTTACCCTTTTATAAACGAGAAATCGTTACCCTTTCAAAATATTACCCTTTTAATATTTTTTTTTTCATAAAAGAAACAAAACGTTTAGTCATTTATAATTGATAACCGATGGATAAGATCTTTCAATAATCTTTATGGGTCTATAATTAACTTAAATTTATAATTAACCTTAAAATAAACTAAAAAATTAAAAAAGAATTTTTTAATAGCGTGGAACAACCAAAACATATTAAATACAGAAATTTTAATATTAAAATGAAATATTTAATTAAAAATAAATTAAAATAAAAAAAGAAATTTAAATTTAAATATTAATGAAATAAATGCATATGAATATTAAAAAAAATTTAATAATACTATTATTAATATTATTAATAATATAATATTTATATCAGAATATAATATGTATGTTTATATCAGAAGAATTTTATACATTAAAATGTTTAAATAAAATTTTAGATATTTGGTTTTCTAGAAAAATATATTTATATAAATTTCTAAAATATCTAACTATAAATATAAATAATGATTTAATATTCATAATGATAATACAATCCAAATATATTTAATTATAAGTATATTTATATCATTATCGGTGATGATGTATATTTGTAATAACATTTCATTTCAACTGATTTGTATAGGTTTAATTTAATAAAAGATTATTAAAATGTGAAAAAAAACAATATTAATTATGTGATCGTTTATAATACTTTGAAAATAATGTAATATTATAAATTATTATAATTTTAAAATTAAATTACAATATAAAAGTGTATGTTATGTAAAAATATAATAATAACAATAATTATAACAAAAATTAAACTAATAATTATAATAATTATAAAATATTTTATTTTTAACAATTAATAATTAAAAAAATGTATAGTATGTAAAACAATAATTATAACAATAATGATAACAAAATTAGTAAAACTAATTCTATCTCCAACCTTTAATATTTTTACTGACCGTTTTCATTATTTTTTATTACATTAAATTTAATAATTAAATTATGTGATTATGATCACATTAAAGATTAAATAGAAAAATTATATACAATTTAAAAATTAAATATATTTATTTTTCAAATCATAAAAATTACAATACTCCCAAAAATAATGTAATATTAATTACAAAATATTTTCTTTCAATAATATTGATATATAGATAATTTTTAACTATATAAAAAATATAAATTTATATCAAATTAAACTAATAATTATAATAATTATAAAATATTTTATTTTTAACAATTAATAATTAAAAAAATGTATAGTATGTAAAACAATAATTATAACAATAATGATAACAAAATTAGTAAAACTAATTCTATCTCCAACCTTTAATATTTTTACTGACCGTTTTCATTATTTTTTATTACATTAAATTTAATAATTAAATTATGTGATTATGATCACATTAAAGATTAAATAGAAAAATTATATACAATTTAAAAATTAAATATATTTATTTTTCAAATCATAAAAATTACAATACTCCCAAAAATAATGTAATATTAATTACAAAATATTTTCTTTCAATAATATTGATATATAGATAATTTTTAACTATATAAAAAATATAAATTTATATCAATTTAAACTAATAATTATAATAATTATAAAATATTTTATTTTTAACAATTAAAAATTAAAATAGTGTATGTTATGTAAAACAATAATTATAACAATAATGATAACAAAATTAATAGAATTTATTCTCTCTCCAACCTTTAATATTTTTATCCAACGAGTTTTCTATTATGATCACGTTTTTCTATTATTTTTTATTCCATTAAATTTAATAAATAAATTATGTAATTATGACCACATTAAAGATTGAATAGAAAAATTATATACAGTTTAAAAATAAAATATATTTATTCTTCAAATTATAAAAATTACGAAAATCAATATATACATAGATTTATAAATAATATATTAATATTCGATTAAATATAATAAATTTTATAAAAATTAAAAATAATTTATGTAAAATATTACAATTTTAGGTTTAATATATTATTTATAACTAATATATATTAATATTTCATTAAATATAATAAATTTAAAAAGTTTAAAATAATTTATATAAAATATTATAGTGTTAGGTTTGATTATGTTTTGTGGATATTAATAAGATATTAAAAGAGATATTTAAAAATTTTAAATCATTTAATTACATTTAATAATTTTTTAATGATCAATATAATTATATTAAATTAAAAAAATTAGTTTTAAAAATAAAAGATTCGTAGAGGTGATTTCACCACAAACCTCTTTTTACTCTTCCACCAATACAAAATATCTACATTCCCAACATTTTCTTCACATTCTTCTGACAAATAATTTTATATTTGGTCTTAAAATAAAATCAATAATATTTTTTATTTATAATTTGATCCTTAAAATTAATTTTATTATATATCTATATATTAAATAAATTATCTATTTAATACTTACAGATACGAATAATTGCGAATAATTGAATATACTATTTGTATTTATATTTATCGAATATCTAATTTTTTATATTTGTATTTGTATTTATTTCTTCGATATTTGTATTTTCAAATCGAATACTGATAAAATACGAATTGAATACGAATACTTCAAATACTTTGCCCAACCCTAACTTCAATCAAACTGTGTCTGAAACCGATGATTATTTTAAACTAATCAACCATTATAAAATCTAAATTAGGAACAGATCATGCCATGGTCGACGTGTATTTACTACCCTGTCTTGCACAGGTCATTCGATTAAACTAGACAAAACTTATGTAGTTAACCGGAAACACATAGTCCTTGCATTATCTCTTCGACGCATACACAACCCTGAGCCTCACTTGTCTGTTTAATGACTTAAACAGCTCTATGAAAAGCCTACACACAAATTTATGGGAATGAAGTAAAAATGTAGTCTAACAGCCCAAATTTAACTAAATCCCACGGCTTAAATTTGATGCTGTCAATGTTTTACTGAACGTACAATACAGAACTAAAATGGATTCATAGCTCAATTAAAATTTCTCTCGCATCTTTTGCGCTTCTAAACGAAGTATTTCGCCTTCTTAGCGACCCTCATATCACCCGACTGTCAAACCAAACCCAAACTTGTAGTCCTTCTTCTTATGATCAAGCTGTCACATAAATTAGTGATGCAAAGAGAAAGTGAATAGCTAGAAGAGAATCATCAAATTCAAAAGCATGACGGAATTTCATGTGAAACCAATTGCAAGGCTAATGACTATTATTAATAACTTCGTACCTCTGCAGACAGAATGAAATTGAGGCCCATATTCAATCGTTCTTCAAGGTAAGCAGATGTAACACCATTGGAATCAATCTTTCCCCTCAAGCGACACTAGAAAGATCCATAAGGCAAAATTAGATTTAAGCCGATGAAAAAAATGTTCAATATTTCAATTTCACGATAACAGGAAGGAGTTATAGGCAAAATTTCCACCAAGATTTACATATTGCTAGGTACCTGTCTGAGAATGTAGTCATAGCCCACACTAGATGTAACATCTCTCGACATGTAGTTGTACATGAATTCCGTAGCAAGTGAAACCTTATTAAGAGCACATAGAAAAAATATATCAATACATCAACTCAAAATGTTGAGTTACATTCAGATCAGCACTAGGAGGTTTATATATAACCTTCTCTGAGACTTTCTGGACATAGCTCAGGGCAACCATACCAGTGCTAGCAACTTGACCAGTCGCGACCTATGAGTCAAAAACAAAAACATAAAAATTCTAGTTTGGGAAGGGAGAGCCGAAAATGTAGTCAGAAGACGATTCTAGAAACTAAATAAGTTCTTGGGAGATTCCCAATTTTAAAAAGCAGCAGCAACTGGGTGAGAATGAAGATATAATTATATGAAAAAAATATTTTACTCATATATGACAGACCTTTTTTCGATAATATCAAAACATTTGAAATGGTAATGAAACAGAGACGATAAATATAAAAGCAATGATGAGAAAACAGGTATAACAAGCTTCAACTGAGATTTGGATGGTAAAAGACCTAAAACGCTTAAATCCATATGCTATTCCCAATATATACATAAACGATTGCAATTTTTCCTCATGGTTTTAACCTGCAAGGTTGTTATTGAATCACATAATGTGCCGAAGAGTATAAAATGGGGACCTATATTGTAAAGGAACTTCATAAGCAGTTGTCAATTGCAAGCTGAACGAATGACCAAGAAGAAGGATTACCATCTTATCTGTCTCATATCTAGCAGCATAACCGATGCCAGACTTCCTATGTTGGCCAGCCCAGAAAACCTCGCCACCCAAAGCTAGGCGGGGTGTCACACTCTGAAAGATGATCATAAAATTCAGAGAATAAGAGGAGCACCGAGTGCTGATTAAAATTTCAATGACAAGATGTAGAACATTGTTCGCTCTGACTATATGCATCACCGAAGTCCCCAAGTTCAATGATAGTAAGATTAGCCAAATTTCATCTAGAACATTTCAAATAAACAGTATGAACATCAGTTCTTTTTGGGTTCTATATGTAAACAATTTACTGCAAAATGGATAAGAAACAATGACTTATATGCCAGAAAACTTGGGGCATACAATTTGATTTCGTTTCATCTCTTGTTTTATCACACACAAGAGGATCAAAATATACAAAATAACAGCAGATGCTTCAGTTTTCCACTTTACCTGGATATAGCTCGCTCCAAATAAAGCTCCATTTCCAAGTTGAAACTGGGTCCTGTAGTCTGACCCCTACGCAGATATAAAATTAATGCTTAGACAAACTCCTCCGAAGTCGATCTCAGCAAAAAGGTTTATAAAAGTTTTAAGAGATATAGATGCTTAAAGCTTTTAATGACCATGTAATCGAAGTTGAACATCGCATGTGACATGTGTGGTTCACTTGTGAGCTGGTAAAGAAAACAAAAAAAAAGATTTAGTGATACGATAGTAGATCAAATGAAGATATTATGTAGTGACTCATACGGCAGATACGGCATCTACAATTGCAGCAAATTTACCTGCGCATTAGCTTTCATGGTCAGCTTATCAGTTAAATCACACTTCACTCTCGCATTTAATCGACCATCCGTCAAGACCCTTCCGATAAGCATCAACTGTTTAGAAGTTCATCAAGTTTGAAGCTTCTTGATTGCCCTTAAAATAGAAAAATACTGATTACCATATTCAATGAAACAAGCTACCTTTGGTTCAATAAAATTTGCACCGAATTCATAATGTGCAGTAGGGATTTTGATTGTTTCAGAAGACTGAGAAGGAACTTCTGTTGGCCCCATCAATACACTGTTTAAAATGTCAAGAAACAGGTCATGAAGGAACACAAACAAAACGATGTTGAAGTTTTACTTATTAACCGCATCTTCTTACCTGTGACTAAGAGAAAACTTTGAATTCAACCCTTTGGTAAAATCAAAGCGTAAGCCCTCAAAAATTTCAGGTTTTAAGGACACTGCAAAGCACAATTAAACCGGTCAAGCATCCAAATGTGAAAACAAAATCAAAGGCTACACCATATACAATCAATATGTCTTCAAATCGTTCATTTGAAAAAATTGAAACCCTTTTTATTGGATGATCAGGACTGATATCAAAACAGAAAACCTGAGAAGATCCTTCCCCAACTTCCATGTGACTAATCAATAAGATAAATCACATGAATATTGTAGCAATTAGTGAATCTACTATGAACATATTCTTAGCGAACAGATCTTGAAGGGATTGAAATAAATCCAAAACATTAATACCAAACACTTCTAAAGTCCATATAAGACATTGAAATATATTTTTTCAGAGATTCGAAAGATTGTTCGAACAAAATCATTCCTACTCCTAACCCTTAAACTTTGCGGCAGTATTGCAGAACTGACTCAATTTAGTGCCTACAGCAAACAGTTCTATCCAACGAAGCAGATTCAACCCATTTAAATTTATCTAGAACGGCCTTGGACCCTTCCACACTGCTACGTTTTCCCAACTAAAAACAAGCAAACGAGTGAACAAGTAACAATTACATCAGAATTTTGCAACCGGTTCCACTGTAATGGGAAGAAAGCTACAATCAGACTTAGATATTAAGCTTAATATCTATGCGACAATTAATAACCGGAATTGAAATCAAAGCATTCATAACCGTAAACACAAACTATCATCCATTTTAACATAAAACAAGGTCAAACAAGACATAGCAGGTATGAAAGGCACTCCATTTCAAGCAAAGCATCCCTAAGTGCTTAACCAGCGCAGTGAAATATTAAGTTCACAACGAAGATAACATCATCAATGCACAAACAAAACATCTGATTTCCATCTTACAATAACAAATGCAACTCTTAGGGTAGTCATCTACAACTAGATTATTGACTCTAACATCCCCATCAAAGACCTGAATCCAGAAATCCAGAAATCCAAAGACAACGCAACCAGATTCAGATTAAGATCACCCACAACACCAAGTGACAACATAAACTAAGGAAAAAATTATGTAGAGATAAAGTATCTGATACTGAACTGAGAGCTTCACGGTGGATTTCTTCATAGGGAATAGGGCATGGGAGGTTCGTGTAATCCACTTTCTTCTCGACATTGCTCTTCGAATCGGCCTGTTCCGCCATAGCCGGTGGTGCAAGACCCGCCATCGCCATCGCTGTCGCCTACGCCTCTTCGAAGCCCTTCTTCTGCGATTTGAGAGAGAAAACGGGAGGAGGCAAAGAAGGGGAAGAAGGGAGGGTTTTTTCTGTATGGAGGCTACGCTGTGGGTTTTTGTTTCTGCGTCAGGGTTTTGCGACCATGGTTAAGTTGCTGCAGTTTGGTTAATAAATTAACCGGTTTAGAAGCGTTTTCCCGGTTTAATACAAGTCTAAGACGTGGTTGTCACTTTTGTTTTGCGTGAGGAATTCTTTTTCATCTTTTCTGGTGTACGTAAGGAGAGAGGGAAAAAAAATCTCTATCATCTCTCAATTTCTCAAAATATTTCTACTAATGCACTCACTGATACATTGTATTGCCCACATTTCTGCTTCTCAAATTTAATATATAGATTTTCAGTTCATTATATCCGACTATTAGAGACTATTAGAGTGACAAAATCAGAAGTCATATTAAGAGCGATGTTGGGATTAAGAACGATGTTGGAAGAATGTCGGAATGACTAGCACCTAGAGAAGCGAGCCTGGGACATCCAGTAAAGGCCGATTCGGTAGCCATGTATAGATATTGAGCTAACGATGATGATGGGCTGTGAGTTGCGGGATTTCAACATCTTTGGTTCACGCATGAGAAACCGTAGACACTCCACTCCTCAAATGATTCCCACACATCTCTAAGAAGAAAGTAAGGTTCGAGTTTAACATCAAGTTTAACATATAGATATCCAATACACTATATTTGGCTGTTAGGGCGACAAAATTCGAAGTTTTATTGAGGAGCAACGTAGGGAGAGGGACGAAACGGCTAGCATCCAAAGAAGCCGAGGTTAGAGCGAGTCTAGGAGGTCTAGCAGAAGATTGGTGTGGTGGTCATGTACAGATGTTGAGCTAACGGTGATGTTAGGCTATGAGTTGTGGGTTTCTCAACATCTTTGGGTATTCCACATCTTTGGTTCACGCATGAGAAATCGTAGGTACTCCACTCCGTAAATGACTCCCAGTTGTCGTTCTACATTCTACACATTAGATGAAAATTTTGGTTGTTTCCGGTTTCTAATTGTAAATAAGGTTTCATAAAGTATTTGTGTAGTTTACATTGTAGAAGATTTTCTGGAATTTAGTTTTTTTAATTAATCTAAGATACACTGATTGCATTATTTCCTTAAATGCATCCATTTCCCTTTAAGCGGTGGAAGGTCTACAACAATTGTTTTGGTGCATGATGATGGTTATGTTTTTCTAACTCATGCAATCATTTCTTCCAACAAATATGAACAAATCTTACGGTTAGTTTCCATCACATTATAAATATATTTTTTAAATTTTTACATTAAAAATTAGAATTCGTGTCTTTGTATTGGTCGATACATATATCAAATGTGATGACAATATTTGAATTAATGAATTATATAAAAAATTAAGAAAAATACAATTTAATTATTTCAAAACAACGGAAAAACATTCTTTATAATAACTACAATTTTAATAATTAAAAAGTTTTCACCTTCCAATTAATTTTTTATATGTCTATACATGATCTTAAAAATTTGTATTTAGTTTAAAGTTTTATAATTTAATTTTAAATAATCAATACATTATTGACACATTTTATATAAATTTATTTCAAAAAAAATATTTGGAAAAACATTATATTTATATACATATATCATTGATTACAATAATCTATCAACCCAATAAAAAATAATAAATACATTTATTACAATAAATACAATTTTTAATAATTGGAAACCTTTCACATTCTAATTAAAAAAATAATATACACATATACATTATCTTAATAATTTTTATTTAATTTAAAGGTTTTGAATTTAATTTTAAATAATCAATACTTATTTTATATAAATTTTAAATATATTAGTTTCAAAACAATTATTTGGAAGAACATTAGATTAATAAGACCAACAATCTATTATTAGGTATTAAAAATACACAATTAAGGACTCATATTAGAAATTCTAGAACTAATGTACATATTTTTATTTATATATATATGTATTAAAAAATAAAAAATCATAAATACATTTTTACAATAAATACTAACTTTTCACCTCCAAATTAAAAAAATATACATCTATCATTAGTTACAATAATTTATAACAATCCAACAAATTTAAATCATTCATAAATAATTTTAAATGAACCTCCCAATTAAAAAAATAATAATATATGTTTATACATGATCTTATGAATTTGTATTTAGTTTAAAGTTTTAGAAGTTAGTTTTAAATAATAAATACATTATTGGCACATTTTATATAAATTTTAAATATATTTATCTCAAAAAAATTATATTTGAAAAAATATTACATTAATATACATCTATCATTGGTTATAATAATTTCCAATAACCAACCCAATAAAAAAATAATAAATACATTTCTTAGAATAAATACAATATATAATAAAAATTTATATATAAAAAGTAGCAAAATATCTCAACTCTCATGATGCCACCTCATCATCGTATTATTATTTTATTTTATTTTTATATTCTACATTAATTAGTATTCATAAATAACTTTAAATGAATTATATATTAGTAATATTAATATTTTAAAGAAACACAAATTATATTAATTTAGAGGATATTTTAGTTAATATACAAGTAAATAAACAAAAAATCAGTAAATTAATAAATAAAAAACGAAAAATGTTTATATATTCATTTGAAATAAAATTTAGTAAATTATTAAATTTGAACAAAATAATTATTAGCAAATATTGATTTTTATGCATTCTCTTTTTTCAAATTCCCACATCATTAAAATATTTTTTTATTCTACATTAATTATCATTCATAAATTACTTTAAATGAATTGTATATTAGTAATATTAATATTTTAAACAAACATAAAATTTTTATATTAATTTATAGGATATTTTAGTTAATATATATATGTAAGTAAATAAAAAATCAGTAAATTAATAAATAGAAACAAAAAACAAAAAATGTTTATATATTTATTTGAAATAAAATTTAATAAATTATTAAACTTGAACAAAATAATTATTAACAAATATTGATTTTTATGCATTTTCTTTTTTCAAGTTTCCACATCATTAAAGTGTTTTTTTATTCTACATTAATTACCATTCATAAATTACTTTAGATGAATTATATATTAGTAATATTAATATTTTAAAGAAACACAAAATATTTCTATTAATTTAGAGGATATTTTGGTTATTATGTATGTAAATAAATAAAAACATTAGTAAATTAATAAATCTATATAAAAAAGTTGTAAAATCTCTCAATTCTCACATTATCACCTCATCATCCTATTATTATAAAATTTGAATACAAATTAAAAAGAATTTGGGTTATAAAATAATTGAAAACTATTAGAAACTAAAGAAATGAGATAAATAAATAAAATATAGATAAATAATCATATAAATATATTATATAAAACTATATAAACTACAAAAGATTTTAATATTTCAAATTTTAAATTTTATATGTAAAATATAACAAATTTATGTATTTATGTGAAATAAAAATTAATAGTATATTTATATGAAATTTTGGTTATAAGAAATTGAAAAAAATATTGTAAATTGATAAATGAGACAAATAAATAAAATATAGATAGATAAACATATACATACATTGCATAAATCCATATATTTTTTCTTATTCACGAATTTCGTGAAACATATTAATATTTCAAAATTTAATAAACTACACATCAATATATTATTTAAGCGCATCTTAGATGAAAGTTTGGTTATAAAAATATAAGAAATATTGGAGACTCTAAAATAAAACAAATGATAAAATTGATAATTGTCTAATATATTATATCTAAAAAATTTTATTTTAAAAATCATATATTTTTATATAACATTGATATCACTATCATATATTACTGAGTTATAACAATTACATCCTGCCAATTTTTTTGATGATTTTAAAAAAAAACTAAATATATTATCTATTTTTTCTTTCGTAAAATGATATAGAAAATATATCATCACATATAATTTTTTGTCTTTCTAAATAATGATGCATTTTTTATATATGAATTCAATTGTATAATTAAAATTGATAAAACTCTGTGCATTGAGTGAGTTCTATTACTATATAAATATCATCTAATAGATGGCGTATGTTCACTGAAAATGGATCGAGACCGCACTAAAACTATTTTCATATGTTACTTTATTGATATTGTGGTTCTTCCATGGTAAATCAACAACTATTATCATGTGTATCACATTAAAGGATNTGAAAAAATATTATAAATTGATAAAATGAGAGAAATAAATAAAATAGAGATAGATAAACATATACATACGTTGTGTAAATCCATATATTTTTCTTATTCACGAATTCTATGAAATAAATTAATATTTCAAAATGTATACTTGATGTGTAGTTATATAGTGTATATGTTTATCTATCTCTATTTTATTTACTTCTCTCATTTTATCAATTTATAATATTTTTTCAATTTATTATAACTAAAATTTCCTGTAAATATATTACTAATTTTTATTCAAATAAAATACGTAAATTTGTTATATTTTATAAATAAAATTTAAAATTTGAAATATTAAAATATTTTGTACTTTATATAGTTTTATATTTATCTATATTTTATTTATTTAAATCATTTCATTAGTTTATAATAGTTTTCAATTATTTTAAAATTGATAATCGTCTATTATATTATATCAAAAAAATTTCTTTTTAAAAATCACATATTTTTAATATAACATTGATATCACTATCATATATTGTTGAGTTATAATAATTAGATCGTGTCAATTTTTTTTGATGATTTTAAACAGAAAATTAAATATATTATCTATTTTTTGTAAAATGATATAGAAAATATATAATCACATTTAATTTTTTTGTCTTTCTATATAATGATGCATTTGTGATATATAAATTCCATTTGTATAATTAAAAATTGATAAAACTCTGTGCATCGAGTGAGTTCTATTACTATATAAATATTATCTAAATAGATGATGTATGTTCACTAAAAATGGATCAGAGCCGCTCTAAAATTTTTTTTTGTTACTTTGTTGATATTGTGATTACTCTATGGTAAATCAGAAACTATTATCATGTGTATCATATCAAAAGATGTTTTATCATCGAATATCATCATATCTTTTGCAGATCATCGTTTGGAGAAATTCTCATCCGTTTATTATCCAAAATGATTGGATGTGGCATAAATCCGAACAAAAATGAGTATAAGGGTGTTTGTTTGGCTCTTTGAAGAAGTAGAGACAAAAGTTCGATTGAATATAGAATCACCATGCGTGAAAGTAGAATAATAATAAAAGAAAATGCAGCAAAAATTTGAAAAAAAATTGGAAGAAAAAAATAAAGATTGCAGAGTTAATTAAAATTCTAACCAATAAGCACCAAATACTATGTATCACCATATAATAATATATTATATATGTTACATGTTTTTAATTTTTTTCACTCTAACTATGAGTCAATTGATTCAATTATTTTGTTTTTCATATGATTTTAAGATATAGAAGAAAAATTATAAAATTAATTATATTTAGACAAAATATTCACATTCATAGTTCAATGCAATATATTTTTACCCTATTGATATTCTATTAGCTTCATATTTATTTTAATTATTCTGTGTTATTGAAGATTATTTAAAAATATAATTTTCCACTTAATCTTATTATTAAAACAGATCAATTTTATGTTATAGCATTCTGATATTTTTTATTAGGATCTATTACCTATTCTTTGATAAAATAATATATAATTAATACCATGAACCAAAATTTTTAGTATTTCTAATATATCGATTTATTTTTAATAGATTAATTTTATTATATATTTGTAAATTTTTAACATCCCGCGCATTGCGCGGGTTCTTTTTCTAGTCTATATATAAAAAGTAGCAAAATCCTTGGCTTCTCATGCAGCAAACTAAGCATTTTATTTTATTTTATTTTATTTTTTCTATAAAATTAATGTATTTATTTTGTATATTTATTGTCATTTTTAAAACCTCTTTCTTCAATTAATATATCAATATTAATTGAAGAAAGAGTATATATTTAAATTTATATAAATTTGTTATTTAAATTTATATAAATTTTTTATTCATGAGCTCTACAAAATATTTCAAAATTTAAATTTCATGTATAATTATATAACATGTTTATGTATTTATATGAATAAATAAATAAATATAACATATGTTTACATGAAATTTTTTATAAAAAAGAACAAATATTAGAAACTAAAGAAATGAGAAAAATAATCTATATATAAAAAGTAACAAAACCTTTGGCTTCTCATGTATCAGCTAAGCATTATTTTTTTATTTTATTTTACTTTTTCTACAACAATTAATATATTTATTTTGTATATTTAATGACCTTTTTAAAACCTCTTTCTTCAATTAATATTTCAAAATTTAAATTTCATTTATAATTATTTATATAACAAATTTATGTATTTATATAAATAAATAAATAAATATAGCATATGTTTATATGAAAATTTGTTATAAAAAATGACAAATATTAGAAACTATTGAAATGAGAAAAATAATCTATATATAAAAAGTAGCAAAATTCTTTGCTTCTCATGCTTCTATCTAAGCATTATTTTTTATTTTATTTTATTTTTTCTACAACAATTAATATATTTATTTTGTATATTTAATGACCTTTTTAAAACCTCTTTCTTCAATTAATATATCAATATTAATTGAAGAAAGAGTATATATTTAAATTTATATAAATTTGTTATTTAAATTTATATAAATTTTTTATTCATGAGCTCTACAAAATATTTCAAAATTTAAATTTCATGTATAATTATATAACAAGTTTATGTATTTATATGAATAAATAAATAAATATAACATATGTTTATATGAAAATTTTTATAAAAAATAACAAATATTAGAAACTAAAGAAATGAGAAAAATAATTTATATATAAAAAGTAACAAAAATTTTGGCTTCTCATGGATCCACCTAAGCATTATTTTTTTTTATTTTATTTTACTTTTTCTACAACAATTAATATATTTATTTTGTATATTTAATGACCTAAAAATATAGTATATTTACATGAATGTTTAGTTATAAAAGTATTGAAAACATGGTAAAAATAATGAAAAGAGACATAAATATAATATAAATAATAATCATATAAATTTGTTGTACAAATTTATATAAATTTGTTTTATTCATGAGCTCTACAAAATATTTCGAAATTTAAATTTCATGTATAATTATATAACAAGTTTATGTATTTATATGAATAAATAAATAAAAATAGCATATGTCTAAAAAATTTTGTTTTAAAAATCACATATTTTTTATATAACATTGATATCACCATCATATATTATTGAGTTATAATAATTAGATCCTACCAATTTTTTTATGATTTTAAACAAAAATATAAATATAGTATCTATTTTTCGTAAAATGATATAAAAAATATATCATCACATTTAATTTTCTGTCTTTTTTATATAATGATTCGTTTGTGATATATAAATTCCAATTGTATATTTAACAATTGATATAAACTCCGCTCATCGAGCGAGTTCTATACTATATAAATATCAACTAAATAGATGGTGTATGTCCACTGAAAATGCATCGGGACCGCACTACAACTATTTTCATATGTTACTTTTTTTATATTATGATTCCTCCATGATAAATTAACAATTATTATCATGTGTATCACATCAAAGGATGTTTTATCATCGAACAACATCATATCTTATGCAGATCATGGTTTGGAGAAATTCTCATTCGCTTATAATCCAAAATGATTGGATGTGGCATAAATCCGAACAAAACTGAGTATAAGGGTGTTTTTTTTGGCTCTTTAAAGAAGTAGATACAAAATTTCGATTGGACATAGAATCACCATGCGTGAAAGTAGAATAATAAAGGTTACTCGGTATAAAATTATTCTTGATTCAAGCTTTTTGTATGTGATACTAAGAATTATAGTTTTCTATGGTAATAATTTGTTTTTCAATTTGTTAAGAAGTGATTGGAGTGGAAAGAAATAAACAACATCAAATCTATAACATCTCATAGGAGTTTAGAAACTGTGAACATAAAGAATAATAGAAGACGAGTGAATTATAAATTTGAACTAATTAACTATGCTAATGAGGTATGCTTTCGGTGAAATGATAGGAGATGATGGAAGAGGAAATGAAGATAGAAGAAAAAACGATTCATTTGTTCATGTGGATGATACGATAAATCTTTTGAAATTTCTTTGTCATTACTAATACAAAAAACATGATGGAGTTTTGATTTTATTTTTATTATATTTTATATTGTAAAATAAACATAAATAATAAAAGAAAATGCAGAGAAAATTTGAAAAAAAAATTGGACAAAAATAAAGATTGCAAAGTTAATTAAATTATAACCAATAAGCACCAAATACTATGTATCACCATATACTAATATGTTATATATGTTACATGTTTTAATTTTTTTTTCACTCTAACTATGAGTGAGCGGATTCAATTATTTTGTTTTTTCATATGACTTTAAGATATAGGAGAAATATTATAACAATTAATTTTATTTTAGACAAAATATCCACTTTCATAGTTCAATGCAATATATTTTCACCTCATTGATATTCTATTAGCTTCATATTTATTTTAATTATCCCGTGTTATTAAAGATTATTTAAAAATATGTTTTCCACTTAATATTATTATTCAAATAGATCAATTTTATGTTATAACGTTCTGATATTTTTTATTAGGATTCATTATTTATTATTCAATAAAATAATATATATGCAATGTTATAAACCAAAATTTTTAATATTTCTAATATATTTATTTATTTTTAATAGATTAATTTTATTATATATTTTCAAATTTTTAACATCCCGCGCATTACACGGTTGTTTTTTCTAGTATCATCTAATAGATAAAAAAAATTGTTTCACCTTTGATGATTATCTTAAATATCCCGTAAAAGATGGAAATGGAAAAGTCACCATTACATTTAAAAAAGGTGTATTTATAGGTGTTAATACCGCATTGTAATTATAAATGTATTTCATACGTTAACAATTTTTTTTAAAGTAATAATTTACAAAAATACTTTTTTGAAATCAATATTTCTCTCTTCTCTTTTAGTATGAAACATTGTAGAAAAACTACAGAAGAAAAAGTTTATAGCAATTTTAAAACAAAACATTTCATTGAAATGTTTGATTTTTCGTAAAATAAAATCTCCTAAAGTTTTCCAAAATTATTGAATGTTCTTCCAAAAATGGTATGGTCACAACAACAAAATCAAAAACTCGATAGAAGTCGCACATTCATCTAGGTAAGGGAGAGAAAACGAAAAGGAGTTTGACTATATTTTATTTCAGTTTAAATGTAATTAAATTATTGTTTTGATATATCTTTTATATTTTTGCATAATTATGATTGAAAGGTTATGATTTCTAGTTTTCGTAAGTTGATTTGTAGTTGTAAATTTATGTTCTATATTCAAGTTTTATTCCAATTGCAATTCAAGATTTTCATGACAAAGTATTGATTGTAGAAAGTTGGGATTATTTTCTTTAATATTATTCACAAATTTAGATAGTTTTGTATATATAATGGAGATCATTGAAGATCGGTGAGACGTTTGAAATCACATCAAAGTTATATGATAATCATATATATATATATATATATAAAAGGGGTATTATCAAAAATACCATTTAGGCTAAAAGACTTCAAAAATACCCTTCCTAAAAAAAAAACAATTTGCTTCAAAAATACCCTTACAAATGCCAAAATGTCCAAAATACCCCCTGCGACCTTTCTACCCAGTTTGATCCAGTTTGACCCTGCGACCCAGTGACCCAGTACGACCCTGCGACCCAGC
>CM071875.1:8949376-8964950 GCA_036759665.1 Gynandropsis gynandra
AAGAAATCACTCAAAAATTGAAGGAAATCGTTCGAAAATAGAAGGGAAACACTCGAAAATGAAAGGAAATAGCTCTCTACTTTGTTTCCCTCCTCTCAATTTTCGTTTTCCCTCTTCTCATATTTGTCTTTCCCTCCTTTGTATGTGTTTTTCATTAAGGGCACATATGTCTTTTTTCCAATTTTTTTTTATCAGATTTAGGAGGGTAGTTTTGAAGTGTTTTAGGGCATTCTTGATATTCTCCCATATAAAAGAGAGTTTTTTTTCCTCCCCTCTCAGGAAAAACCCCCTTTTATCAAACGTATTGAAATACCCCCTTTCATCTGTTCTTCTTCCTCACTCGGTATTAACTCCGCTCAAATTCCTCAAATTCATTGTACCTGCCAAGCTCCTTACCAACTCTCCTTCTACCGGTTCATTTTCACGCCGCTATCACACGACTCCAACCCCTCCCTTCGTGATTCTTGGTCTACCACACACCACACACGATTTTTTCCCTTTCATCCCCTGCTTGTCTCTCCGTCCCCCGCGCTCACCCGCCCCGATTTCCCCACTGATTCAACCTCCCCCTCCGTGAAAACAGGCCGAAGGGGGGACTTAGTCCGAGGGGCATGAAGCGAAGTCTATCAAAGAGGGAAGAAGTGATGGATTATGAGAATAATCGGTAGAATCTCTTTGTTTTGCTTTGTTGCTTCGTTATTGATCTGGTGCTACCGTTTATTCACGTCACCAGAAAGAAGCAAAAACATCCTAGCAGCTCCACAATCAATCGAACGGCTTCAGAAATCCATTGTTGGCGAAGGTCTTGCGAAAAAAATTCAGTCGAAGGTTTGCTATCGTTGGAGGGAGGCTGATGAGCTGAGCTTGAGTCAGATTAGCGAGTCCACTGGGAATCCGTCCAGAGATGGCGTTCGACAAAAGGTCCAGGAATTTAAGGCTTGTGGGTAAACCAGTGGTTTCTGGCTTTCATCACTAAATTGTATGCATTATTTGAACATTTTCGTGCTCAACAAATGCCTTAGAAGATTACTCGACAAACCGGCGGTTTATTCATTTTGTATAATTCATTTTGTATGAATTTCCGTGCTAAACGTTGGACTCAGATTACTGCTGATCTTTTTTTCGGAGAGGGCGAAGGCTTTCTGAATGACGTCTCAACATGTGAGGAGGCTTATGAGGTAGCATTCATCTTTCCATTTATCTCCAATATGCGTGAGAAGAGCGAAGCTAAGGACAAAGCATTAAAGGAAGCTGAACGGATGCTTCAACATATCGAACTATAAGTTTTTTTTTATTTTGAACAATCATACATATTGATCGGTTTCGAATCTTATGATTCTGCCTTTAGTTATTGACGCAAGCCTGAGGTTATTGTGCCAACAGAATAGTTTCCTTAGAGCCGATTAAAAAATAATGCGAGATATAACACTGATTATTTTTGCATTGCTGATTAAGATGATCGTATCTTCAATCCGTATTGTGCTGTTATCGATTCATTACAGAAAGCAACATGTAGCTATAAAAAAGATATAGCAACCCTTCAGACGACACCAAAAGCTAACGGTGCACCACATGATGGTAAGGGGGTAAGTATCTTCTCACCTTGACTCCTATGTCTACAAAGCCACTATAGTTACTGTGGTTTCTGTTGTGAGAGTTTGATATATGTAGTTTGTTATATTTGTATTAGAATTGATGTTATTACTCATCTCAAATAGAATTGATGTTATTACTCATCTCAAATACAGGATTTGCCTCGGAAATCTTCCTAAGCTAGGCATAATCCCTCTGTTGGATACTGTCAAGTATTTGATCCTGAAATAACGACATGATTCTGTACTACCATCTTGTAATACGCTAAACAAAAGATTAGCATCTACTGTATGTGGTGATGATGCATTTAGTTTCGCGTATTTGATTAATATATTGTGTGAATATAATGTTTGAAACGAATACCTTTTGCATTGCCTCGGGTTTTCATTATCTTTCAATTCATAAAAGTTTCTTCCAAAACATAATGAACTTTTATTCATAACGAATGTATTCGGTGTTGTAATGGATGTAGGCAAATGAGAGGAGGGCAACTTCAATGACTAAACATAGAAGATATCGATCAACGTATGATATTTCTTCTATTTTGTTTGTGTATTTCGTTTAAGGTTATGATTTTGGCAGATTTAGGGTTATAAGGCCATGGAAAATTCCGATCTAAATGGGTCATCAAATACTACAATATTCTTCTCACAATTTCATTTAATACATTACGGAGGCACTTCAACATATAAGGTTGAAGCATTCTAATTGCATAAGATCTCATTTACGACATTTACAAGTGTTCTTCTCTTTTGAGTATCTATTGGTATTTTATTATTCTCACATTTTTAGTTTGTTTCCACAGAAAAATTCAGTTTACGTTGACACAGGTTGGGTTTTCTTGGTATTCGTGTGGCCTTGAAGACACTCAGGGATGCACATAAAACACGTCCCCAAGTTGCCATTGAAGCCCTTGGAGGGCTCAAGCGGACCTAGAAACGCCTTCCTCCCACCGCCACAACAGCCGTTTAACGTAATTCAGAAGCTTTAATTCTCGAAGCTCTTTCTTATTTTTCACTGAACTAATCTAAAATACTTCCCTTTTTGGTCAAGAGTTCTACTGAATGTCTAGGTGGCTAGACGGTAAGGAAATGGTCGGAATCCTTCCAGACATGAGCAACCTTATCATGAATGGGGATGTTGGCAGCGGGTGTATATGGCCTCCCACAATTCCGCAAGCGTTTCTTCTTATGGGGTGCGCAGCCTAATGATGTGAGATTAGACATTTTTTTCTTTCTTTATTTGTATGGACGATTGGACAATGTTATCAATTTGTATCAATTGTTCTCAGAGGCTTCCTCAATATCCACTTTCAACAAATGATGTTGTCATGAGAGGAGCAATTCCTACGAAGTTTGAGGTATCAGGTTATGATCAAGGTCACAATGTAAAGTTGGTAGAAGAGCTTCTACTCAAGGATGCGATTTCCGAACTTCTAGCTATAAGTCTCGTCGCCTCTTTTTTACTTGTAGAGACTAATAAGAGGTCTCTTCACTCAAATGTTCAATATTCATAATTCAATATTCTACACTCAATATTCAGGTATTGAGTCCCCAATTTTACACTCAATATTCAATTTATAATATTGCAGAGACGGGAGAAGCGCGCGTCGGTATTGCGGAGAATAATTTGACAAACTATTTAGAATAATTTATAAGAGAATTGCGGAGACAGGAGAAGCGCGCGTCGGCTGCTTTTAGGTATTTTATCATTGGGACTTTCTCTCCTAGGTGTTTCCTGTTCTCCGAAGATTCACTATTCCCATTAATGCTGCCTGCCACTGCGTTTTATCCTGAATTGACGGATTTTAGGTCATTTTTATTGTCCCGATGAATTCAATAACTTTCCATTCCATTCTGGAATTAATCTTCGTCGGAACTCCTACAATATGGCGGTCCCGAATCTTCTCAATTTGTCACTAGGCATCTCTTTCCTTTTATGCACAGTAATGATGCCCACTCTCTTTATTGGAATTGTTTTATGGTTTATGTGGTTTTTTGCAGATATTTTCTTTTTTTTCTGTGCTCCTGTTTGCTGCTTCTGAATCATCGGACCCTGACTGTATTTTTTGTAAGTTCTGATTCTTCTGGTGTAGTTACGGTCTTGATCATAATCAAAGTCAACTGAGTTACCATGGAAGAGATTAGCTGAAATGATTGGCCACATAGCTTAAGAGATATCTGCAGGGGAAAGATCTATGATGTAAGAAGTTTCCTGGATTCAAGGTACTGAATTTGGTTTCTTAAACATTATGCATATTATGCTCGCATATAAGCATGTCGTTGATCGATACATATGCTTATAGAAGGAACAATAAGCAGAAAATAAGCATGTAGTTGAACGATACATATGCTTTGCGTTCTTAAACGCATTGCTGCTCATTGATCTTTCACACTTCATATCATTCCGCTTAACTTCCACGTTGCTTCAAGTGCCCTTTTCATAGCCCCTATTCGAACTCAAAGGAGTCATCTAATCGTGTAAACCATTTAAATAAAGTAGTTCTCTGAGTTCAATATTCCTTTGTCTACGATGATGTGGTAAACATTTTTCTTTCAAGGTTGTAGGGATGCTAATGATAATGTTTGAATTAAAGAATTATGTCAACATTTAAGATATAAAGTTTAATTATTACAGATCCGCGCAACGCGCGGGTATCATCTAGTTGTATTAAAGCCTAGATAAACATTTTGATATCATATGGACCATTATAATTACATCTATATATAAAAGAGCATTTTACTATCTTTGTGTAAGAATTTTGACATCTCGTGGATCATTATAATCAAGTTACGTTTGAAATCCGCACGATGCACGAAATTTTAAAATCCGCACGATGCACGAAATTTTAAAATTTAGAAAGATATCAGTTTTAAATAATTTTATTTATCGCATTATCTTATTATGATAAATAAGAAAAATCATATTATGTTTTAATGATATACTGAAACATAAATCATATATATAAATCATTAGGTGTAATCATAATTAAATTGCATGTATATTTAAATCTTTTATAAATCATCAAAGTACTACACTTTTTGTTTACTTCTTAAAAAAAGAAATATATTTCCATTAAACTCACAAATCACCCCTAATCCAATCTCTTTCTTTTTACATATTGGTTTACTAATTTTCAAATATTAGTTTAAAAAAAATTCACAAACGGGATTTAAACGAAATGTAATAAAACATATTATCTTGCCTAGAGATCCTTCTAGACGTTCAACAAAGGCAAAACAAATAAATATTCCAAAATTCAAATATAAATCCTAATTTAGCATTTTCAACAATTTGAATATATGTATGATAATTAGAATATATGTATGGTTATTAACCAATGAACATGAATTTAAATAGTTATTTTATTTTAAAAGAATCTTTGTACAAATTGATAGTTATTTTATTTTGAGAGAATATTTGTACAAACTCACACATAGTAAAACACAACATACTTTTAGAATCCTGCATATAGTAATAATTTCTACAAAACCACATTAGACTTAAAGTCCAATAGTTTATTTGAACATTATCTAAAATATGATCTACAACAATTTTGATTTAGATCTCATGATACACTATCAACTTTTATTGTTCGACCCTTCACGTCTATTGAAAGAAAAAATAAGCTTGATCTCCGACTCAAATCATAAGTTTAAGCTTAACAGAGATCTAAAATGTTGAAAAATACACATTTTCAAGCCTTACCATTATGGTCTTGCTTTGCTGCAACATAAAAATGATCGAAACCATTTTTTGCTTCAATCGATGTTGTTGTAAGGTCTGTATGTTTCAACATTTGAAATTAACAGAACCAAAATATTTTCAAAATCGATCTATATGCTCATAATATAATTTCAACATGGAATTTTAATGAATTTTGAATGATCGTATATATCCTGATATTGCAAAGTGTAATTTAAGTTTGTAGTTCTTAAAGCATTGATTTCTATCTATTTATAGCATAAACATGTATTTTTATTTCATTTCATGCACTAAATTTTCTAGGACTAAACCTAAAAGTCTAGAATTCACCCCTTATTTAATGCCACACAATATACCAATAACCTGTGAAAATAAGTTACAGTACCCTGATTATTATTATTATTAATAATAATAATAATAATAATAGAGCAACCAAATTGTGAAAAGTACTTTACATGTTTGACTTGGTATCGAAAAATGTTATGTCTCAATATCTGATTAATGTTTATATTGTTTTGTTCCAAACGCACAATAAAGAGTTAAACTCCTCGACTCGCTTGGTGCTTTTAGAGAGGACAGAGAAAAACCATGACAATCCCCGATCAATTGCTTCTTTCTAACGAGTCTCATGGTTCCGGATGTTTCGATAATTATCTTGAACAACCCTAAAATTTACATGAACATGTTCTTAAGTAGATGCTTCAAATTTTGATGATTAACTAGTATCAAGCCAATGGTTGTATTTTTATATAATTTATTTGATTAATTTGTGAAATAGTGTATATATAGTCATTTAATCACATTTCAATTAAAAATTAAATTCTTATAAATTATTATTGTTAGACATCTAAATATATTTACATTGTGAAGGGATATTATTTAGGAGCCCAATTAAGTTTGGTTTGACTTTTTGTTGACTCTTTTTTAGCATTATTGACAATAGTTAAATATCTATTTGAATAGTAATAATATTAATATATACATAGTGAAAAAATAAATATATGTGTATTTATTTTATAACAATGAGATCGTTATAAATTTAGATCGAAAAGACCGGAATTGAGAAACCAATATTTGTACACAAACAAAATCAATATATAGAGTGATGATAGTTCAACTCAAGCCCGTAACATTAAGTATAGTTTTGCATTAGGATTATATATCTTAAGTTTATAAAGTTTAAATCATACACAATTTACTCAAACCATAACTTGAAAAACAATATAACTGTATTCCATGTCAATAAACATTTGCGTTGTCAATATGATATGCACCCACTCTATTTAAATATACAATTTAATTTCTTTATTGCTAGATGTGAACGAAAAGTTAAAAGTTAAAACAATTACCCACTCTAATCCTTCTTAACCTGTTGTTTACAAGACCTTTACACCTTGACACCAACCAAAGAAAAATAGGAGAAAAGAGCAGCTTCTCAAATTGGATCATTTGTCTTTGTGTACGTACCGCTTTTCGGTTGTTAGAGGCTTGTCGTTAGATAAACTTGAGTGTTTATTGGCAGGGAGTGAGGGAATGGTCACCAGATTGCTCTTGTCGCTGGTCGCTCCGCCCATATGGCACTATATGAAAAATTATTTCCAAGAAATCGAGGAGGCCCACGCTTCTTGTGTTAAAGTAAGTACACCGGTGACATATATAACTAGCAGAAGGTTCGATAGAGCGAGGAGAATTTTTTTATAGTGGTCATTATTAACTTTCTTCTTTTCTTTCTCTGCTCCTCAAAAATCAAAATAGAGAGTCACTAAGTAGTTCTATTCGGGGGACTCCACCTCCACCAAGAGCTTCTTCCTATAGCCTTCAAGTAAGGTAAAAGCAAGTCCCACCAATAGTCGGGAGAGAGCATTGAAAGTACTACGCTCCTCTCCGAGCACTTCAAACCAATATTGGGATGTTCTAATGATTTATCCTTGATTTCTCCATTATAACATGTTTATCGATCTATTATTTAAAAAAAAACCTTTAACAAATATAAAGTCTTATATAACCTTATCTTCTCTTAATTTTTTTAAAAAATATAAATTTAAAATATCTCTAAAAAATTAAATTTAAACTTCAACTCGTATTACTTTTTAGAGATGAAAGTGGTTATGGAAAGACTTGCACTTGGTCAACTCAAAAAAGAAAACACCGGTAGAACAAGGGATTACACTTGTATGTCGTAGTAGAACAGAAAATTGAAAAGTGTTTCGATACATATGTTAATTCTGGTATGGTGGCTTGTATGTTGGTGACATTATCAATTGGAGGTTAGCATCACATGTTCCCTAATATAATTTTTTCTTTTATGTAGATATATCCGGAGGCAATTCTACTTTTGCTAACCTATGATATTCGATTTTACCCAAGGCCTTTTAAATTCAACATAAACAATTTTTGGCTATTAAATTTTTATCTTAGCTTTATCCAATATTTCTTTTGTTACTTAATAGACCTTTTAAACCCTTACTTTTAAGTGTGAACAACCACACATTCCCTGCATATTTTAATTGGGAATTTTATAGTGCAAAAGTAGACATTACTTCTCTTTCCAAATAAGCTTGTATTCCGAGTATGATTGATTGTATCTCATTTCTCCAATATTCCACAATACTCTTTCACTTTCTTTCACACAGAAAGTGCAAGAGTTTTTTCGCTTTCTTTTTTTTTGTTTTCACTTCATTGTTCAAAACTTTGATGTTGTTATATGTTAAACTCTTCAACATATTGAAATGAATCTTCCATCATGTATGTGTCTAGAGTAGTATAATTTCATCTTCATCAGTGAATATCATGTTTTTGTTTGATGAAAGGCCCAATAAAACTACTTAACAATTTTTTGAGCCTTAGTTATTTTGGACTCAAAACACAAGAATTTTCATTGCTCGAGAATCAAGAATTTGGGCTCAAACACATTAACTGTCTTGTCACTATTTGATGTCCTAATACAATATTCATCTATTGAGGTGAAATTTGCACTGATGGTGGGTAATTCGGGTGACCCGATCTGAATCAAACCCGAAAAACCCAATCCATAAGTCATTTGAGTTACCCAGTAAACCTATACATGTTCAAAATTTAGAACTCGTTCGGGGTCGAGAGAGCCTGAATAACTTGAACAACCAAAAGACTTATAAAAAAGAGAAAACCCTAATCGTCCTCACACACATCTTCTTTCTCTTGTTTATCTTGCATCGTTCGTTCGTCACAATCTTGTCTACGTCCATCGTTGGTATTGTCTATGTTCGTCATCGATATTGTCTATGTTTGTCGTTGATCTTGTCTCTGTCTATTGTCTTTCTTGTGTCATCCGCTTCTTCTTTCATGCTACCTCACTTCTCGCGTTGTATGTCATCTGTGCCCTGGTCTACTATGCTCCGTCTATGTGCTCTACTTCGTCCGTGTGTTTTAATCCTTTTGCGTCCTCTGCTCATCCTTGTGCTCGGTCTTCCTTTGCTCCGTCTATGTGCTCTGTCCGTGTGCTTTGTCCCCATGCTCTGTCTACTTGCTCGGTTGTCCTCTGCTCCGTCCTAGTGTTTCTACTTGAAACCAAACAACCCAAATTATCCGCATTATCCGATTACACGGATGATCCAAATTATCCAAATATAATTTATGGTATTTCAGGTTCAATACTCCAAAATTCGAACAACTCAAACCCGAACTGAAACGCCCAAAAAGTCAGAGTGAAAAACATTCAGTTTCATTGTCGATCCAGTTTTGTATAACCGATGAACCCCAAACCTAGACCGAAAGCCATGGAATCCTAATCCCTATTCTGCAACAAATTTGTTGTTTGCCATCATCAAATTCAACTATAGTATTCAAAGGAACAATAAGCTTTTGTTAAAATAATCAAATTAATGGGCTATTCCGTGACTCTTTTAGTCTCCAGCGATTGAATCTTATGATATACTATTTAATCGTAACTTTTAATTGCTAACTAATAAACTATCTAAAAGTTTATCTCATTGTTTCTATATGTACGTCTTCGAATGCAACAATAAATTACCGAAAATTTCTCTATATGTTTTTTCAATTCTTTCATTCTTCTTATTTTCTTATTTCAAAGTAGATATATAAGTTATTCATGTTATATAGGCACCATTAGAAGACTAAAATTTTTGAACCATAATAGGAAAGGCACTAACATGAAATAAATAAAAAAACAAAAACATACTTTAATTAATTTTTTAATAATATGGCCATGTTATTAGAAATTGTTAAAAAGGTAAAACGTTAATATATATGTGTGTGTATATATATATTGTGTTTTATAGAATGTGATTGTTATTGATAAAGAAAATTAGCTCCAATTAAGGAATATCATATATTGGTAATTATAAATTTTTACAAATGTGCTAATTATGATATTTAAATATTATTTAAATATTTTCTAGATTTGTAAATAAAATCTCACATGTAAAAACAAACATCGCATAAATAATTTATACTATGCATTAAATGTGTTTGTTGAATTTTAATGTTACCACTTCAATGGGTAGATGACAGTCCGGTCATTGAACCTAACCTTAGAATATGTGTATCCTATATTATATATATAGTCCAGTCATGAGCAAAAAATATCAGCAAACAATCTACCAAATTAACGGGCCTTAGAAATGGATCATTAGAAATATTGTTACATGTTGTTCTATGGAAAAATAATTAGACACATAAAATTCCACTTTCAAGAATATCAACAAAATTTTTAACAATTTCTAATAACATGGCCATATTATTAAAAAATTAATTAGAAATATTTGTTACATGTTGTTCTATGGAAATTTTTCCTGTCATTCAGCAAACATTATCAAGAATATCAACAAGCTTAATTCAACTATCAACCTCATCTTATTTTTAATTTTGTCAACATTACATAATATGACATCAATTTAATTTAATTCAACAGAAATGTAACTGATGCCATTTAACTCAAAAGAAATCTTGAAACAAACCAATAAATTTACCACATTAAAAAATCATTTAAACTCATCCCATTTAACTCACTAAGACATTCTATTACATTCCATTAGTTTGACATATTATAATGGGATAAACTTAAAAAAAATCCTGAGAAATATATTTTAATAAAAAAAAACCCTGTACTTCTAAGTCTTCGTTTTAAACCCTATACTATGTTTTTTAAATAAAAAAACATTTAACAGCCACTTATAAACGACGTTTATGAGTAGCCTACTTTCAAGTACCCTTTCACCCCTTCATTCTCTCCCTCCACCAGCCTCCTCTGTCGTATCTCCGCCGTTGCCCTGGCGCTTCGCCTCCGCCCTTAGCTCCTCCACCGCTGCCTTGCTCCTTCTGAACACCCACATCAGAGAAGTTGGTTGAGTTTAAAGCTAAAGTTGTGGCTGCATGGATGGCACCGCCGGTGGAGTTGTTGGGATGAGAAAGATGAAGAATTTGTATGTTCCTCTCCTCCACTCCCTTTCCCGCCGATGATCTGTATTCTCTCGTCTCCACCACTTCCTTCTCCCTTTCACATTTGCCGCTGGTCTGTGCATTCATATTGTTCAATTTTACTTATTTGGTGATGAAATCGTTTGAGGAGAATTAAAAGAAAGTAATAAATAGCGTAACAGAAACATGAAATCCGATTCTTGCGTTGGTTGATTCGATGGATGGGTGGTTAGCCATCCTTGCCTTATGCTCTCTTCATCCATTTGTCACATTCCTTTTCCCATAATTAAATGATTTATAATTATGATCACCATTGACAAAAAGCATTAAAAAGAAGAAGAAGAAGAAGGGAGTGGAAATCTGTCCAACATATGCAAGGCTTCTTTCATGGTGGACCTTCTATTAGGAATTGGGGATGCACAAGTTGATTTTGATCAAAAGCTAATTGGGTAAAAGGTCGGAATGGAGGATCATACAGCTCTGCAGTATTGGCTTACATCATCTGTATGCCTTAGCACAGAAAGACTTTGGCTTCCATCCACTGTAAGCCTTATAGGCTTTTCAGATGAAGAATGCCTTAGCCCAGAGAGAGAGAAGGGTTTTCAGATGAGGAAGAAGTTGTTTTCAAGGAGCAAGGCAACGGTGGAGGAGCTAAAGGCGGAGGCGGAACGCTGGGACAGCGGCAGAGATACGAACAGAGGAGGCCTGGTGAAATGAGAGAATGGAAAGGGTGAAAGAGTGCTTGAAAGTAGCTGCTGTTAACATCCGTTTATACATACTGTTAAATGTTTTTTTTATTTAAAAGATATAGTGTAGGGTTTAAAATAAAGACTCAAAAGTATAAGGTTTTTTTTATTAAAATATATTTTTCAGGGTTTTTTTTAAGTTTATCCCTATTATAATCACTTAGATTAATAAATAAGGAAACATTTTCCTTCACCCTCAAAGCGCCATGTCAGTCTAATTATATATATAAAAGTTGTTGCAAATGGTGCCTTTTGGTGAATCCACCTCATCAACCAATTTTTTATTTTATTTTCTTTTGGAATACAAAAAGTCACCTCATTCATGACTTTAAATCTCCAAACATTCTTGACTGAATTTTTTATTATTTAAAATATCAATTTTAAATGTTTTCACGTATGAGAAGTTCAACATGTAAACAAACAATTAAATGAGTAAAAACAAAAACTTCAATTTAAACGTTTTTATCTCTAAAAAATTAAACACACAAAAAATTAAACAATTAGATGAATAAAAATAAAACATGTTTCGTCTCTTAGAAGTTCAACTGGTTTCTTCTCATGTTCTCTTCATCTCTAAAAGATGGAGCTCTCGCCGTCGTCGAATCGAAACCTCACACTCATGTCGATCTCCTCTTCGATTCTATCGAATGACCTCTGTATCTAAGCTCTAATAATCCAAAGGAGATAATGGATATGTTTCTCCTTATGTCGGATCTTCAAATGAAAGTCGAATTCCAACCGATCAAGTTGTCCCTTTTACATTTGAGAAGATATAGATTTGTTTCTCCTCATGCCGCCTTCATGAATGCTTCATATCACTACTCGAATGATACAATTCGTGTTCCATCGTTGTTGGCTTGAATCCTAAAACCATCATTGTCGGCTTGAATCCAGGCACCATCCCTTTCGGTGAACCCATGTAAGTTCAAAATTCTTGACCATCAATTGTATGAAAAATGCTTCAATAAACCAATATGGTTATTTTTTAGTCCTTCGGGATGGAAATAATGTGTTACTTTTCTTCACATGATCCCTAAGATCTGAGGCGAGGATTGTTTCATCCTAAAATTGGAGACGAGCCTGATAGTGAAAGGTTACTACATCTGAAAATCAGTCAGTTCAATAGATAACCCCATTGGGCCTTTTAATTGTGCAACCTTACTGTAAGAGGTAAATTTTTTAAATGTATGTCTTTACAAGCTTAAAGAGATAGAAAAAAGGCTTCGCCTTTGTTTCCATCAATTGAATCTAGCCGCTATTATGGTTTCTATGAAAATAAATGCATATAGATATTTTTAAACATCTATGCATAACAAAATTAAAGGTTAGCCATATTTTTTGATGTCATGGTCTCGATCATTGAAGTTTTTTTTATTTTGATGATATGATTTAGTGATTTTGTAAGGAAGAAAAGTTTTTGGTATGCTCTCTGTATCCTCACTTATGTTTTTATGTTCTAAAAAGTGACTATCCAGTTCTTTTTCCTGGTGTAAACGCAACAAATCCTTACGTATTCATCGTAGACTTGAGATACTTCAAAGTTTGTAACCTAAGAGTTGTTTTTTTTGTGTGAGAAAAGTACAGTTTGTTGCTTCTGTATGTTTGGCATGCACCAAACCTTCAATGTCCCTATATATATCACAAAGGATTCAAGAATTGACATTTTCTGCTTAGACACAAAGGATACAATCTATAGTTGTCAATTTGAAAAAACTTATATGAACGAATTACTCCAACATATCAATTCGTACGCATTAATATAAATTACTTATGATTAATAATTGTATGTTACTACTAATTTTTATAATGGTTATGAACTTGTGTATTATTGATTCGTGATTACACATATATATACATGAGGAATGAGGTATAATTAAGGTAACTAAATATTACAAAAATCAATGAGAATATGATTTGTAGAGATTTGATATGATTTGCAGAGATTTGTGGAATTAGGGATTTGTAGAGATTTGATATGATTTGTGGAATCAAGGGATTGAAGATCTCTTTCCTTTACATGCCCCCGCAAGATGGAGGACCTTGTCGGACTCCAATCTTGGAATATAGTTCATGTGTCCGAGCTCGAGTGAGGGGTTTGGTAAGAGCATCAGCTAACTGGTCTTTTGAGGAGACATGAGCGACACGAAGTGATCCAGACTGAACTTGGTTTCGAATGAAGTGGTAGTCGAGAGCGAAATGCTTCATCCTCGAATGAAAAATGGGATTTGAGCAGAGGTAAGTGGCACCTACATTGTCACAGTAAATGATCGGTGTGTGTTGCAGCAGAACACCAAGCTCCGAAAGCAAAGAGTACACCCAACTTACTTCAGCACTTGTAGAGGCTACAGAACGGTATTCGGCCTCTGTGGAAGAACGTGCGACAGTGCGTTGTTTCCGTGAAGACCATGAGATAGGGTGGTTGCCGAGGTAAACAATGTGAGCGCTTGTTGATGAATAGTCATCTTTATTTCCAGCCCAGTCAGCGTCGGAGAAAGCATGTAGTTTGATGGGATTCGTGGACGAAAGGTGAATGCCATGATTCTGGGTGCCACTCAAGTAGCGTAGAACGCGTTTGACAGCAGCCCAATGTTCAGACGTAGGCCTATGCATGAACTGTGACAGCTTGTTCACTGCAAACGCGATATCCGGACGAGTAAAGGTCAGATATTGGAGACTCCCAACTGCCATACGGTATTCTGTCGGATCGGAGAGGGATGTACCACTTAGCAAAGTAAGTTTGTTGTCTGTAGAAAATGGGGTTGTAACAGGCTTCGAGTTAAGCATATTCAACCGTTGTAGTAAGTCACATGTATACTTTCTTTGGCTGAGATGAAGACCCGATTTTGTGTAAGTGACTTCAACACAAGGAAAGAAGGAGAGGCGACCAAGATCTTTGATGGAGAACTTCTTCGCAAGCTGATCAATGACCCTGTCGATCAGTTTCCGATTATTTCCGGTGATCACAATGTCATCGGCATAAACCAGAAGAAAGACTTGATGATGTCCGATGCGTAACATGAAGAGAGATGTGTCTGCCATGGAATTTATGAACCCACAGGAAAGGAGGAAGACATGAAGCTCATTGTACCAAGCACGAGGTGCTTGCTTGAGTCCATATAAGGCCTTTTTGAGCTTGCAAACATGTGAAGGTTTATCCTTGTCGATAAAACCCGGAGGTTGGACCATGTATACGTCTTCAGATATGTGTCCATGGAGAAACACATTGTTGACATCTAACTGTCGAAGTGGCCAACCTTTTGAGGTAGCGAGGCTGAGTATTATTCGAACCGTTGTAGGCTTGACGACGGGGCTGAAGGTGTCGTGATAGTCAATTCCCGGGCGTTGATGGAAACCCTTCGCAACTAAGCGTGCTTTGTACCTGTCCACAGAGCCGTTAGGAAGAAACTTAGTACGAAATATCCACTTACAACCCACAATGTTTTTTCTCGGATGTGGAGGAACAAGATCCCATGTGCCATTTCGAACCAATGCATCAAACTCAACCGACATCGCTTGTCTCCAATGGGGCTCTTTGAGGGCTTGTTGTACGGTTCGAGGTTCAGCAACAGTCGCTGGTGAGGCAACAGCAGTGAGGCTCATTTTCGTAGAGGGTTTAAAAATCCGGTTCCTTGATCGTGTGGTCATAGGGTGTTGGTTTGGATTGTCAGTGGTATTTTGTGAAGATGAGGTGTTTGGTTGGGAAACAGATGAGGTAGTCGGTGGAGGGTGGTGAGTGATTTGTGTTTGTTGCGGAGAGGTAGGCATTGGTGAGGGATCTCGAGGGCAAGGAACAGTTGCAGGTGGTGTCATCGATGGTCGAGGAAAAACAAGAATAGAAGTCATCGATGGTCGAGGAAAAACAAGAACAGAAATAAGGGGGAAGCGAAACATAGGAGTTGTTTGACTCTGATGTTGATTGTGTGGAAGACGAGGAAGGAAGCTTTTCGAAGGGAAAAATGTTTTCAACAAACTGGACATGACGGGAAACATATAAGCGATGTGAAGTGACATCAAGACAAAGGTAAACACTTTGGGTTAGTGAATACCCGACAAGGACACAAGGAGTGGAACGAGATTGAAGTTTGTGAGAGGAATATGGGCGAAACCAAGGATAA
>CM071875.1:8965244-8976406 GCA_036759665.1 Gynandropsis gynandra
AGTAAAGTGATCAATGAATACGAGATAATATCGAAACCCGTCATGCGAAAGGACCGGTGACGTCCAGACGTCCGAGAAAATGATATCGAGAGGGAGATGAGATTTAAGTGTATACTCAAAGAAAGGCAATTTGTGGCTCTTATTAATAGAACAAGAACTGCAATGAGAAAAAGATGACAACGAGTTTGACAAAGGTAATGAAAACTCAGCCACAAGAGACCTTAAAATCGGAGATGCTGGATGTCCAAGTCTGGAATGCCACTCAGACAAGGATGCTTTGACACATGAAAAGACAGAAGGACTAGAGGAAGGAGATGACACAGATGACCACTCATAGACACCTCCTTTAGGCTGCCCCATTGCGAGAATTGCCCCCGTTGTTCGATCCTTCACCTGAAAAGAATTAGAAGAGAACTCAACTGTGATGTTATTTGTATTACAAAGTTGGTAAATTGATAAAAGGTTTTGCTTCATGGAGGGAACATAAAGAACATCATTAAGAATAAGGTTTCGAGTGTGTAATGGAAGAGAAGAGGAACCAGTTTTCTGGATAGACAATGTTGTGCCATCACCAACAACTACATCATCAGTTCCAGCGTATGGAGCATGGAGGGAAAGGTTACTGAGGTCTGTTGTGACATGATGAGATGCCCCAGTGTCAAGTAGCCAGGATGGAATTTGTGGATGGTACATTTGAGCGACGTTTGCAGTCGGTTTCCATTATTGAGGAGAGGGTTCTCCAAATTGAGATTGTGACGAGATTAGGCGAAATGAAGGGCACCACTTTGCACTGTGACCTTGGGTGCCACAAGCTTGACACTTTCCTTTGTAAGGATTGCGAGGACGTTGCTGAACATTGCGGTTAACAAAAGGACGCTGCTGTGCAGGGGGTCGCCACTGTGACCGAGGCTGAGACATTGCAGCATTGGCTGTAACCGGAAACACAGCCGGCGAGACAGTAGATTCAGCAAGGATAAGAGATTCACGATTAATCAGTTTCTCGTGAAGTTCTGCGAACGAGATTGTGGTGTCTCGTGCATTGATTGCTTCTGCAGTGGCTTTATAGTCTTCAGGGAGACCGGCAAGAACTCGTTCGACAAGATCATCCGGATCCAATGGTTTCCCAAGAAGCGCAAGTGCATCGGCTTTGGAGGAAATTGCCTGCATATATTCATCAATGGAGAGAGTACCTTTGGTGCAGCGATTTATCTGATCCTTTAATTGTCGGATGTGGCCTCGAGAAGGATTCCCATATGTCTTGGCAAAGGTTCTCCATACATCGAGAGAGGTTGCAGATCGTGCAACAAGGGTTTGGACAGATCCAGAGAGGGAGCTAAGGAGTGCTTGAGTTGATCCTGACAATTCCACGCTTCGAAGTCTGGATTTTGTGCATTGACACCATTGGTGGTGATGATGGCTGAAGGGACAGTGTATGTCTCATCAATGAAACATTGAAGTTGATAGCCATTGAGGAGGGAACGAACCTGTGCAGCCCAAGCAACATAGTTGAGAGGTGTGAGTTTTGTCACAGCAGAGAGGTTGATCGCAAGGATTGAATTTGTTGTGGTGGGAATCACGGCAACATCAGGGGTGCCCAAAGGAGTGGATGTGGTTGCGGTCTCTGAAGAGGTTGTGGTTGCCATCGAGAGAAAAAAAGAGAAGAAAAAAAAAAGAGCTAACTACAGAGAGGATATTTTGGATCCGAAAAGAGCTCTGATACCATATAATGATTATGAACTTGTGTATTATTGATTCGTGATTACACATATATATACATGAGGAATGAGGTATAACTAAGGTAACTAAATATTACAAAAATCAATGAGAGAGAATATGATAGAGATTTGATACGATTTGCAGAGATTTGTGGAATTAGGGATTTGTAGAGATTTGATATGATTTGTGGAATCAAGGGATTGAAGATATATTTCCTTTACAATTTTATGTGTTTCTTTATTGGAGACAATTAAGTTCATGGAAAAGAAACAATTAAACATTGCAATGATATATGTCTTCATTTACTATTTCGATATCTCAGAATCCTAAACAATTTCAATAATATATTTGTTATTTCAATATAATCTCAAACATAATTATTTTACAAATGCAAATATAAATTAAACAATTGATCATGCAAAAATACGTTAACCAAGAATATTTGCAAACAAACTTCGTTAATCACTCTTCTAACAAAATTTATTAAGAGTGAGGTCTATTGTTTTATCATTAGACCTTCCATCGTCAAACTATTTCAATATTATCAACGACTAATTTATTATCTTTATTTTAGCAATTGCTTTAAGCTTTAATATTTTTATTTTAATATATTTTTTCTACTTATTATACCTAATCTTTTAAATTAGTTAAACAAAAACAAATCATCATCCCGCGCATCGCGCGGGGGCTTTTCCTAGTTATTTTAATAAAAATTTAAAAATATTGAATATAATTAATTTTTGTATCTTAAATTAAAAATATTAAATATAATTAATTTTTTATCCTCCAGCTTGCCCTTTCATCTTCTTTATCTGTACAACAAATATAGATACATAACAAAATAAAACAAAAATTATATATATAAAAGTTGTTGCAAATGGAGGCTTATGGTGAAGCCACCTCATCAAGAAATTTTTTATCTTTATTTTTTATTTATTATATATAATTAAATCAATAATTAAATTTATTTGATATAATAAATTAATAAATTCAAATTTAATGCTATAATAAAAGCGAGAAGATGAAAAGATGAAACAAAAAACTAAATTGATCACCGTTATATATAAATTTTAATAGTTAATAAAAAATTTTAAAAATAAAGTTTTCCAAATTGTTGTTCATATTTAAATTAATATTGCAGAATATTTATTACTTATAGATTAAAGAAAATTCTGATTCATAAAATTTTTAGGATACACCGAAAAATCATATCCTTTCAACATGCGGAAATGAAAACATCCAAAACATATCAACGTATCAAATGCACAAGCTCATATTGCTGAGAAAATCATCTCTTGCCAACATAGTGATGCGTTACTATAGCCTTCTGAAAGTGTGGCCGAGGACCTAACAAAGGGAATTTGTTATTTAATATGTGTTGTATGAAAGGTCGAATCAGATTACCAAAAGTTCCAGAACCAACCGTTATGTTAGAAGAGCTATATAGCAATTCCCTTGACTTTCGGACAAACATCATGGCTTATAATTCTATTTTGGCATTTACATCAATTGGTGCAAAATCGACCATTCTACAACCTCTGGAAGAGGTCCTTATACTTTCAGAATCCATGAACAAAATCACCACCAAATAGGATCTCTTTTACATGTTTAAGGAAACTCTGTGAAATTTGCCCAGTTTTATATCTACGACACGAAAAATGAGGTCCACAGTCGCATAATACTCTCAATCGAACTTGAGAATTGAAATAGCGTACAACTCCGCGAAAGTGGATGAGGGGAAAAGACGTGTGGCGCTGCAATTAATTCGGTTTTGATTGTGGGTTCTAAGATTTTGTTTCTTTCACTTTTGATTGTGGTTTTGATTCATGAACTCTCTTATATATTATAAATTTTGATTGTGGTTTCGATGGAAAATGCATGCCATTTGATTTCGTGTTGGAGTTTTGTTTCGCTTTGATAACTCTGGTATTAAATCTAATTTGTGCAGTCATTTGAATCTTGGGATAAGTATGTATGCATATATGTGTGTCTTGGTGTATAATTGGATTTTTTATTGTATGTGTATATTTCTTGATGCGATAAAGATGAAGAATTCGAATTTTTAAGTGTGGGAGTAAAATGAGCCGTATGCGCCCATGTTGGATCTATTTTATAAGACCCCGCGCATCGCGCGGGTTCATATTCTAGTCTATATATAAAAAATTGTAAAATCTCTCAATTCTCATGCTGCCACCTCATCATTGTTTTGTTATTTTATTTTTTAAAAAATTTAATAATATTTATTTATATATTTAAAGACATTTGTAAAATATCTTTCTTCAATTAATTGCAGTATTCTAAAAATTAAAAGGACTTTGATATATTTCAATAAATTAATTTATTAAATTCAATTTTAAATATAAATAAAATTAAATGGTTCAATGTTTACAAAATTTTGAATACAAAGTTAAATTTCTATATATAAAAAATTGTAAAATTCTCATGTTGTCACATCATCATTGTTTTGTTATTTTATTTTATTTTTTACAAAAATTAATAATATTTATTTTATATATTTAATGACATTTGTAAAATATTCAATTAATGTGCAGTATTCTAAAAAATAAAAGGACTTTGATATATTTCAAAAAATTAATTTATAAATTCAATTTTAAATATAAATAGATTAAATGGTTCAATGTTTACAAAATTTTGAATACAAGTTAAATTACAATTATATTTCATAATTTAAATTACAATGAAATAAAATATTTACGTATTTATATGGATAAAAATATATAGTATATTTACATGAATGTTTAGTTATAAAAATATTGAAAACATATTAGAAACTAATGAAAAGATACATAAATATAATATAAACAAATAATCATAAAAATTTGTTATATAAATTTATATAAGTTTTCTTTATTCATGAGCTCTACAAAATATTTCGAAATTTAAATTTTATACATATATATATATAATAGGATAAAATAGAGCTTCCTTCTTGCGCCACCTCAACAACACATGACTTTTTTTATTATAATTCACAATTAAGTTTTACTCTCCATTAAGAATTATTTATAGCCACTAACTAAATTTAATATCCATTGTAATTATCCTAAATTTAATATATTCTATATATAAAAAAATTTTTCCTCTCTTAACAAATATGTTTTTGTATATATATATTTGATTATTGAAATAATATAATAAAAACATAAATATAAAAAATATATTCAATATATGTATAAATATAGATATATGTATTAAATAAATATCCTATTTTCATTTTTTTAATAATACAATTAAGACAAAAAATTAAAACATGAAACAAATTATATAAATTAAAATAAATAAAAAAATATTAATTCATAAATTAATATAAATTCTATAACAACTATAATTAATTAAAATATCATATTTTAAAACAAATTAATCCAAACAGAACAAATAAATTACTAATGAAATTTATACTATTGTGAAATAAAATTATTAATACTATCATAATTGTTTTGTTTTATTTTCTATTCTAATCTATAATTTAATTTTACTCTCCACTACAAATTCTTTATAGCCACTAAACTATTATTTTATATAACATATTTAATATCTATATTATTCTTGTTCACCAATTAAAACATCTATTGACCAAATTAATAGGTAAAAAACCATTTACATTCCTTTTAAATTATATGTATATTATATTTTTTATTTATCAATAACTATTTTCTTTATATATATTCACAAATCTTAAATTTAATTGCTATTATATATTTGAAGTAATAAATAAATTATTAATTTTGTTATAATTATTATTTTATGTAACATATACTTTTTTAATAATTAAATTTTTACAAATAAAAAAGGTTAGAATTTTTATAATCATTTATTTTTATTTTAATTATTATTTGAAAATTGATATAAATTTATATTTTTATATAAATTTAATAAAATTTAAAAATTATATATATTATTTAAATAAAATATTTTGGAATTAATATTACATTATGTTTTGTCGCATGTTAATTTTTTTCACTTTTTTACAATCTTTTAATTTTTTTATAATTTTTAGTTTAATTTTAATTGTAATTATTAAATTTTTTATAATTATTGTTATAAATATTACACATTAAATTGTGTTATAACAACATTTTCCACTAAAATGTTTGTCTAATGTACGTTAAATGTATATTTATGTCATATATTTAATATCAATATTATTTTTATTGACCAATCAAAGTATCTATTGACCAAATTAATAGGTAAAAAACCTTTTACACTCCTTATAAATTATATGTATATTATATTTTTTATTTAGCAGTAAGTATTTTCTTTATATATATATATATATATATTCACAAATATTTAATTTAGTTGTGATAAAATTTTATAAATATGTTGAAATTGTTCCAAATCATCCGCTTTTGCATGAGTAACTATATTAATTCTAAATTATACATAATAATATAATAAATATGTACTTTTCAAATATATAATAATATTAGATCCTATTTATAATATGAAATTTTATTATATTTATGATAATAATTATATCACTTTATTTACTACACTAATAACTCACCCCATAATACTCTAACCTTTAGTATATATATTACATCTTATATTCTCAATCTTACATCTTACATTTTTTTCTTCTCATGAACCAATAACTATTAAAATTGTTAATTTATTTGATTTTTTGTTGTATTTTCACATTAATATTTTTCTAACTCCATAAATTTTTATGCGCCATGATATATATGTATATATATAAATTTTAAATAATAATATAATTATAATAATCAGCTCACGCGTAGCACGAGTTATAATCTAGTGTATATATAAAAAGTTGCAAAATCTCTCAACTCTCATGTTGCCACCTCATCATCCTATTACAATTTTATTTTACTTTTTATTCTACATTAATTACCTTTCATAAATTAATTTAAATGAATTATATATTAGTAATATTAATATTTTAAAGAAACACCAAATATTTATAGTAATTTAGAGGATATTTGAGTTAATATAAATGTAAATAAATAAAAAATTAGTAAATTAATACATAATAAAAAATTAAAATGTTTATATATTTATTTGAATCTATATATAAAAGGTAAAAAATCTATCAATTCTCATGCTCCCACCACATCATCCTATTATTATCACTAGAAAAAGAACCCGTACAATGCGCGGAATATTAAAATTTTTTTAAATATATAATAAAAATTAACATTTTTAAAATAAATCGATATATTAGAAATATTAAAAATTTTGATTCATGGAATTTCATATATATTATTTTATCCTTAAAGTTTTTTTAAATATATAATAAAAATTAACATTTTTAAAATAAATCGATATATTAGAAATATTAAAAATTTTGATTCATGGAATTTCATATATATTATTTTATCGAATAATAGATAATAAATGCTAATAAAAAATATATTATAACATGAAATTGATCTAGTTTAATAATAAAATTAAGTGGAAAAAATAAATTTTTATAATTTAAAAAATATGAAACTAATAGTGATAATTTGAATTCTGAATAATTCATTAAAATGAGCCTAAACGGCTTTATGTACAAAAGAGAACATTAGACCTAATTACAAGATCAGATCTAATTACAAAAATTGCGTTTCTACCCTTTTTACATGTATATCCTTTACGCGCCCCCTCAAGATGGAGCACCCGTGGTGAGTCCAATATTGGAGCATAAGACCTCGAATGGTAGTCTCGGAAGAGGCTTCGTGAGAATGTCTGCAAGCTGATCAGCGGCTCGAACATGAGTGACCCGAAGAGTGTTCGACTCAACCAGGCCGCGAACGAAGAGATAGTCGAGAGCTAAGTGTTTCATCCGAGAGTGGAAAACCGGCTAAGCACTTAGATATGTTGCTCCAATGTTGTCGCAGTAGATGGTGGGTGGTGATGATGACGTGATTCCAAGCTCAGATAATAACGCGATGACCCAGAGGACCTCTGCGGCTGTGGACGCAATAGATCGGTATTCAGCTTCAGTAGAAGAACGGGAGAGTCCGGATTACTTCTTAGACGACCAGGAAATAAGATGCGCACCAAGGAAGATAAGATACGCTCCGGTGGACTTGAGATCATGAGAATCTCCAGCCCAGTCTGCATCGGTAAAGGCATGTAAGGAGAGGGTGTTGTGCGCGGATAAGAAGATACCTCGATCCTTCGTACCAGCAAGATATCGTAGGACTCTTTTAACGGCTTGCCAATGAACATCCGTGGGAGCATGCATGAATTGGGACAGCTTGTTGACGACGAAGCTTATATCCGGTCGTGTGAAAGAGAGATATTGCAGTCCTCCAACAATGGACCGGTATTCCGTTGGATTGGAGAGGGAAGTACCGGTGTCCAGTGTCAAATGTGAGGTGGACGACATGGGTGTGGGAACCGGCTTTGATTCATGCATGAGACAGCGGTGGAGAAGATCATTGATGTACTTACGTTGAGTCAAAAGTAGGCCATCAGATGTCCGCGTTGCTTCTACCCCGAGAAAGAATGATAGGTGGCCCAAGTATTTGATGGAAAAACATGCGGCTAGGGCATCAATGAACTACTGTACCTGTGATGCAGAATTGCCTGTAACAACAATATCGTCAACATAGACCAGCACGTACAATTGTAGTGCGGTTGTGTTGAGAATAAACAAGGAGGTGTCCGCCAGAGAGTTTGTGAAACCGTGAGCTAGGAGAAATGTGTGAAGCTCCGAATACCATGCTCGAGGGGCTTGTTTAAGCCCGTAGATTGCTCGTTGAAGTCTGCACACATGATGAGGTTGAGTTTGATCAATGAAACCCGGGGGTTGAGACATGTATACCTCCTCCGAAAGACGGCCTTGTAGAAAAGCATTATTGACATCAAGTTGTCGTAGAGACCATCCGCGAGAGACAGCAATACTCAAGATGACACGAATTGTGGTAGGCTTCACAACCGGGCTGAATGTCAAATGATAGTCGATGCTCGGTCTTTGGTGAAACCCCTTTGCAACAAGTCGAGCGTTGAATCGTTCCACATATCCGTCTTGTTTTCGTTTGATGCGAAACACCCATCGGCAACCAACGATATTCTTTGCTTGAGTGGCTGGAACAAGCTACCACGTTTGATTGCGATGCAAGGCTTGTAACTCGGCATCCATTGTTGCACGCCATCTAGGATCCTTTAAGGCTTGAGTGATATTTACCGGCTCACTTTCTACCTGAGCAACAAGAGCAGATCGGTTATTGTGCTTAGTAACATTACTCTTTAAACGAGTAACCATCGGGTGAGAATTGGTTCGAGGACGTTGTGGTGGCACGTCCAAGATGATAAGCTTAGGAGACTGTGACGATGTTGATGGCGCAACATCAGGAGGAGTCGGAGACCGAGAGGCAATATCCGAGGGTTGCGGCGGCGAAGGATCCGAGCTTAAGGGTTGAGACGGCAATGGAGCAATGAGCGGCGGCGAGAAGGATGGTATAGGGCTGACGCTAGGTTGAGGGGTGGCAACGGTGGTTGGCGTTTTGGTTTGTGGGAAGAATTTGGTAGGGTCGGCAAAGGGATAGATAGACTCAAAGAATTAAACATGACGGGAGACAAATATGCGCGACCTAAGAGGATCAAGGCAAACGTATGCACTTTGGGTGGATGAGTACCCGAGGAAGACACATGGATCAGACTTGGGTTCTAATTTGTTGGCTGTATAAGGACGTAACCATGGGTAACATAGACATCCAAAAACGCGAAGCTTAGTGTAGTTTGGTGGTTGTTGGAAGAGACACTCGTAAGCGGAGGACATACTAAGAGTAGGTGTCGGGAGGCGGTAAATGAGATAAACCGCTGCACAAAATGCATAAGACCAATATGATAAGGGCATGGAGGAATGTGTGAGAAGGGAAAGACCGGTTTCTACGATGTGCCTATGTCGTCTTTCAGAGATGCCATTGTGTTCGGGAGTATGTGGTGGAGATGTGAAGTGAGAAATGCCATTAGAGGATAGAAAGGAACGTAAGGCAATGAATTCACCTTATTATCGGAATAAAGTGTTGGAATGCGTTTGTCGAATTTGTTTTCAACAAGTGATATGAATTGAATGAATGTGTCACGGACTTGGGATTTGGTTTTGAGTGGATACAGCCATGAATAACGTGTAAAGTGATCTACGAAAAGGACATAATATTTAAAACCATCAACGGAATAAATAGGAGATGTCCAAACATCGGAAAAGATCACTTCAAGTGGACGAGAAGTGATAAGAGTGGAAGTTGAAAAAGACAATTTGTGGCTTTTATTACGACAACAAGCATTGCAAAACACATGAGGGGAATCCCGAGACAACGGTAAATCAAAAGTTTTGATAACTTTATTCAAAATGAAAGACGACGGATGACCTAAACGGGAATGCCACTCGGACGAAGTGGTCTTGACACTATGAAATGCATAAAAAGGAGACGAGGTACTAGATGGGACGGGCCACTCATAAACTCCATCTTTAGTGCTTCCTTTCAGAAGTTGCGCCCCCGTGCTGAGATCCTTCACTTGAAAATCATAAGGAGAAAATTCAACGGATACGTCATTATTTTTGCACAACTGATTAACCGAGATCAGATTCTTGCATATCTTAGGCACACATAGAATATTCCATAAAGATAACGGTCTAGTGTCAAGGGGTATAGAAATGGAACCCGTGTGTGTGATGGATAAACCGTTGCCATCACCGACAACTACATCATCGCTGCCACGGTAAGGAGAGTGAATGGCAAGGTTGGAGAGGCCCGACGTGATGTGATGAGACGCTCCACTATCCAGTAGCCACAAGGTTGCATCATAGGAAGAGTGATCATCTCGTTTTCATACGTATTTCTTGCATGATTTAGGAGACGTTTTCGATACATATGTGATGTTTTACGTATGATTCCGTATCCGTTTTACTTGCTTTCGTGCTTTTCATGTTCTTACAGGTTTTTACGCGTATTTGGATCATTTTGGAGCTAAAGGAACATGCACGGAGCTAAGGAGCAACTTCGGGGATCATCACGGGACAAACGGGACGAGATTGAGCATGGAATGCCTCCACCCGGTCGGGTACAAGCCTTGCACGATCGGGCAAAACCTACGGCCAATTGTGTGGACCATTTAGCACGACTCGGGCAAGCATTCCTGGCCATTTTGCCTTGTGCCCGAGCGGGCACACATACCATGCCCGATCGGGCATGCACTCCAGCACACATTCCGCGCGTTCCACCCTAACCGCACCCGAGCGGGCACACTCAATGCCCGAGCGGGTCGCGACCCGAGAAAACAGGAAACTTAAGTTAAATTAAATTAAAACATAAGGGAACTCGTGGGAAAATTTAGGCAACAATTGGACCGACTTAGGAGGCTTAAAACGAGGCAAAAAGACGTCATTACAGCAAGCATACATTGGAGAAGAGTTCAGTAGAAGATTAAGGAGATTCTTGCGAGGAGACAAGCGAGGAGCATTGGAGATC
>CM071875.1:8992938-9030188 GCA_036759665.1 Gynandropsis gynandra
CGACGCTCAAGCGACGATTGCGACCCAAACCGACTCACTGAGACAACCGACTCAAACGACCTTTAGACTCCCTGCGACGCTCAAGCGACCATTGGGATCCAAATCGACTCACTCAGACTCAACAGACTCACTGACACTCACATCCATTTCAAATCAATAAACCATTCTGGGATTCGACAGCCTGCAAAACCCTAGAAATCGACGCTCAACCGACCATCGCGACCCAAACCGACTCACTGAGACAACCGACTCTTACGACTCAACCGATTCACTGAGACTCAACCGACTCATTGACACTCACTCCCATTTCAAATCAATAAACCATTTTGGGACTCGACAGTCTGCAAAACCCTAGAAATCAATCTACTTACACTTATTGACGTCATTGAAGATTGACGCGTGCTCTCTTCTCCACCGCTGCTGATTCTAGCCATTTCCTTCTTGCCAACTTCGAATCGATCCCTCTCAATTTCGAAATCACTTGTTCTTTCTTGGTTTTGACACGGTTTGACAGTTTTCACGTCAAAAATACCCATAATGCAGGTTTTTTCACGTTGAAAAATTAAAGGTAAATTTGTCTTTTTTCCAGTTTTTTTTATTAAATAATTATTTTAAAGAAGGGTATTTTTGAAGCGTTTTATTCCTACAAGGGTATATCTGATATTCTGCCCTATAAAAATAATCAATTATATCAAAATAACTAAATAATAACCCTAACCGCTTTATCGATTAAAATTTAGATTATTTAGTTACAGTTTATTCATATCCAAATAACACGTACCAACACCGAAATATCACAATCTATTGGACCTCAACTGAATACAAAATAGAAATCGAAATCGACTGCCCAAATAATTTTACCACAAAACAAGACGAAAATGAAGTTTTGATATTGCCAGTCATATAATCATTCACAAGAGCGCAAATTGTAAGCGTAACAGAGCCATAGAAAAAAAAAACCGATAAGCCATCAAGTCTTTCAAATGGAAATCGAAGGCCTTTTCAAATTTCCATTTCATGTCCTGGAAATGGGTTATTAATGGCCCTTATCTAGATGTTCATAGCTTTGAAATCTAGATTGCACCACAGCATGAATATTGCTCAAGCACCCAACACGGAACCAGAGTTCTTCCTGCACTCGGCCAACATGTCCATGTAGAACTGGCACTTGCTAATTTCGTTCCCATAGCTGTTCAAGCACTGCAATCCATGGTAAAATCCAGTTCAGCCATTTTATCATAATTGGGCAAAGCCAACAACAGATTGCATTTGTGTATCGAGAATCAGGAAGGCTCATCAAAACATATCATGGTAAAAGTACAGTCTTAAGTATTCTGCCGGTTTGACACCACCTACAAACCACTTCCTTTTCTGGGCACACTTAACTCGATGAGCAAAAATGAGTGAAGATCATGGTACGACAGACTAGCCTATCCTAGAAAGCTTAACACCCAAACACAGATTAGTAACCACCAACTATGTTACACTTACAAGAATCTTGACAACACAGATGCATTCACTTGACCACTTTGGTGGAAGATTATGTGAGTACCTTTCAAGTCTAACAAGAGGGAAGGACAATAATGTATCCAAATATTTTCAATACTTGTTAAAAAACATGCATAAAGAACGTTATTACTGTAATAAAGAGGGGAAAATTGTGAGAAAAGATCTACATACATCTTGAAATGACTTTGCATGAATATCGCAGGCACCATATCCCGTGCTGTTTGCCATAGGGGCGGCAGCTGGGGCAGCACTGGAAACCTCAGAAACCACAGTTTCATGTTGAATGGTTCGTGGGCCCATCACGGCATCCACAGCCCTGTGTGCAACCGCACTTCCAGTACCAAAAGCCATTCCTAGTTCAACAAACAAGTCAGCTAACAAATCTCCAAACTCCACAAATCAAATTCATCTAGACAAAAGGAGTGCACAAATTACCCAAATGAGACCATTTAGCACATACCCTGAGCTATAGTCGAACCAATGCCAGAGAACATAGATCCACCGCTGCTTGCCTGAGCAGGTGCTGGAGGAGGGGCATGGTGAACTGCAACCCAATATGAGGATAACATTACAGAACACAAACAAGTAGCTAACGCGATGAACCTCAGATAGAACATGTTTAGCATCAGATGTCACTATGCGTAGTCTATAATGAAGTTACCAGGCTGAGGAGGTGGGCTGCGGGCAGCTGCTGGGCGAGCACGAGGAGCAGGTCTTCCTGCAAAAGATGGCATATAACTTATGTTCAACTTCTTTCAACCAGCAAGAAAAATGTCGAAGCTTGCATACAAAAGTTCCAATCGGCCAACAGTACAGAAAACTCTCCTGACCCAAAAACACAGAACAATACCATAGAGCCCGAACAATAATGTCCAAAAAAAATTGCAATACATGCATAAATTGAGGAAAATAAATCCTAGCCACAAATCGAGTTCGACATCAAAAGCTAATAGTTCGAATTATCTCAGTTCAATCTCCTCAGCATAGAGACGCATCCCATCAATACAAATCACAGAAACGGAAACGAATGACCACACAAACAACAAATCGTAGAAAACCCTAGATCTAAGGCACAAACATAGTCAAACACGAGATGAATATTTCTCCGGAATACGAAACCCTAGAAACACAGAAGAGAAATTTTACCACCGGAGCTTCGGCGAGGCATTTTGGCAGAGACAGGGTAGAAAATGAAGGAAGAGCTTGTGGGCGAAAATGCGAACTTTGTTAACCCTAGGCCTGACGCCTTATATAGCGGGACCAAGTGATTATGGATTTTAAAATTATTAAAACTGAAATTATTAAATAGTTAAGTATAATATAATATGTATAATTAATAAATATGATAATAAAAAAATAACTACCAAATATTAGAATTTACGAACGATAAAATTTCGTTAGTATATATAAATATATGAAATTTTGTATATTTTAAAAAAATTATTAAAAAAGTGTCAGTATTTTAAATTAAGATTCATTTTTAACTTTTTATAATTGTGAAATTTCCGAAAAATATTAACTAAAAATTACAATAATAAATTTAAGTTAATTTATACATATGATATAATTTTTGAAATTTTAATTTTTTCATTTCTAACTGTTATTAGTTACCCTTAATTATATATTAATAATATTAATCTCTCCTCTCTCATACTCCTTTTGCTTCAATCATCAACCATCATTTTAATTTTTTAAATATTTTATTTAAAATGTAAAAATTAAAAATAGAAAGAAAATAAGAAAAGTTTTATTGTGAGATTTGTTGTATTCAAATATAAAATAATTAATCATTTAATTTATTTAAAATAAAATATAAATGATATTTGTTGTAATCAAATAAAAAAATAATTAATCATTTGATTCATTTCAAAAAAATAAGTAAAAAAGATTTAACAAATATTATAGAATAAAAATTAATCTTAAATGGTTGATGTGATAAAATACTCTTTCATTAATTAAATGCTTAAATTTTAAAACATCATGAAAATTTAAATATAATTGAATTCTATCATTATGAAATAAATATTAGTATAATTAAAGAAAAATCTTTAAAACTAAAAAGACCAAACTAAAAAATTGTATATAATTCATATTACCTTTTCGTTCATTGTTTGATTTCTAAAATAAAAAACAATTAATTAAAAATATAAATGAAAGAAACAAATAAAATTAATAATTATTTAAATACTTATAGAAATTTAACGTGCTTAAATAAATATTAAAAAGTAAATTGATAAAAATTATATTAAATTTAGAAATTTATATTTTATTTAAAATAAAATAAATGATTAATTATTTTATATTTGGATATAACAATATCATTTTATTTCTATTTTTAATTTTACAATTTTTTAAAATATAGTTATATTTTTTAAATAATAAAAAATTAAAAATAACATTAAAGTTTAAAAATTAGTTTTCTAAATTTTCTATAGTTGCTATCACACTTTTTATAGTTACTAACTACAGATTTCAAATATTAAAGTTTATATTTAATTTGAAAATAAAGTAAATAAACACTATAACAAAATTTAAATATATTTTGAAAAAAATATTTATCATAAGTGGTTAGTTTCCAAATTTTATATAATAATATTTTTTTAATCATACGACGCACAACGATTATGTAATGGTTATGTTCAAAAGAATCATATTATTCGAATATTAATTCGAGAATGAATTTTTTTTCTCTAAATTTTGAATAAATTTCTATTTGTCTTTAAATTTCATGTTTTCATGTAGATTAAAAATAAATATTAATATGTCCGTAAATTTACAAGTTTGTTTATTTTTATCTTTGATTTAGGACAAATTATTATCATCGGTCCTAATTTAGAAAAGAATTACAAATTTTGTTCCTATTTCATCTTTAATTTATTTTTGATGGCGAAAACGAAATTTTTATTTCCTACATATGTTGGTACTCTTGAAAGTTCTCTTTTTCACATGTCCGCTTCTTCTTTTTTCCTTCATCCGCTTCCGTTTTTCAACTTTACTAGAAAAAGTACCCGCGCGATGCGCGGGATGATATTTTTTTTTTTTATATAACGCTTTATAAACATGAAGAAATAATAAATGGTATGTTATAGCTTTAATAGTTGTTGTAATTCAAGGTGATGTTGTAATGTTCGTTGTATATAAATTTTAAATATTAGTATATAAAGTATATGGTTGAATCCAATATTTAAACTTGGCGATAGCTGCAGTGGTCTAAGCAAGTTCGCACAAGATTTGCTTTGTTTATTTCAAGACATGAGTTTATTAGAAAGGGAAAGAACGATGTAACTTCGTAAATGAACCATTCAACAACCCCAAGATTGAATTGCAAAACCTAAAATCTTCTCATGAAAGTTAAGAAGTTCTTCATGATTTTGCAGAGCAGACCAACATATTCCTAAATTACTCAACTTAAATTATTATTTTTAATAATTGCAAAAAATATCCTACTCAAAATTCCTCATTCACCATTGCACCGCACTTATATTTGGATTACCTCTTGTTTGCTTTCTCTCTCGTCTTCTTTTTCCCTTTAAATCCTAATTTTTAACGTTATTTCATGGATTTAGTTAGAGAATTTTCTTCATCTTTTATATATATGTATATATATATTGTAAAATAAAATTGCATATCCTATTCTTCATTTCATATTCCTAAGTTACTCAACTTAAATTATTATTTTTAATTATTTCAAAAAACATATCCCATTCCAAATTCATAAATTTGTTAAGATTTAATTCAAAGACAACCTTCTTTTACCAATTTAAAAAGTAAATGTGATGAATTTAATTAAATTTCATGTTACACTGAAAACAAATTATGAAATTTTCGTATGATTTTTTGTAGGTTAAACTTTTATCAAAATTAAATGGGATTTAAGTGGGAATAAATGGATAAAAAGAAAGGTGTTTTATGGATATATTTTTTATGGATATATCCAATATATATGAATAATTTTAAAATTTTAAATGAAATATAGAAAAAAGCAACTTAGGTGTTCCAAAAAAAACTTATTTTTTTAACATTTAATAGTCCTTGTTGAGGTGGCTTCACCAAAAGCAACCTCGCAAGGATTATTATATATATAACTAGAAATAATCCCGCGCGATGCGCGGGTTGATTTTCTTTAAGATAAAAAACATTTTAGTAAAAATTATTTGGGTATATTTGTTGTAAAAGTAATATTGTGTTATAATGTTTAATCTTTTAACATAAATCATGATAAGAAGATATGTTCTATATATATATTACGATATGTAAATTTTACGACCAAACTTATTAGTGGATATTTCTAGATCATATTTATTAATATATAAATTATTAAGTCAAATTAGTAACAACATTTCCATTATCAGATATATTTAGTATATATTGATGTATAGGGATTAATATGTTTTAGTAATTGTCATATATGTGAAAAAAAGAACAAAAGAAAGAAGAGAAAAAGATTGACAAATAAAAAAAACGAACTTTATTGAAGAATAAGACAACATATATTTCGCATAATAAACATTTAGTAAAGATTGCATCCCATCAATGGTTTCTTTATCAGACTTTTAAACGATCATTATAAACCTCATAGCTACCGATACCACCGATTTGCAACAAAATCTTCTTTTCATTTCCTTCTTTATTTGTGAACTCTGCATTAGAACCACCATTTTCACGCCTAAAATTCGCTTGTAGATGATGGTTTGAACGATTACCGTCCTTACTTCCTTTGCTTTTGCTTGAACCATGACTTTGTTTCTTCTCGTGATTAGATTCCATAACTAAAAGATAAATAAAATCAAATTCAACATCAATCTGGAGAGCAACTCTATGTTTGAGTATGAACAAATTGAAACTTGGCTTCGTGAATGATGCACAGTGGATTTTCCAGCATCGTGAATCTTGAAAGCTCTTCAAATATCAGACTGCAAGCTTTTTCAGGGGAAAGATATGCAGATTTAGTATCACAAACCTTCTTGTTCCCAAATACTCTTTGCATTTCTTAATCAAGAACCTTATATGTGCCTCTAGAGATGATTGTAATTTTTTCCTCAACCCACCTTCAGATAGACTTCCAGGGCGATATAGCACAACAACCGAACCGGAACCTCTTAAAGTTGATCCAGTAGACTTGCCTGAGTTCAACGGCTTAGTATTTACAGATGAATTGCCCATTGGTTCGTTAACACTACAGCTGTCACTTGATATGCCTGAGAAAGCATCCAAAATCGCAAACAATGTTACAGGATTGCATTGTCGAGGAAATAGATAAGTGTAGGCGGCCAATCTAGACATGAGTGAAACCGAAGGTTTACAAGTGGGTCAGATGTGTCTACATATGTGAATACAAACACGCATATATAGATCGGAGTGAAGGATTAGTTTTAACTTCTCTCGCAGGGTGACAACCGGAGATCCAGAAGTGTCAAGTAAGATTCACTTGTCGTGGAGACCGAACAAAAGCCGCTCTTCAAATGAAATCGTATGACATGAATCGTCCATAGGAGAGCAAACAATCGCCCTTTATTGGTTGAGAAGAAGAAGAGACCCACTAAAGAGACATAGATGAAACGCAGACGAACGACGCATGTAGAGCAAACCTCGTCGGTGATCGCAAGATCCATATGCAACCCATTACAGATTTTCCACGCACACACCACAACTATCATCCATTTTCTTTTCCTTTCACTTTTGCCTCCGATGAAAAAATCCCTCTTCGCGAGAACCAGAGATCTAGGGTTCTGAAATCGAAAGGAGAAAAGGGGTGATATTTTGCAAGAAGGGAAAAAGTCAGAGAAGGTGAACGGACAACCTACCGAAGAAACTTCAAGAGTAACAAATATGGAGGAGAGAAGAACAAAGGGGATGAAACTGATAGTCGTCACCCTCGCCGCTAACATCTCCGCATCACTCACATCTCTTAACACCCTGAGTTGCCCAACCACCCTCGTCGGACTCCGGTATATTTTTTGACTTCGTTGTAGCAGACACAACTTTGACAGTTGGACTCGGCCTCATTTTCTACTGCGATAGGAAATGGTAAAAAAAGCGTTTTTCCAAGAAAAGAAGAGAAGGGGAAAGGATAAGATAATGGAGGAAAAAGGTTGGTAGAGAAAGGACAGAGGGAATTATTTTGTTTGATAAAAATTCAATAACTGATATAGCGTCCGTTTGCAAATATGAGGAGTGGGTAGTAATGAGAATTAAAACTATTATTTTTATATTAATACAAATAAATGTAAACGTAAATATTAAGAAAATTAATAATAAAAATTTTAAATTATATTTTGTTGTTAAAAAAAAGGTGATGACGTGGAGGGCTGTAAGAAGAGAATGGTTGACAAGTCAAGAAAGTTTTGTATAGATAAGTATATATTCATTGTATATGATATATATATTAACATATATTAAATATATATATAACTCTTTGGTATTATTTCAAACAATATAATAGAATATGAACATAAAAAATATATATTCAATATATGAATATGTATTTAACAAATATGTACATATTTTAAAATTTATGTATAAATAAATAGGTTTTTAATATGGATATGAAAAAAATATATATCTAATATATATGAATATATATAAATATATATATTAAACAAATAGGTATATATTTTGAAATCTATATATAAATAAAGAGCTTTTTATGGATAATATATATATATATATATGAATAGTTTTAAAATTTTAAATGAAATAAAGAAGAAGTAATCTTTAGTATTCCAAGAAAAAAAATTATTTTTTTAATATTTAATAATCCTTGCTATGGCTTCACCACAAGCCTCCTTTTGCAAGAACTTTTATATGGATATATTTTTTTATTGATATATCCGATATATATGAATAATTTTAAAATTCTAAATGAAATATAGAAAAAGCAACTTAGGTGTTCCAAAAAAAACTTATTTTTTAACATTTAATAGTCCTTGTTGAGGTGGCTTCACCAAAAGCAACCTCGCAAGGATTATTATATATATAATTATTTTCTAATAAAAGTTGAATAATTTAGAGGTTTCTCATTCATTCTCTTCTCTCAAACATCCACATCATCAAAGTAACTTTTTTTGTTTTTTTATTCTACTTTAATTATCGCATAAAGTACTTTAAATGAATTATATATTAGTAATATTAATATTTTAAAGAAATACAAAATATTTTTATTAATTTAGAGGATATTTTAGTTATTATATATATAAATAAATAAATAATTAGTAAATTAATAAATAAAAAAAGTTATATATTTATTTGAAATATAATTTAGTAAATTATTAAACTTGAACAAAATAATTATTAACAAATATTGATTTTTTATGCCTTCTCTTTTTTTAAACTTCCACATAATCAAAGTAATTTTAGTCTTTTTATTCTATATTAATTATCATTCATATATTACTGAATTATATATTAGTAATATTAATATTTTAAAGAAATTATATTAATTAGAAGATATTTTAGTTATTATATATGTAAATAAATAAAAATAGCAAATTAATAAATCATAAAAAAACAAAAATTAGTTATATTATTTATTTGAAATAAAATTTAGTAAATTATTAAATTTGAACAAAATAATTATCAATATTGATTTTTTATACATTCTCTTTTCTGAAGCTTCCACATCCTCAAAATAATTTTTTGTTTTTTTATTTTACATTAATTATCATTCATAAATTATATATTAGTAATATTAATATTTTAAAAAACACAAAAGATTTATAATAAAATTTAGAGGATATTTTAGTTATTATAAATGTAAATAAATAAAAAATTAGTAAATTAATAAATAATTAAAAAACAACAAATTTTTATATATTTATTGGAAATAAAATTAATTAAATTCTTAAACTTTAACAAAATTATTATGGAAAAATATTGATTTTAGTTTTATATATTATTTAAAATTAGTTATCTTGAAAAAAATAATTTAACTTATTTTAACAAATTTAAATTTTAAAAAACTACAAAATAAAAAAAAATTAATGTTCATGGTATCATTTATCATCTCTAATTAATGTCTATTTTTAATTTAGATTCAATCTATCTCTTATTTAATATACATTTTCTCTATAATTAAAATAAATAATGAAATAATATTTATATATTTTAAATTTTTACAAAAACAAATGATCCATTAAAAATAAAATATATACATAAATAAAGATAATATCATAACTTATTTTGAATTTACATATATTTTTCAAACTCATCTTTATAAAATAAAATTTTATCTCAAACTTTCACATCAATTTTTTTTATTCTACATTAATTATCATTCATAAAATATTTTAAATGAAGTATATATTAGTAATATAAATATTTAAAAAAAAATAAAAAAAAAATTATATTAATTTAGAGGATATTTTAGTTATTATATATGTAAATAAATAAAAATTTAATAAATTAATAAGTAATAAAAAAGTTATATGTTTATTTGAAATAAAATTTAATAAATTATTAAACTTGAACAAAATAATTATTAATAAATATTGATTTTTTATGCATTTTTTTTGTTAATGAATTGATTGACTAAAAGTCATGAGCTAAACATTCTCACCGGACATGAAACTTCACTAGTAATCTCAACAAAATATCCCAGGAAACGAGAAAGATAAGAACTATATTATTCTGAGCCAAAAGCTTATTTTTGGAAAGCCATGGTTTTGTACTTCTTCGTCTCTACAATCTTCATAAAGAAAACGTGATTCTTTTGATATTCATCCACTTTGTTTACCATAATGTGGCCATCATCCTTGCAGAATGCTTGCACCCAGAGTTCTCGTAAAGTTCTCTACAGCAAGTGGATCTTGATTCGGATCTTGCTCTACTTCGTTTAGAAAGAAATCGATGTCTTTCAAAAGGCCTGCAAAAGAGTCTTCGTGATCCTTCACCATCATCAATCGGTTATTCACATTATTCTTGAGTTTCTGAATCTCATCAATCGCATCCTTCAAATCCTTTGTGTTGTCTGATCTTTCGAGAGCCTCGTCCTCCCACCAAAACCCTAAACCCTGAGCGCCTTCCTTTTTCGCCAAGCAGCCATTCTTCCTCCCACCCACAGAGCCTTTCATGAGGTGATCGTTGGTTGTAGAGGGCCCACGATTCTCGAGGAAGGCGTCGACTACGTCGTCGACAGAGGAATGGCCAAAAGAGTAGAAGGAGACATGGGAATTGGAGGAAGGAGGAGTGGCTAAAACGGCGATGCGGACATCAAATTGGAGGCAAAGCTCTGAAGCTTTTCGGAACAGACCCTTACGACGTTTGCTGAAAGCTACCCATCTCTTCTCTTTCTTTTCTATTTTCTCCATTGAAATCTTTCTCTTTTGTCCGCCCATGGTGTCCAGTAAATGAGTGCTGCGGAGAGAGAGAGAGAGATAGAGAGCGAGAGAGTAAATGTTGTATTGTCCTGGAGAGAGAGATATATATACATATATATGTATATATATAATCATATATATATATGTCAATGTAATAAGCGGAGAAATGAAAAAAAAAAGAAAACCACCTTTAATCCATCCAGCAAAAAACGAGGTTTGGGTTAATTCGTTAATCCAACCCAAAAAATTCAAAATACACACGAATTTCTATTAAATAAGCATGAGTTAATTGAGTATAAAACTTAATTACATTAATTTAAATGGGTTTTATCCATTTTAACCAGTGTTGTAAAAGTCGTTAGGCGCTAGTCGGACGGTTCGTCAGCGCCTAGCGACTAGTCGAATTAATCGGCGATTAGTCGGCGATTAGGCGTTTTTTAATATTTATAATATATTTCAATTTCAAAATTATAAAATATAATATAATAAATAACAAAAATATTATATATAAAATATAAAGTCATATGAATGCATTAATCATATCATAAACATAACAAAATATTAATAAAGAACTAAATATATATTATTCGTAATGTATTTGAGGAATAATTGATATCTTACCAAAATGACCTTACCTTTGAATCACTAATTCTAAGCCACGATTTTGTGGTATTGTTGAGATAGACGAACATACGAATAAATGAAGATGACATACGGACGAATGAAGACGAAAATGACAAATAGACGAACGAAAACGAAGACGAAGATAGATACGAACCAACAACGAACGACGTTTAAAACTATATGAATGACGAACGAAGACGACCAACAACACTCAAAACTGGAAGAACCGTATAACAAAGAGAGAAACAATCGAAACGACGTCATTTTGGTTTATTAAAAAAATTAAACGACCAAAACGACGTCGTTTTGGTTCAAAAAAATTTAAATATAGCCAAAACGACGTCGTTTTGATATTTTTAAAAAACAGGACCGATTTTTTATTAGTCGGACGGTCGGACACAGTCGAGCGCCTAGGCGGCGCCTAGGCCGACTTTTAGAACACTGATTTTAACCATGTAACTCATATATCTTTTACTTCTTTCACCTTTACTCTTTTCACTGTCGTTTCGAATATCAGATTTTGTCCCGTATTTTATCCGATTTCTCCAATTTTGACTCGATTTCACCGAATTTTAACCCGATTTCATCCAATTTTTTACTCGATTTCACCGAATTTTAACCCAATTTCATCTGATTTTAACTTGATTTCACTCAATTTTACCGAGTTGAAATTCAGTGATATTATGTTAAATCGAACTTAACTTCGGTGACATTGAGTGAAATCGAGTTAAAATTGGATGCAATGGAGTTAAATTTGGTGAATTCGTGTTAAAATTTGGTGCATTAGGTTAAAATTGGATGGCAATATGATTGAAATTCGGTGAAATCGAATTAAAATTTGATAAAATTAAGTGAAATCGAGTTAAAATTTAGAGAGATATGCGTGTATATATATATATACTTGTATATATATAATCAAAGGCGGCTAAACTCATTAGAATAAACTCTGTTCCCGGGCCCTAAACTCTGGTCCTCGACTCTAAAATCATCAAAATAAATATTAACTTTTTTTTTTTAAATAATGAGCCTTAAATGGGTGTGTTGTGTTGAAAATAATGAGGTAAGGTTGTGTTGTGTTGAAAATAATGAGGTAAGGTTGTGTTGTGTTCGTGCGCGACGAGTGTTTCCTTTTCCGTTTAACATTTCCTTTTTTCTTTTACTTTTAATTTTGTTTCAATTTTTTATACGGATTTTATGGGATGGAATTGCGGGATTTACGCTCTTAACTTTTTCACGTATCGAACTTCTAATTTCCATTGCAAGTTCTTCGCTTTACACATGACATAATTACCTATTCATGGTATATCTTTTAAGAGAAACTAGGAAAGAACCCGCGCGATGCGCGAGTTTTTATCAATTTTTTATTATATAATTGAAATTCATATGTCATAAATTGATCATCATATCAAAAATTCGTATAAGACTTGTCTAATCGATGATGGTTATATATTTTATATCTTATTTTATGAAAAAAATGATCAATATATTTAAATTTTATTATAAATTATTATAGTTCAATAGCAAGATCAAGAAAACCAAATCTTGATATAATCATCGAATAAATTATTAGGCTAAAGAAAGATACATAGATAATAGAAGTTATGTAGAAAAATAATATCTCAAATTATTATATATAATATACATATAATAGAATGATAAAAAAAATATATCCAATATATATGAATAAATTTAAAATTTTAAATGAAATAGAGAAGAAATAATCTTTGCTATTTCAAAAAGAAAAAAACTTATTTTTGAACATTTAATAATCTTTTCTGAGGTGACTTCGCCAGAAGCAACTTTGCAAGGATTATCAAAATTTTGAATTAAATATTTAAAAAAAATTATTCATTTAGGATAATAGTTATTTAATGAAATTGATATATAATACAAAATTTATTCTAATATACTAAAAATAAAAACACATATATATATAAAGAGTAGATATTTTGAGAATTTATAAATATTCTATCATAATAGAAATCGAGATAATATTTGTTGATTTTTTTTCTCTTTATACAAAATGTTTTTAATTTTATCTATGAATAAATTTACATTAATAAAAATGGAATTGATGGACTGCTACGTCAATATTGACGCGACTTCACTAGAATTGAACAAAAACTCAAATTTTAATATAGAAAATTTAATTTAATTTAATTTTTTTAACATCGTGTTTCATTTATAACGTTTTTAGTATTATTTCAAAAAATATTTTGTTTTTTCTTCATTTTGTATATATTTTATTGTAATAAAATTTAAATTATAAAAGTATAAATGAATGATATGGAAGATGAAAGGTTTTTTGTGTATTCATTAAAATAATTTATAATAAAATAACTGCATTAAAAACTAAAAAGTTGAAAGAAGATGGACGTGAGAAGAAATAAAAATATTAAAATAGTATTTTTGAACAAATATATATCCAATGTATATGATATATATTAACATATATTAAATAAATATATATAATTCTTTGGTGTTATTTCAAATAATATAATAGAATATGGATATAAAAAAATATATACAATATATATGAATATATATTAAACAAATATGTATATATTTTTAAATTTATATATAAATAAATAGGTTTTTATATGGATATGAAAAAATATATATCTAATATATATGAATATATATATATATATATTTATATATATTAAACAAATATATATATATTAAAATCTATATATAAATAAAGAGCTTTTATGGATAAAAATATATATCCAATATATATGAATAATTTTAAAATTTTAAATGAAATAGAGAAGAAGTAACCTTTGTTATTCCAAAAAGACAAAACTTTTTTTTTAGTATTTAATAATCCTTGTTGAGGTGACTTCACCAGAAACAACATCTCAAGGATTATTATATGTAATATACATATAATAGAATATGAATATATATATATATATGAATATATATTTTAAAATGTACATATATAAATAGGTTTTAATATGAATATGAAAAAATATATATCTAATATATATAAATATATATATTAAACAAATATGTATATACTTTAAAATCTATATATAAATAAATAGCTTTTATGGATAAAAAAATATATATATCCAATACATATGAATAAATTTACAATTTTCTTAAATGAAATAGAGAAGAAATAATCTTTGTTATTTCAACCTCGCAAGGATTATTATATATATAATTTCAGAAAATGTAGACCTTTTTTTCCCTTCTCTTTTTACTTCTCATCCCCCTATTAATTTAGTCTTGTAGCATAACTCCCATATTGCTATATGCGATCTTTGATCTTATTGTGTTTTCTCTCTCTCCTTTGAGATGATGATGAGTGCAAAAAGAGTTAGAAAAAGAAAAAACATTACACAAAGATGATGTTTTGGGTTTTCATTACTTTTTTATGATTTTTTGTTTTTTAAATCTTTAAATAATAATTTTTTTTATTTTTAATATTTTGAAGAAAAAAATTCCGAATGAAAAAATTTCAGACGAGAATTTTAATTCTTAATATTCAATAATAAATTTTAAATAGTGACTATCAATACGAATTGATAAAATTCATCTGTGGTACCAATAGAATTTTTTTTCTAACATATTATATAAGTTTTTTTTTGAATTAAAATTTTCTAGTAATGCTATTACATCATTCGTAGTGAATATTTACGATTCACAATTATATATTTTAGCCGTTTATAAATTATCATACAATCAACAATAAAGTATAATCTATGAGCTTTGAAAATGTTGTTGATCCAATGCATATACCTAAAGAGAAAATCTTGAAAACCAAAGTGAATCATAGGTTGAGTAACATTGTTTTTTAAAGGGTCAGTAAAGAGATCCAGAAAAAACATCAAGAATAAAAAGCATTATGTTGAATTGACACTAACTTAAGCGTCGACGATAAATTTCTCTAATAAAGTATTTCGAGCAAAATTTAGATCAAGCTTACTCGAGTTGGGTAAGTTTAATGTTTAGTATATTATAGAAAAGTAGGTTGGGTAGAGTTTGGTAATATTTCTAAGTTATTTTCCTTAACGACGCAGTTTGAATCAAACAGACTGTGAACTCGATCAAATTAATAGTTATATATTTCTTTCAACACATTTTTTTTTCGTTCATCGTCTGAAAAAAACTTAAACGTTTTTTTATTCTTGTATACATTAGAAATGTTAATATTTTGGAGAGACTTTTTGGATGGACTGTACATCTGGAAAAATTCAGAAGTTTTTTTTGACAATTTAAGGATGATAAAATATTGTCCCAAAATCGTTCACACATATATGGACAACCAATCGATTTTCGGGTTGTCTTTAACTTATAAACGAAACCTACTATCATCCCAAAATTATGAATGCCATTTCTTTTCATTTTGACAATTTATAAGCAATTTTGAAATGTCCCTAGTTACAAACCAATTATGGACCTATAAAAGTTGGTCCTTACTATGTTCGAAAAGGTCTTTAATTCTTTCTCGAGGGTCTCTAATCAGTTTGAATTTTTTTTATATCCAATCCACACACCATTTTCGAATCATAGTCTATATTATTATTATGAAATCATATTTCATATCAAATATTTTCATTTCTAGACAATGAATATATAAAAGAATTGATAAAAACAACTCTAGATATCTCAAAAGAGTTTATGGATGGCGTGACATAATATATGGTGTTGGCGGTAAATCAACAATTATACAAAAAATCGATTAGTTGCATGTTTCAATTTTAAGAATATACTTTCTTTAGTGATATAACTTTATGGAATCATCTTTATTTAAAAAAAATTATTCCTAATTCCTTTATATTTTTATCACGAAGAAAATTTTGTATCACAAAATTGTACATCACACTGAGAGTCATTTGTATAGATTGAATAACTCCGTAAAAGGAAAAGATTGTGATGCTCAAACTAAATCTCGTCGATCTCGAATCTTGATAGAGCTTCTATGGACGTCGCCTCATCAAGAAAGATCATCATGTTCTTCATCACTACCTATTGATTTTACGAAACTATGATGTTTCTTAAACAATTAATAGTTTTAATTAATATATTTTAATTAAAATTTGTTTTTTATATTTTATCAACATTTTTAAATAAACAATAACAACACAATGTGGATTAGAATGACGTTGAAAAGTCAAAAGCAATTCGTATAATGTATTATGTTGCAAACATTTTAAATATTCCAACGTAAAGTTTTGCAGTGCCTTCTTGTTGGAAATTGCAGCGCAAGCTTAGGTTATCTGCATCCCACATACTAACGCAAACTCACGTTATGTTTTGTGTCATCATTGCTAACACAAATTCAAGTCAAATTTAGCGATTGAAATCATGGTTTTAAAGCATCATTTCCGCAGTTGAAGAGCTTCATCAAAATTTTCGATTAAAAAGGCAATTACTTATGATATTTGTGGAAGATTATAAACTCTGTCATCTTTATTTCACGTACCAATTAGATAAAACTTTACTCCAATTTTATCAGAACAAATGCATTTTTGGTGATATGAAAGACTTTCTTGTATGGATTATGATTTTCAAATACTTTGTTTTAAACCATGTATTGTATATGCTCTCGACATATTTTATTGTTCGTTTGATCTTGCAGACGACAAAATCCGTCAAGAATATTAGAAATATATTTTTATGTCATGAATTATGGATAAATTTTTTTATTCGTCCATAATTTATGAATAATTTTTTTTATTCGTCTAAAATTTTGGGACATACTAGAAATCTATGTAAGGATAGTTTGAGATGTCCCTAATCCATCCGAAGTTTAGAGACAAAATTTTAGTTCGTCTCTAAATACTAGACGAATCAAAATTTCATCCTAATTTTGATTAAATAAAAAAATTTGTTTATATTTGTAATATATAAATAAAATTATCTTTAGTCCATCACAAAATTTCATTCCTAATTTTGTAATTTCTAATAGTGTCGGAGGACACCAATTTAATTTAAGTAATTGTAATATAAGTATTATGAAAAATATAACAACAAAATGGTTGATCAAATTTAATATCAATATAAGTATATCCTATTGTTTTAATTCTATTATCAATTCCATTTATAGTACCATGTATATATAGTTGTGCAACTTTGGTTGTTCCTCTTTTCGCATGTAGTAGGATTCCGAATGGATGATAGTTTTGATCGTGTATTTTAAATAGTCCATTTTTTGTCGAGGTATCTATCTTGTCTCCTATTGAAATGAATGCAAATACGATATTATATATTCATATATATTATTTAAAATGTTTATTTGTGGATATAAGATTATGTAAATATTGCAGAGGATCTGATATTTTGGATGGCGATATTTCAACAATATAATGGAAATTTGGGGGAGAACTTTTCTTGATCTTTTTATTCTTTCATTATATTGCATACTTGCATTACAATATGCGCTACAATAGTTGGGATCTCCTATGTCCTCGTATGTTATAAAACATAGGCGAAATAATATATTATATCATAGTTGTAATGAAACAATACCATAGAATTGAGTGATGGAAGAAGAAGCATTAACATACTTTTGTAGTTTTGTGGCTATACAAAGACCTTGTGTTTGTAATTCAATAAGTGTGTGCAAAGACATTGACACGTAATTGGACGCTAAAGTAGGTATATTTATCATTTGAATAAAATGTAGAAGAAGTTATGGTAAAAAAAAAGATTGTATGAATTAGAGTAACTGATGAATTGAAATAACCATTCCATATACACAATGAATTGTTGTTGTAGACACCACGATGCATAAGAAATGCATAACTTATTTTCAATGTAAAAAGATATAAAATTACAAATAAATAAAACAATATATAAAAACTTTAGGACTCGAAATCTATGGTCAATTATTTACGTCTATTTAGAACTTTAGAACTCGAAATCTATGATCATTTATAAAACCAAATCAGATTGTATGATCGACATTTCACAAAAAATACAGATTTGGACAAACCAAACCAAAATTTGATATCGCAAAAACTGCTAAAACAGCAATCGAACCAATCCGGTCGTTACTTGAGGATGCACCATATGGCAAAGCCTATGTTCATAAATAAATGTATCTCTTTGATTGGATATATAGGTAGATATGTTTATATATGGATATGTACATTTGTAAAATGTCAAAAATTATGTGAGATGGATTCAAAAGCGGGAGAAATGTCACGTGATCCTACCTCTCTTCACCTTGTGCATATGTGCGTATCTCAAAGGACAAAGAAAAAGCCATCAAACGATGGGTTTTACTTCCGAAAACTAATCTAATGGTTGGGAAAAGCGGAAAACGCACGGAAAAAAGAGGTTGGGGTTAAACGACTATCATAAAGCCACACACGTAACTATCAAAAAATCACTTGATCGAGCCGTATACATATCATACACAAAACAATGTTTAGTCAGTGTTCTGTTTAATTAATTAGTATGTAGATTTAGATTGACATGTTTTGATATATGGACGTGTCTATTGTATTTTAAAATATTTGTATTTTCATCATTTAGTTTAACAGAAATATTCGTTTAGTTTCCTATCCCAAACCTACCTCTAAATCGAGTTTTGAAGCTGCGAAGACCAATTGTGTCGAGAAAATTTCCCCTTCTCTCTTTTGTTTGTTCGCTCATTTTCGAAGCGAACTTCTCTCTCTCTTCCCTTCTTACGAATCCCTAGCGAAAAGGAACATGCTGTGGTAGATCTATTTTGCTTAATCTTTCTGACATCGACGGAGAAAACACGCCATCGGAATCGACGGACCAATAAAGATTTTCACCAGCAGCCCCACACACATTGAGAGGAAGAAGACGCTATGGATTTGGATCAGTGGATATCCAAGGTTAAAGAAGGGCAACATCTGACGGAGGACGAGCTTCAGCTTCTCTGCGAATATGTACTCTCCCTTCTTCCTCTTCTTCTTTCGTTTCTTGGTAGCTTTCTCTTGGGTTACGGTTCACGTATTTTCGTGTGCGTTGCCCCAGGCTTCGCTCAGTGTTGTCTAGAGCTTCTGTATGATTTTCTTGGTCTATCGATGCAGTTAGAAAGAACCATAGCCTCGAATTCGGTCTATATTCTCCATCTGGTGTTGTTCGGGTTCTGGATTTAGGGTTTTTCGATTTTATCCATATGATAGATATATTACCCTTGGAAATATATGGTTTGGGTCAGGAAGGAATTCATCAATCAGGGATTTAATTACGAATACTTGGACATATGGGTCATGTATGTAGCCTGTTTATATGTCTACATGTTATGCAAATGATAAAGTTTGCTCAGGCTCAATTTTGTAAGATACACTTTAATCAAATTTGCATAACAGGTAAAAGAAATTCTCATTGAGGAATCAAATGTACAACCAGTCAACAGTCCGGTCACTGTTTGTGGTGATATCCATGGCCAGTTTCATGATCTTATGAAGCTTTTCCAGACTGGAGGTCATGTTCCAGAGACAAACTACATATTTATGGTACGACCTTTTCTTTGGATGGTATCTTGTGTCGCCCATTAACATGTGTGCAAAATTAACATGCTTTGGGACCTTGGCAGGGGGATTTCGTTGATAGAGGTTACAACAGTCTTGAAGTTTTCACTATTCTTTTACTCCTTAAAGCAAGGTCAGTTTATGCTTACATGTTAAAGGAACTTTGTGACCATTGAATTATTCCTCCCATATGCATTTTGTTTGTGCAATGATATGTGTTCGATTGTAAGTGCTTATCCAGTTTAACGCGCTTGGTCTTGACCACTTGAAACTTATAACCTTCGCTAGGAAATTAGACTATGCTACCGGTCATTCTGACCCCGCTCTGGCGCTTAGTGTGGAACATTTGTCCATAAAGAAGTCGATGCTTAACCAACTCATGATTTTTCTCTGCACTTGGGACTTTGGAAACATATACTAAACATGGACTATTTGGTCTTACTGATACTAAATGTGGAATCTTGTCCTTTGTTGGGTGTCTTTCTCGTGAGCTTAAAGCTGTATTTTCCTCACGTTTTTCCTGTATTTCACTCTGCAGATATCCTGCTAATATTACGCTTTTGCGTGGGAATCATGAAAGCAGGCAGCTAACACAGGTATGCAGAATTCTGCACATTGGATTTTTTTTTTCTTGCAGCTCCTCTTCACCCCTAACTTTGATTTCATGGCTAACATAATTATAGTTATAACATACTTTGAAAGATCCTGTTTGGCCAATTAACTATGTCGTGTGAGATTGAGATATTTGTTTCCTTTGATATATATGTTTTCCTTCAATCTTCTGGAAAACTAGTGCCACGATATTCTTGCTGTAAATAATGACTATTTCCTTAATACTATGTGCCTACATTGGCAGCTCTTGACTTTTTTCGTGCATTATCTATTTATTGTAACATGCACATCCATGAAAGAAGTGCAAGGGTGCATCTATGGTACATGATTGTTAGATATATTTTAAAACGGCCGCAGTAACTTAGCATTCGCACTAGTTTAGAAATTTATTTGTCTTTATCTTGTTCAGCTTAACTTCTGAGCACTAGAGATGGTCATTATCTTGATCAACTTAAATTTACAACACTAGAGATGCTTACAGTTTTAGAATAATTGCTTTCAGACTATTACAATGTACTCAATCATGTGGATAATTAGGAGTCATTTCTCATCCAGCTGCTTAAGGTCACATTCGAAGGATCAGGTCGAACTTGTACAATGCAAGTCAAGAGTGCATTTCTTATATCTGCTAATTGTATGCTAAAAATATTCTTTTACTCGTGGACAAGTCTCAAAAGTTATTGTCAACCTGTCTTACAAGTGGATGAGAAATCTGTAGTATTGAATATCCTTTTTGTCATTCATGGAGCAATTGACATGAAAAACAAAGCTCCTTTATTTAACAATTGCGATTCATTTGCGTGTTATCCTTGTCTATAACTAATATATTGCCAGTGAAGAGATAAGCGTTTGGCTGGATGTAAAGCTTATATATTCTCGTCCAGCTGATGTCTTGTGTTTCGCGAGAATCATATAAGACATGTTTATATGGACGCCTAAAGTAAGTTTTATTTTCTTTACAGGTGTATGGCTTCTATGATGAATGCCAACGGAAGTATGGTAATGCTAATGCATGGCGATATTGCACAGATGTTTTTGACTATCTTACACTGTCAGCTATTATAGATGGCACTGTAAGTATTTTCTTTCGGGTCTTTGGGATTTCATAACTTTAGCATGCATACTCTCTTAGGATTGACTGCATATCTTTTCTGAATATTTCGTTAAAAAAACTTCTGCTTCATCGATGAAGGTTCTGTGTGTTCATGGTGGTCTTTCCCCTGACGTTCGAACAATCGACCAGGTTATATTCTTTTTGCTTTTCTTTTATCTTCCTATTATGCTTGTGCTTCGCCATGTGATTCATCCTTGACTTAATCTCATCCATTCACTTTTGATTATTTTTTTCCTTCAGATAAGACTCATTGAGCGAAATTGTGAAATTCCGCATGAAGGACCCTTCTGTGATCTTATGTGGAGTGATCCCGAAGATATTGAAACATGGGCTGTCAGTCCACGTGGAGCTGGTTGGCTTTTTGGATCCCGGGTTACTTCTGAGGTAGTGTTATGCTTTGTATCTTGAATTTATGCTGTAATTTAATTAGGATTGCTCTTTTTTACAAGTTACAAACTGTTATGATTTTTGTTTCTATTTAAATTATGCTTCACTTGGTAATTGAATCTTGATTGATAACATTTTGGTGATTCTGTTTTGGTTCTTGTGCAGTTCAACCACATCAATAATCTTGATCTAGTTTGTCGAGCTCACCAACTTGTCCAAGAGGGTCTCAAGTACATGTTCCAAGATAAAGGCCTTGTAACTGTATAACTCTGCTTTCTATAACTAACTCCTTTATAAGTGTTATGTGCCGAAGTATAATCTGCTTGATGAGTTTCTTTGTGTTTTTTTAAACTTGAAGGTTTGGTCAGCTCCCAATTACTGCTATCGCTGTGGGAATGTGGCATCTATATTGAGTTTCAACGAGAACATGGTGAGTCTTTGAATCATTTCATCCGACTGGATATATTCTAGCCTTCCTCTGGTCATTCTCTTGCCCTTTTGACAATTACTTGCTTTAGTTTAGTTATTTGTGAATGTCGGGTATTTTTCTGCTTCTATGTGAATGTCTTGGGTTCACAGAAAAAAATACCCTTCACAATTTTGGTTTGATTAAATATGATCCGTTTTCTGTTCTTTTGATGCATTTCAATCTAGTTGAATGCGTGCCTATGTTCTGCTTTCTGCTCTTAGAGCAATGATTCATAAGTATTACAAAGATCCTGAAAGAGGAATTAGAATGAAAATAGTTTGAATCTACAGAGGTTAGCAGTACTTGTGGTTTTGGAATCATCCGTGTGATATCCAAAAAAACTTTGCTTTCTTGCAATTTGAGTCTTTCACCACAAATTTGCTGCTACCTTTCTGACCTCTAGAGAATGCAGAGTATTTGGTTGGTTGTCTGCAGGTTAAACACTGCATTGCACCTTTGTATTTGTGAGTGCATATTGATTATCTTGTAGGAGTAGGTGTTTTAGGAGCTGATCCTCTCTGTTTTCGGTCAATAGGAAAGGGAAGTGAAGTTCTTCACAGAAACGGAAGAGAATAATCAAATGAGAGGGCCGAGGACTGGAGTTCCATATTTTCTTTGATTTTAGCAGCCAAAACCCCTGATTGTGATGAAGAAGAAGCCACTGGTGCAATGTATGTTTCCAAGTTCAACCTTTTTACACTTGTTAGGCTAACATTTATGATTATTTGTGTTTTTTAAATTGTGTCTTTTGCCAGTTACTTTTAATTTGTATTCATTCTTGTGTCCTGATGGATATGGATGGTATAGGTCCTTTGTGCTCTATGTAAAGACCATCGCATGTTTTTCTATGCATGTTGGATTGTTTGGTTAAATCTAGACAGGGTAGTCATGAACATAATCCTTTTCCTCAAAGACAACTGCAATGGCTTTCCTTTTCTCTTCAGTTTCCGACTATGGATCGTCAATAAAGATGGGGCCTCAACATCTACAAGGCTTTCATTATTAAATGATTTTAATGAATGTAGAAAAAATTCATAAAATTTTAATCTTTTATTATTTTTTAATAGTGTTACTGTAAATATTTTCTAGAATTTAATTTGACAAAACTATATTTTTTATTGATATTTACTTCAAATCAGACAGACTTTTCCTGACTTTTCAGCCATTCTTCCATTTATGTATCCATATCAACTTCTTTCTTAATTACTCCTCTTAATTACTCTTCCCCCATTCCTCTCCCACAAACCTACGTTTGTCAAAAATCTCCCAACGATTCTTCTTCCCTTTCGGATATTCTCTTCTTTCCACAAACCTACGTTTTCTGTGTTTTCTTCTGCAACTCGGTTCTTCTCGGCATCCCGCTAAGTATTTCCTCTCCTGCAAAGTAATCAGAAGAAATCTCTCAATAATTATTTTGTATTCCTTCGGTTTCTTTTGGTTTCAAGAGAGACTAACAGATTATCGAGTCGAATGAGATGCTTACCTTCTTCTCCATCTCTCTATGCATATGTCATCCTTTCTGTTTCTCTTCGCGGAATGATCTCTCTGCCTTGATCTATATCGAATCTAGGAGCTACTTGGTGAATTCCTCTTCATTTTTAAATTCTATTTGCCACTTCATATTTCGGGGCTTCTCTCTGTTTCTCGATTTGGTCGGTATCTGAAGCGTTTACGAATGTCATTGATTTTTTATGATAGGAAGAAATGAAAACCAGTAGAACCAGAAAGAGGACCTATGATTTCTTGTCCAAGGCGGCGGCGTCCTCAGAATCTTCCCATAGAGTTCTAGGTCATCGTGAACTGCATGTGGTTTTCTTTCGCAAACCGAATCGAATTTTATAATCAGATGAGAGGAGGGGTTATGTTTCTGGTGTACATTTGGAGAAAACAATTCTTGGAAGTAATTTTAACATTTATCCTTTGTTTGTTAGAATTACAAATTTCTTAAAAATGTCGATCATTCTTCAAAATTTACATATATATAGTGTGTATCTGGAACAAGGATTTTGTGGTGTGGTACCAAAGCATAATCTGTTTGGTAACTTGCAAATGATGGTTCTGGGAGGCAAATTGCAGTTGGAACATGACAATTTTAGGATCTTCACTGCGGGTAAATTTATCTTGAATGGAAGAGTCTTGATGGTCCTTTGTTATAGTTAATTTGTAATTTTAAGTGATTGAGCCCTCCTGCACTATTGTGCTAAAGAGCATTGGTTATAAAGCAGTATTAGTTCAAGGTTTACCATTTGACCACCAGAAATGTAGAATACAAGCAGGTCTATGGGCCCATTATCTTCACTGTAGATTTGAAGTGTTCTTAAAATAAAATACTTTCATTTAGAATTGCAATGATTAATGATTTTTAGGAGCTTTTATATTAGCCGATGATTACATGTATACAATGTTTTTTGCCAGAAGAGTTGTTTTTTGATTTTGTGTCACTCATATCTCAAGGTGTTGTCCCGATTATAAGCGGTCGAGTGGTTAGTCATGCGTCCAAAGATTCATTGCAAACGTTGCCAGGGTTATACGTATGTGGATGGCTGAAAAGAGGACCAATAGGCATAGTTGGAACAAATCTTCAGCGTGCCGAGGAAACAGTGAGAATTCTAACCTCTCCTTTCATAATCACATTTTTCCATACACCTGCATATATATTTGGGTTCTATGCATACAAATACTTGAACTCGATTGCAAAAATTGAAAGCACATCTTATAGCTGAAGCTTTTCACAAGGTTACGGTAAAGTTTCATTAGCTAACCATACCGACATTGGAGATTCATGTTTGTGTGTCACTGTTTATCAAACTGTAATCAAATTGTCAGACTAGAGATGGTGTACACTATATATTAAAAAGGCAGACTTTTCCTGGTTTTTCAACCATTCTTCCACCTTATGCATCCATGTCAACGTTCTTTCTTAATTACTCCTCTTAATTACTCTTCCCCCATTCCTCTCCCACAAACCTACGTTTGTCAAAAATCTCTCAACGATTCTTTTTCCCTTTCGGATATTCTCTTCTTCCCACAAACCTACGTTTTCTGTGTTTTCTTCTGTAACTCGGTTCTTCTCGGCATCCCGCTAAGTATTTCCTCTCCTGCAAAGTAATCAGAAGAAATCTCTCAATAATTATTTTGTATTCCTTCGGTTTCTTTTGGTTTCAAGAGAGATTAACAGATCATCGAGTCGAATGAGATGCTTACCTTATTCTCCATCTCTCTATGCATATGTCATCCTTTATGTTTCTCTTCGCGGAATGATCTCTCTGCCTTGATCTATATCGCATCTAGGAGCTACTTGGTGAATTCCTCTTCATTTTTAAATTCTATTTGCCATTTCATATTTCAGGGCTTCTCTCTGTTTCTCGATTTGGTCGGTATCTGAAGCGTTTACGGATGTCATTGATTTTTTATGATAGGAAGAAATGAAAACCAGTAGAACCAGAAAGAGGACCTATGATTTCTTGTCCAAGGTGGCGGCGTCCTCAGAATCTTCCCATAGAGTTCCAGGTCATCGTGAACTGCATGTGGTTTTCTTTCGCAAACCGAATCGAATTTTATAATCAGATGAGAGGAGGGGTTATGTTTCTAGTGTACACTTGGAGAAAACAATTCTTGGAAGTAATTTTAACATTTATCCTTTGTCGTTATAATTACAAATTTCTTAAAAATGTCGATCATTCTTCAAAATTTACATATATAGTGTGTATCTGGAACAAGGATTTTGTGGCGTGGTACCAAAGCATAATCTGTTTGGTAACTTGCAAATGATGGTTCTGGGAGGCAAATTGCAGTTGGAACATGATAATTTTAGGATCTTCACTGCGGGTAAATTTATCTTGAATGGAAGAGTCTTGATGGTCCTTTTTTATAGTTAATTTGTAATTTTCAGTGATTGAGCTTTTTCTATTAGGGTAGAAAGTGTCTGGCTCAAACTGCTGATTTAGTCGATCGATAGTGCCAAAACCATAATTGCTAAGTTGACATGTATCTCTTGCAATGATGTAAAAAAATTGCCCTTGAGTCTATTTTTCCCTCTTTGAAGCTTCTTGAACTCATTATATAGCAAACTTATGCTAAACTACTCATCTGATGATAATTTGTTCCCTCCTGCACTATTGTGCTAAAGAGCATTGGTTATAAAGGTTTACCATTTGATCACCAGAAATGTAGAATACAAGCAGGTCTATGGGCCCATTATCTTCACTGTAAATTTGAAATGTTCTTAAAATAAAATACTTTCATTTAGAATTGCATTGAGTAATGATTTTTAGGAGCTTTTATATTAGCCGATGATTACATGTATACAATGTTTTTTGCCAGAAGAGTTGTTTTTTGATTTTGTGTCACTCATATCTCAAGGTGTTGTCCCGATTATAAGCGGCCGAGTGGTTAGTCATGCGTCCAAAGATTCATTGCAAACGTTGCCAGGGTTATACGTATGTGGATGGCTGAAAAGAGGACCAATAGGCATAGTTGGAACAAATCTTCAGCATGCCGAGGAAACAGTGAGAATTCTAACCTCTCCTTTCATAATCACATTTTTACATACACCTGCATATATATTTGGGTTCTATGCATACAAATACTTGAACTCGATTGCAAAAATTGAAAGCACATCTTATAGCTGAAGCTTTTCACAAGGTTACGGTAAAGTTTCATTAGCTAACCATACCGACATTGGAGATTCATGTTTGTGTGTCACTGTTTATCAAACTGTAATCAAATTGCCAGACTAGAGATGGTGTACACTAAATGTGGCAGGTTGGTAGCATAAGTGATGACCTTGAAAAGGGTGAGTTAGCTATGAGGTCAAAGGCTGGGAGCGAAGGTCTACAACAATTACTGCAAGGCTCGAAACGTGAGGATGGTGTCCTTCAAGGGGTGGGAGAAGATTGACGCTGAAGAGAAACGGTTAGGGAGTGTCAGAAACAAACCTAGAGACAAATTAGTTTCATGGGAAGACCTCTTAGCTGCGGGCACCACTTGAGTTTGAATGAGTTTTGGTATTTAGGATTCAAGGTTTAGGTCAACATGTAGAGAGATGTTTGATATCTGCAGGATCGTTCCTCTTTTTTTGCTTGGATTGAAAAACACATGAAATCTAGAAATTTGGAAGAAACTGTGATTTTTCTCTGTAGTCTTTAGATTAATACGTGCATTTTGTTTGGAGATTAATAAAAACAGGGTGGTGAACACCGTTGAGTGGTTTTTTTTGGGGTGAAAAACAACTCATTGTTCTTAATGAGAATTTGTCAGATTTGTTTACTTATAAATATAATTATTAATCATCGATTAGTTTACAAAACCAAAGGCATATATAAATATAGTCTTAAAAACACCATATTTTATTAGAAAGAATTAACAAGTTACTATGAAATTTGATTTTGTAGGTCCATTTAGAGCCGACAACCTGCTTCCCTTTTAGTGAGTTTGACCAAATTCTAGGTTCTATTCTTTTTTGGAGATTTTATTTTGTCCTCCATAGCTTATTGCCATGTTGGGATACATCGATCTTTTTCATATGAAGTGGGTTCTATCAATTTGACTCACATAAACTTGACGTTCATTAGCTAAGTTAGTCATATCATAAAAGGATTGAATACAATAAGTAAAAGCAGATTTAGAATAATGAATACGAGAATAGATGTAATCGATCACTGCATCTATGCCCGTTTGTTTGTGGATCACATTGTTCAGTGCTTTCTACTTTCTCAAGGTCTTTTTCTCTTTCTTGTTCTTTTGTATTCCCTTGACTTGTTGGTAGTTTGATCTTTTCATGTAGTTTGATCTTTTCATGACGGGGGTTCGAATCCTACATTAGTCTTGGTAGTTAGGAAAGTATATAAGTGCAAAACATTTCATGGTTATCCTATTGATTTCATCCCTTATTATATATATTGTGGCTAGATATGTAAAAATGCTCTAACAATAAAGAATAATACATTTTATTTAAAAAAAATTTGAAAAAGACTATAACCGAGTTAATGTTTTTATCTTACATAACGTAAATATTAAAATGAAAACTCTAAATTTAAAAACATTACAACACAATTATATTTTTTCCAAGAATATCCACAAAAACATCTTTGATATTATCTTTTCTATCAAATTTTATTAAAATGTAAACCTTATTCATCTTTATTTCTCGCATCTCCAAATTATTATACGAATTATATCTAATCTATTATTTTGATTCTATTGATTATTTTGAACTTTATTGTTGTTTATTTTTAAAATTTTCTATAGATTATATATAAATAATTATCATATTATAAAATCTAATTTATTAGCCATTCCAATCTAAAACTTTATTTAGTAATATAAAGAGAAATCATCAACCCGCGCATCGCGCAGACATATTCCTAGTTTAAACTAATAAGCCGTGTTTGGAGCTTCTGAAATAGTAAAAGCATATGGTAGGCGAAATACGCCAAGTGGAGCTCTGCAGAATACTATGACACTGACCAAACGGAACTCTGATAGTTACACGAGGCCGTCACCCGAATGTTTTGATGTGCGCAAATTCCAGTCAAATTCAAGTCAACCGAGGAATATGGTCGTCTAGGTCGGAGTCCCTACCCAATGCATCTTTTTCCTTGTAATAATTATTATTATGGGAAATCTTAAATATAATTCTTCTAATTGTTTATTTTTGATAGAATCATACACATTTTTTTACATTCATTTAATTTTCTAATATAACATAACAATACACAAATTTACAAAATATTTTCAATCGATCATATTTATTAACATCGTCAAATGTTATCAAATCTCTGTATAATAAACGATGACATAATATCTATGTCATGTATTGTATGATACTAAAAAATTATACATTGTAAATCAATTTAAAAAGAAAAAATATATAATTTACTTTTCTTCTTTTCTTCCTCTACTTCTCCGACGATAACGAAGGGTGGATCAGGTACCTTTCATATTTCGTCTCTTGAATTATATCATATTTCGTCTCTTGAATTATATCAATTCTCCCCTATTGTTCCGTAGTGCAGCCTAACGGGGAAGGAAAGAGGTGTGCCGGAGAGTTCATATGAGCACAAACCAACTGCGTTGCCACATAATATTGAAGAGGTATCTATTTCTTTTCCTCCAAATGCATCAACACCGCTAGTGGAGCAAAAGCTAACATCAACGATGCAAATTCACGGTCTTTGACTTCAATCTGTGACAGACTAGTGATTCCTAAACCCTATTTCAAAAATTTGATGCTAATAGATCACAAACAAAGTTGCAATGTGGCAATATGGGCATTGTATGATAAAGAGGATGAGATAAGTTTTCAAATGAGAAGCAACGAGAACCTAGTCAAGTTAACCCAAAATATGAAATATATAAATCTGACTCAAGGTGACCTCGATACTTTTTTCTTTCTTCTTCATTGTGGGTATAAGGCTCATACCCAAAAGATTATATGTGTGTATATGTGTGTGGGTGTGTGTGATAGGGTTAATTAAGAAAGAGAAGAAAAAGAAGAAGAGATGGCGGTATGCGGCAGAGAGAAGGAGATAGGAGAAGAAGAAAAGAAAAAGAAAAAGAAGAGAATAGAAAAAAAGGGCGAGGATGAGAGATTGGAGAAAGATCCATCAATTTTTCGTCGTGTTCTTCGTGGGTGAGTTCTAATCGAGATTATGGTAAATCTCTAAATATTTTCTTATGATTATTTCTTCAAATGGAATATTTATATTGTAAATATTGATTAATTGAATAGATCTGTAATAGGAGAGACTCTGATTCATGTTGTTGTTGGTAACACCATCATGAATCATCAAATTATCGTGGAAAATTAAGATGATGACTTTTCCCCATGAAAAATTGGTTTTGTGGTTGATTATGGAAAAATTCTTACGTTTAAAGTGATGTATGATTACAGTAAATTTTTTAGGAAATTCATAATGAGGAATTAAGTGAAGAATGGACCAGAGCCTAAAATAATCAAATGATGATTGATGGCATATATATGAATTGGTTTCGGTGAAATTAAAGTGGTTGGATATGGATCTGGAAAATTGACATTCGACTAGGTTTCGAGATCAGAGAATGTGGATATTCTGGGTTTGGTGATAGAGTCGAGTGAACATCTTGTATAGTGTGCTCGATAGAGTGATTTCACACTCGAACCTTTGGAAGAAGGTGTTTGCGAGCGTGTCGGTGAGAGGTGTCACGTGAGGAGTATCGGGCCGACGACGTTGGTATTGTGACACTTGGATCAAGGCCGACATCATACCGTGATGGGGTTGTGATAACCTTTCGAGCGATGGAGCGCTATAGTTAGTCAGATAAATGGATCTGTCGGTGTCGTACCGTGTTGGGGTTGTGGTAACCTTTCGAGCAACAGAGCGTGAAGTTAGTCAAATCAGTGGATCTGCCAATGTCGTACCGTGTTGGGATTTTGGTAACCTTTTGAGCGACAAAGCATTGTATTGTACTGATGGCTGGGGTACGTTGTGATCTTGCAAGATCTTCAGTGTGCTGGGTCTTTTGGACTTTGTGAGCGTATGCCCGAGCTAGAGTCGTGTGGACTCTGTGTGTTACGATCCAGTGTGGTACTAGTCTTAGACTTAGGATGCTCAGTCGAGTTGGTAGAGTGTGTCGGTGAGAATTTATACGTGAGGAGTATTAGATCGACGATGTAGTGTTATGACACTTGGATTAGGACCGACGTCGTATCGGGATGGGGTTGTGGTAACCTTTTGAGCGATGGAGCGAAGAGTTAGTCAGATTAGTGGATCTGCCGATGTCGTACTGTACTGGGGTTGTAGTAACCTTTCGAACGACGAAGCGTTGTCATATCAATGGATTTGCTAGTATCGTACCGTGTTAGGGTTATGGTAACCTTTCGAGCGATAGAGTGATGTATTGTACTGATGGCTGGGGTACGTTGTGACCTTGCGAGATCGTCAGTGTGATGGGGTCCTTTGGACTTTGCGAGCGTAAGCCTGAGCTAGAGTCGTGTGGACTTTGTGTGTTATGATCCGTTATGGTACTAGTCCTAGACTGTGGATACTCAGTCGGGTTGGGTAGAGTTATTTATATGTCTATACTGTGATAAATGTTTATTTTATGTTATACATTCGAGAGTGGGAGAATACGGGCACGAAGTGCATGCATGTATTGATCTCACTGAGTACGTCTTCGTTCTCATCCCTTTATGGGCTATCGTGGATGGGCAGGTTATAGCAAGGACGAAGAGCACATAGGTGGAGCACTAATGAGAAAAGTGTGCATGAGGTCTCGATAAACTTTATTTTACATTTTGTATTTATTTTGATTATGTTTTTATATGTTTTCTTCTGCTATATGGTTCGAACCATTTTCACTTTGAATTAAGAATATTAATTTTATTATGTAATTGTGTTTGAGCGATGACACGTGTAGCCACCTCTTGGAGGTGATGGTGGACAGTCCTAGTCTCGAGGTTGTTCCAAGATGAGGGAGTTACAAATTGGTATCAAAGCTCTGGTTGTCATTTTTTGTATTTTATTGTTTTCATGGGATTTCAAAGTGTTGCGAAATATTTTAATAAAGTAATGGGACTGTAGCACGCATGACTTGAAGTGTCAAATTGGGGTTCTAAGCGTGGAAGGCTAAATGATTAACCGTGTTTTGTGGATAGTATCGAGAATGATGGTTGGTTGACTCTTTGTCATAGGACGCACAAAGTCTTTCTGGTTATGATGGTCAGAAAGTGGGATGTATAGAGATGTCGTAAGGAAAGTCTTAAAAGAGTTGCTACTAGAAGGTGGATAACATGACCGAAAAGAGAACTTGAAGATACTATTATCACCATTAAAGACACTACTACCACCAACTCGGATGAATTAGAAACAAAAGAAGATGTTAGTGTAGTTCCATGTTGTGAATCACATGACTAGATTTGGTAGTAAGATATAATATAGAGGTATGATATCTCCCACAAGGGTGGATGGATAAATGTTTCGACTTGGAAGGAACTTTCAATTATCAAGATATTGATTAGAGAGATTAAGTTGGATATTGTATTCTGCTATTTGGTAGGTGAAAGGATTTTCTTGTGAGATGAAACCCAAAGGAATGTTCAAAGCATTGATTTCCTTGGGTTAAGTTCAAATAAATTTTTGAGCTGAAACATGTGTCGTACACTGTGTGTGGAACGATGGAGTTGGCATTCCTAAATTACGCATGGTTAACATATGTTTGTAAGGAATGCATATGGAATTCAGATGATAGATTGAAATGATCAGGTTTCAATCATTATCCGAGATACTCTAGAAGCTCACTTAGTAGAGAAAGGACTCATCGAGGATATCTCAAAATTTTCAAATGCAAAAAGGAAAAACAAGTCACCCAATAAGTTTAAAAGAGACATGATCAGATAGAGTGATTTAGATTTTTGAATCGTAGTTATTCGAGGTACTTATGTTATCACCATGAAAGTGAACAAGTTAGATAATGCTAAGGATAGATAGAGGAGTACGATGCTTATGATATGACAATTTTGAAGATCAAATTCATAAGTGTGCCTAACAAGTAAGAGAATGAGTTATATACAAGAAAAATAGAGCTTAGAGCACGCACCAAAGTGTAGGATCATGCAATCGAGGGTATGCACCATGAGTTTCAAGAGATGTGCGATGCTAAAATGCAAAAAAAAAAAAAGACTCGGCCTATCGTCGGATCGATAATCATGGGAGGCCTATCTACTTATATGTTTTTTGAAATCGGTGTTTCCACATAGTTTCGTGAAACCATCGATGTATAATCAATTACAAATTTCGGAGATTCAACAAATAAGTTTCAAGTGCATACTCTACAGTGTCGAAATTTAGATTCTAAAAAAGTTTTCAATGGATGAGGTATGTGGAGCCATAAGAGAGTTGAGTTACGTCTATACAAGAGTTCATTTTTATTATTTAATTGATTTCAAAAGGCGATACATTGGGAACCTATATATATATATATCATCTGCTAAGACAAATGATTTAATTAGTCAGATAAGTGCTTAAATTGTGATGTTACATGGTTTTTTAAGCATCATGTTAGACCGAGATGGAAGATTTACCTCTCGTCTTTGGCAGACATTTAAAAAAGAGTTAGGAACCAAAGTACATATGAGTATCACGTATCATCCACTAATAGACGAACAATATAAAAAAACTATAAAGACGCTTTAGGACCTGTTACCAGCATGTCCATTTGAGTGGATTATCATCGATGTCCAATCTTGAAACATGAAAAGTGAAACATTGTCTGTGGAAAACGATTCATGAGTAATCCACTAGAGATCCCGTTTGAACTTGGCTTCGAACGAAATAGTAGTCAAAGATGAGACGCCTCATGCGAGAGTGGAACACAAAGTTCATAGATAAATATGTTGCCTCAACCTATCACAATAGATGACTGGTTTCACAGAAAGTGTAATGCCAAGTTTCTTGAGTAGATTTTTGACCTATTGAACCTCTGCGGATGTTATTGCAATAGACTGATACTCAGCTTTAGTGGAGGATCTATGATCATCTCGTTTTCATACGTATTTCTTGCACGATTTAAGAGACGTTTTTTATATATATGTGTTGCTTTACGTATGATTCTGTTTCCGTTTTACTTGTTTTCGTATTTTCATGTTCTTACAGGACTTTACGTGTATTTGGATCATTTTGGAGCTAAAGGACATGCACGGAGCTAAGGAGCAATTTCGGGGATCATCACGGGACAGACGGGACGAGATTTAGCATGAAGAGCCTCCACCCGATCGGGCACAACTCATGCACGATCGGGCAAAGGCTACGACAAATTTTGGTGCGCATTCACGCATGACTCGGGCAAGGAAATTCCTGACCAGCTGCCTTATACCCGAGCGGGCGGACATCATGCCCGATCGGGCATCCCTTGCAGGCCACGACTCGCGCGACTTGACCTAGCCGCACCCGAGCGGGCACATTCAGCGCCCGAGCGGGTCGCGACCCGGGTTACTAGCTAAATTAAGTAAAATTAACTTAAAATAAAAGGGAACTCGTGGGGGGAATTAAGGCAACACTTGGACCGACTTAAGGGACATAAATGAGGCCAGAGGACGACATTAGAAGACACATTTATTCAGTTCGTGATTTAGGATATTCTTGCGAGGAGACAAGCGAGGAGCATTGGAGATCAAGCCCCGACACTTCGGTTTCGTTTGGTTTTCATGTTCCTTAGACTTTCTACTTTGTTTATGTTTGTTTACAGACGCATGAGCGAGTAGTTTGTTTGTTCTAGGAGAAGGGATTAGGCCTTGGCTATCCCGGAACCACTTTTGATCTATTTTGAATGCATCTTCTCGTTTTAGTTTATCTATTCTCTATCTGAGCGCTTGAATTTACTTGTGTTTGCGATGGCCACGTACATGCATGTGTTAGGGGTTAGGAGAAGGACCGAAAGGAGAATTCTAGTATTGGAAGATCAGGTTTAGAACAACCGAGGTTAGGCCACGAAAGTAGGGTAGCAACTGTTGAGGGTGGACGGATAAATCATAGAGCCTATGGGTTTAGTTCAAGGTGTCTTAAAAGAAAGAGGTTCCCTGCTCAAACCGAAATCTTGGAGTAAGGGCGGGCCTCAATCACGATCAGAATCTCAAGCAGCAGATGCCACTAAAGAAAGAATGTTCGGCTGCCTTAGATAGCTTAAACTGGGATTGCATGATAGATAGATTGATCGTTGGTTTCGGTAGTCTTGTGGTGAAACTGGAAAAAAGGAAAGAGAGATAGAGAGGCTTTCTCAGTAGGAATAGCGGGAGCTAAAGCATTCGCCACCTTTTCTTATTTAAGGCATCAAGGTTGGCTGCAGACTTCGAGGACTGTTTTGGATCGACTTCCGCGGGTGGGGCAAGCTCTTCTATTCTGGTTCATGGTTTCTCTTGGCTATATGGTTCATCCGGGGGAGAGAGTTTCTGAACAAGTTCCTGGATAACAAGCCGAAAGGTTTTTTTATTGATGATATCAATATTGATGATAGTGACGATATTGATGCTAGTAACGATATTGATCGTGAACTTGATACGGATTCCTAGAACGTTTGTCTTATCGTTAGAAACCAAGTCGTTTATTTACTTTCAGTATTTCATTCTTCATCCATATTCGTTCTTTAGCAAGTTTGATTCGTAGTTCGGGTTTAGATAGTGTTGCGTAGTCTCTGTGGGATCGACACCTAAAATACTACACACGTGCCGTGCACTTGCAGGTAGTTTAGGTTATTTTATTTAACTTTGAGAACGCATCAAGTTTTTGGCGCCGTTGCCGGGGACTATTGTCAACGCGTCTTAGATTCGAACCTAGAGTCCTTCTTGCTTTATTTTTATTTTTTTTTGTTTACTTTCGATTCTTTTTACCTGATTCCTTTCTTTTGTTCTTTGTCGGTTTATGACCAGGTCGCAAGGCACTTCTAATCTACTCTGAATCGACCCAGAGATCGAGCGAACTTGCAGACTACTGAGAAAGGGTATGGAAGAAGATAACACAGAGCCGTCAGATCAACATAATATGGATAATCAGAAAGGCCGCGAACATGCCAGAGGATCATTCATGGATCTAAACGTCGAGGAGGCATTTGAGCTGATCGATAACCTCGCCATGAACCACACCATGTGGTCAACTTCGAGAGGTATGCCTAATAGCACTCGTCGTTTATATGAGCCTAATCAGAATAGAGCTATAGGTAATGCAGCGAATGCCATGTACTTTGCAAATTGCGGAGATACGGAGCATGTAGCGTATCAATGCACGGTACATGAGGATCTTGAATAGATGAATTATGCCCAGCAGCAAGGCAACACTCAATTCGGGAATTCTTACAACCCGAGATACGGACCATGTAGCGTATCAATGCACAGTACATGAGGATTACGAACAGATGAATTATGCCCAGCAGCAAAGCAACACTCAATTCGAGAATTCTTATAACCCGAATTGGAGGAATCATCCGAATTATTCGTACCGAATGACCCAACCGGTAAAGTATTCGGGGTTTCCACAAAGGCAGAATAATTTTCAGCAAAAAAACCAGCAATTCCAGCAAGCACAGCAAGCTCCGCAAGCCTCTCAACCTCCTCAAGCGCCCTCATCAAACTTTGAGGTAGTGATGCTTGAATTTGTCAGGGATCACAAGCAGCAACAATCGATTCAGACCAAATTCAACGCGGACGTGGGGACAGCGATTAGTGAGCTTAAATCCTCTCGGAATCCCGGACAGCTTCCCGGTAAGCCCGATCTTAACCCGAGAGAGCACGTGAACGCCATCACCTTGCGCAGCGGTAATGTGCTCACGAATCCACCCCCAAAAGAGCATGAGAGAGTTGCTGGAAAATCATTGGATAAGGGAAAGGGTATTGCGAATGAGGGAGGAGCTGATTCAGAATTGGAAAAACCGTATGTAGCTCCACCGACGTATAAGCCTCCGATACCGTTCCCGCAGCGACTGGTGAGCAGCAAAAACGAGCTAAGGTATGGACGTTTCGTAGAAATACTTAAGAAACTTCAGATTAACATACCTTTTGTAGAAGCTCTCCAACAAATGCCCACGTACGCCAAATTTCTCAAAGAAATTCTGTCCAACAAACGGCGTATCGAAGAGAGTGAGACGGTAGCACTCACCGAGGAATGCAGTGCCATTCTTCAAAACAAGCTGCCCCCAAAGTTAAAGGACCCCAGAAGCTTCTCCATTCCATGCACAATAGGTAATCTTGATATTGATAAAGCATTGTGTGATTTAGAAGCAAGCGTGAG
>CM071875.1:9047229-9073961 GCA_036759665.1 Gynandropsis gynandra
ATCCACTCAGAGCCAAGATCAAGCCTTAGAACCCAAAGGAACACCCGAGCAACGAGCGGAAAAGAGAAAATTTAAGACCTCAAGGGTGCCCGGTCGGGCACCATAGTCCACCCGCTCGGGTAAAACCTACGGGGTTTTATCCGCACACCTTGCACGATCCGAGCACGAAGGCAACGAGATTGGGTAGCCTTACCCGATCGGGCGCAAGACGAATACCCGCTCGGGTGTTAGTTCATCCCAATTATCCCCGAGAGTTTGCACGACTCGGGCCGCTCAACCACGCGATCGGGTGATGATTCACTGTGGGCTTATCGTACGGAATTTAAAACGCCAATCGGAATGACTCCGTTTCAGCTTGTGTACGGTAAGGCTTGCCATCTACCAGTAGAATTGGAATACCGAGCGTATTGGGCAATCAAGGCACTGAACTACGACTATAAATCAGCCGCTGAGAAAAGGACGTTACAGCTTCATCAGACGTTGGAGAAGAAGAGAAGCATCAATCCTAACGTCGGTAACACGATAGGGAAGATCGAGGCATCGAATTTCCTAGAGTCTATCATGTTTAGGATTATGTTATCTTCGTTTTCTGTATTCTCCATGAGTGAGTAGAGTCCCAACTACGGGTAGGGATGTCGGATTGTAACGGATGAACAATGATTTGCGTTAATGCTTAGATTTATTGACTTATTCTTGATTATCGGTTCTACGCTTAACATTATCACTCTTACGCTAGTGCTGCCCGCTCAGTAAAATAGGATTTCAGACTTTGCTGGAAGGTTAAAGAATGAATCCGGACCAGTTAAGTTGTAGGTTAAGTTCGGCTAATGAGAATTTGAGCGGTTGGTTAGTCGTCTTAGGAATAATGATTGCATTCGTAAAGCTGCCATGGTATGGGTTAATCACTGCTGGAAGGTAGGGTTGCACGTACTCATGGTTAGGAGGTTTAGACTCGGAAGAATCACTGCTCACCTTAGGGCATGAATTTCCCGTTGTCAAGATAAGTCGATAGGTTTATGATCCTTAGTTGCTTCATCCATACAATTCCCGGTATCCCGACACCCGTAGTGTTCTTCATATCCGAGTTTACCTCAACCTAGTATCGTTGTCACCACTTAGGTTAGTTTTAGATATTTAGGACCACACCTTCATCTATCGCTATTCGTCTTAGTTTAGTTTCATTCTTAGTTTTTAGCTGCTTTAGTCTCCAGAGATCGACCCTGATACTACACGATCCGTATACTTGCAGTGAAGTGGTCTAGAAAAATTTATAACTCGTGTTTCCACACATCAAAAGACATCTAACCCTAGTAGAGTTTGGCTATAACAATAGGTTTTCATGCTAGTATTGGAATGACACCTTATGAAATGTTATATGAAAGACCTTGTAAGACACTGTCATGTTGGATCAAAATAAGAGAAAGAACAATTGTGGAATCCCACCTTGTTGACGAGACCACTGAAAAAATTGAAGTTATTCAAGATCAATTGAAAACAATCCAAGATAGATAGAAAAGTTATCCAAATCGAAGAACACGTTATTTATGTTTTGAAAAAGGGGAAATATATTCTTAAAGGTTCAAGCAACAAAAAAATATGTCAAAAAGCAATTTTAAAAAGTTTTTACTCATCTAAATAAGTTGGTCAAATTGCAATTTTGAAAATTTTAAACCCTACATATAATAACAGACCATATCGTTTCTTTCCTCCGCTCTTCAAGTCATCCACCTTCCTTTTCTTTGTTTTCGTCATTTTTTTCTTTTTGCATCTTCCATCTTCTTTCTTTTATTTTTTCATCTCTTCCAACGAGATGTTCATGTCGCCATTTCATATGCTTTTCTTCATCATTTGAATAGCATAAGTTTTTAATCTATGTTTCCTTTCAATTTTTTGAAACTTTAGGGTCCTTTAATCAATTTATTCGGGTAATGGTTTAAGGCCAATTTAATGAAACTTTTTTGAATATTTTGGGGGAAGAAAATTAGCATTTCCTTGGAATTTTGATTCATTGAAAAACTCTTTTTCAGGTGTGTGTTTTTATACTCTTATACTTCAGATTTAAAATCATAATCATGAAATTAGGGTTATACATTATAATGCAAATGTTGATTGATACATAATAATCATTGGTTGAAGACACATGATGAGCGATTTATTGTTATTATTAATGATTATAAAGCTTATGTATGATTTTTATAGTTATGTAAGATACAATTAAATACCAAAAAAATATTTATAGAACATACCGAATGTGAATTCAAGAAAATAAAAACAAGGGAATAAAAAAGTTATGAATTTATGCCAAGTATGAAATAAATCATTTTGCACATACAAAATTACAAATTATAAGTATGAAAGATTTAAATATTTTAGGGACAAATGTGACCTTAGATTTGCCAGATGTTGCGTATGTCGTCGTTTCATGTTTGATGTTTTCGCTTCTCATGTTAGCACTTTAACACCTATTTATGTGTTATGAAAAATAAGAGAGAGAGGTAAGAACATCGAGATGGGGTCCCGGGTCTGTGGAAACTAATGTTCCAGAGTTCGAACTCAACTAATAAACTTTATAACGAATTAAAAGACGCTACATGAATTGGAAGTATGTTTAAGATTTGCTTGTTTTGTTGAGCCTTAATTATTGTTTGAAATACTTTCAATGAATAATATTTATGGTTGGTTTAAATTGAAGTCGCAATTAGAGTCCTCACTCGACTATTTCTATAGCTCACTTCCTTAATTTTCTTGTACAGATAACCCAAAGTACAACAATGAGTAGAGTTTAGTCACAAACCAAGAGGAGAAACAATTATTATGGATTTCTATTGATTTCAATTTTTATTTTAGAATTTATTTTTAATTATTATTTTCACTCTAAATGTCATTTCATTTATTTTAATAAGTTAAGAAATTGGTTTTCTTTCTCCTCACACTTATTATTATATTAAGTCTAAATGTTATTTGATTTATACTAGTCAGTTAGAAATTTCAGTTTTGGTAATTGAAAGTCTACAGTATCTTTAAATCAACTTTTCCATCAATCACCTCTCACAATCTATTACTGTCACACGAGAAATTGTTAGTAAAGGTTCTCTCATCGCACACTTTAGGACAACACAATTCAATATTGTCGTTGTGGCATTTCATCTTATTTGGCTAGTCTAAGTTAATGTCTTCGTTCCTTGTTTGTATAGGTTTTTTTTTATTTTGGTTAAATCTTCATCACGGATTTGTCAAATTATATTTTTAACTCGAAATTCTATTCAAATATTTCTTAAAAAGTTAAAATATGTACGAATAAAGATTTTTATAATCTGTGCAGAAAAAAATTGAATATCCATTATCTTGCGGATATCCACTAATACCGACTCATCTTTTGAATTCTTCTGCGAATATCCACTAATACCGACTCATCTTTTGAATTCTTCTGCGAATATCCACTAATACCGGCTCATCTTTTGAATTCTTTTATACATCTTAGGTATCACAATTTTAAACACTGATGATTTTTTTCTTATTCTTTTTGCAGTAGTAGGGATCAACCTCTCACAAAAAATATATATTTATATTCTCTTGATAGAAATGTCATTATATGCTACTAAACTTTTTGAGTGAAGAATAGATCGTCGTAAACTGATCTATGACCAACAATGATTCATGTGCTTTGGATCTCCAATCATAATATTCAAAACTAAGGGGAAATCTCTTATTTATTTATTTATATACACCTGCTTTTCCGATATTATAATCATTGTATTTGATTAATATCTTAAAAAATTACAAATTTAACTCAAAAAATTACAAATTTAACTCTTGGTTTTTAAATGATATAGGAATGTTAATGTCATGACATTATCGATTTTCTATTAATGATCGTTGATGTGGATACCAAATCAATAACCACGTCAGCAACGTCAGCAACTGTATCACAAAAAATCGATAAAAAATTGACTTTAAATAAAAGAAAAAATTATTATCACCGCAGAGCCATAAGAAATCAAATTTCTAACAATTTTTTTTTCCGGCCGAGCTAAACACACAGAAACATTTGGGGTCAAGAGCTGAACACCCTCATCCATGTATGCCGTGTACATGGACGCTGTAGAGAATCCAGAGGAGATGTTCTACTTACTGATCACGTTATGTAATATTCAAAATATTGAGATAGGATAGAAAAAAATATTTTAATTTTTTATTTTAAAATCAAATTTTATTTTGATGTTTTGATGATGTGATTACCAATGTAAATATTGATATAACATCTACATCAACAATCATTAATAGAAAATCTTCGAATATCATTTGAAAGCCGAATATCATTTGACCTTCGAATATCATTTGAAAGCCGAAAGTCAAATTTGTATATTTTTTTATGATCTTAATCAAATACAATGATTATAATATGGAAAAAAATTGGTGTATAATTTTATTAGAAATAGACAGATAGAATGATTAAAATGAAATTTTTTTCCTGCTAAACTATATTGAAAGCAATAAACAAGAACGTGATAATGAACCATACTTTACACTGATTGAATCATCACCTTGAATAGAGTGGCAATGGCCATAAAATAAACATTATATTATTATATTATACGTGACATGGAACCTCAATCGATTCTCACACGAAATTATCCTCAATCCATTGGCCAAGGGAATAACCAGACAAACTGAGACCGATTGCAACGACTGACACAGGTTCCTACGCAATCGATGCAGAGCACCACCGAACCAATATAATTTTTCTTTTAGATTAAACCAAAAAACCCAAACCCAAACCAGACAATAGAACATGCCCAAATGAAGTCATACAAATAATCCGACCAAATTATGACCTCAAAACAACGAAAACAAAAAAGATAGGCATGGGGAAGAAAAACATGCGACGGTCTTGCATAAAGTGCACAAAGGCAACACCTATAACATCCATATCCATCAGGACACTTGAATGAATACAAAATATAAGTAACTGGGAAAAGACACATTTTCAGGAACAGAAAAAATAATCAGAAATGTAAGGCTGACAGTGTACAAAAGTAGAGCTTGGAAAACATACATTGCACCAGCGGCCTCTTCTTCATTACAATCTGGGGTTTTGGCCGATACGATCAAAGAAAATACGGAACTCCGGTCCTCGGCCCTCTCATTTGATTGTTCTCTTCTGTTTCTGTGAAAAACTTCACTTCCCTTTCCTGGTGAAAAAGCATATTAACATTAAAAAAAAGATAGAGGATCAGCTCCTAAAAACACTTCCACCAACAAGATATATAGATATAGAAAAACAACTATTCAATAGATACCAAAAGTATTCAGTAACCCAAATCTCTGAGGATCCAAAATTATTATCATGTTAATTCCTCTTTTTGGAAATTTGTAGTGCTTTTGAATCATTCCTTTAAGAGCAGAAAGCAGCACAAGGAGCTAGGCATGTATTTAGCTAAAGAGTAATATCAAAAGAACAGAAAACGGGTCATATTTTATAGAACAAAAATTGTGGAGTGCATATTTATGGGCATGCATACTCACCAATAGAAACAGGAAAACCCCGGTTAATCAGAGCAGATCGATTAATGTAATGGAAGTAATTGTCAAAAGACCCAGTGAGGTATGAACAGCAGAAGGCTAGAATATATCCAGCAGATGAAATGATGAAAAGACTCACCATGTTTTCGTTGAAACTCAATATAGAGGCCACATTTCCACAGCGATAGCAGTAATTGGGAGCTGACCAAACCTTCAAGTTTAAAAAAAACAAAAAGAAACTCATCAAGCAGATTATACTTCGGCATATAACACTCATAAAGGAGTTAGCTATAGAAAGCACAGTCATACCGTTACAAGGCCTTTATCTTGGAACATGTACTTGAGACCCTCTTGAACAAGTTGGTGAGCTCGACAAACTAGATCAAGATTATTGATGTGGTTGAACTGCACAAGAGTAAAACCAAAATCACCAAAATGGTATAAACAAGCATTCGATACCAAAACAAGTGAAGCAGACGCTAAATTCATAATTTAAATACAAACAAAAGTGTTAACATTTGGAACTTGCAAAAAAAAAAAAGAAAAAAAAAGTGCAATCCTAATTAAATTACAGCATAAATTCAAGATAAGAAGGCATAACACTACCTCAGAAGTAACCCGGGATCCAAAAAGCCAACCAGCTCCACGTGGACTGACAGCCCATGTTTCAATATCTTCAGGATCACTCCACATAAGATCACAAAAGGGTCCTTCATGTGGAATTTCACAATTTCGCTCAATGAGTCTTATCTGAAGAGAAAAAAGATTGAACGTGAATGGATGGAATTAAGTCAAGGATGAATCACATGCCGAAGCACGAGCTTAATAGGAAGATAAATAAGAAAAGTAAATAGAATTTGACCTGGTCGATTGTTCGAACATCAGGGGAAAGACCACCATGAACACACAGAACCTTCATGAATGAAGCAGAAGTTTTTTTAGCAAAATATTCAGAAAATACATGCAGTCAATCCTAAGTACTGTGCATGATAAATCTATGAAATCCGAAGATCTATAAGAAAATACGTACAGTGCCATCTATTATAGCTGACAGCGTAAGATAGTCAAAAACATCAGTGCAATATCGCCATGCATTAGCATTACCATACTTCCTTTGGCATTCATCATAGAAGCCATACACCTGTAAAAGATAAAACCTGACATCAGCTGTCCATATGATAGAAGTCTCCAATATGATCCTCTAGAGGCATGAAACATCGATTGGATGTAGCATATAGCTTCCACAGCCAAATGCATATCACTTCATTGGTACAAGATGAGATGTAGAAAAGAATAAAATGTGTATCAATCACCATTGTTTCGTAAGAGTTAAGCTAGACAAAAGGAAATCTGATAGGCCAGATACCTCATCCACTTCTAAGACATGTTAACAATAACTTTGAGAGATTGAAGAAAAATAACTTTAAATTGCATTGTACTAGTTTGATCTCATCTCTGAAATGTAACCTTAAGGCAGCTGGATGAGAAATGGCTCCTAATTAACCATATGTTTGAAGATATTCAAATTGTTTGAATGCGAGATAACTAGGCGGAAAATATTTCATAACTAGAAGCACCTCTAGTACTTGTCAAATCAAGCTGAAGAAGATAATGATCAGCTAATTTCTAAACTAGTGTCCGAGCTAATTAATGCAGCCATGTTAGCAAATATTTAACCATAATGTATCATAGATGCACCCTTGCACTTCTTCCTAGGCTTACAACAAATAGAGAATGCACGAAAAATAATTTCAAGAGCAGCCAGGCATTAAAAGCAAATAATAACTATGTAAGTAAGAATCTTATGATACCAGAAAATACACAGACATCTCAAGGAACACCTACATCTACATCCCACATGACAGAGCCAAATGGGCAGCAGTAGAACTTTCAGAGTCTATTATAACCATGAATATGTTAGCCAAGAACATAAAAGTCTGTAATGCCCTAGTAGGTGTGAAGAGGCGCTGCAAGAACAGACAACACAAGGACAAATACTGCATACCTGTGTTAGCTGCCTGCTTTCATGATTCCCACGCAAAAGCGTAATATTAGCAGGATATCTGCAGAGTGAAATACAGGAAAAACGTGAGGAAAATACAGCTTTAAGCTCACGAGAAAGACACCCAACAAAGGACAAGATTCCACATTTAGTATCAGTAAGACCAAATAGTCCATGTTTAGTATATGTTTCCAAAGTCCCAAGTGCTGAGAAAAATCATGAGTTGGTTAAGCATCGACTTCTTTATGGACAAATGTTCCACACTAAGCGCCAGAGCGGGGTCAGAATGACCGGTAGCATAGTCTAATTTCCTAGCGAAGGTTATAAGTTTCAAGTGGTCAAGACCAAGCGCGTTAAACTGGATAAGCACTTACAATCGAACACATATCATTGCACAAACAAAATGCATATGGGAGGAATAATTCAATGGTCACAAAGTTCCTTTAACATGTAAGCATAAACTGACCTTGCTTTAAGGAGTAAAAGAATAGTGAAAACTTCAAGACTGTTGTAACCTCTATCAACGAAATCCCCCTGCCAAGGTCCCAAAGCATGTTAATTTTGCACACATGTTAATGGGCGACACAAGATACCATCCAAAGAAAAGGTCGTACCATAAATATGTAGTTTGTCTCTGGAACATGACCTCCAGTCTGGAAAAGCTTCATAAGATCATGAAACTGGCCATGGATATCACCACAAACAGTGACCGGACTGTTGACTGGTTGTACATTTGATTCCTCAATGAGAATTTCTTTTACCTGTTATGCAAATTTGATTAAAGTGTATCTTACAAAATTGAGCCTGAGCAAACTTTATCATTTGCATAACATGTAGACATATAAACAGGCTACATACATGACCCATATGTCCAAGTATTCGTAATTAAATCCCTGATTGATGAATTCCTTCCTGACCCAAACCATATATTTCCAAGGGTAATATATCTATCATATGGATAAAATCGAAAAACCCTAAATCCAGAACCCGAACAACACCAGATGGAGAATATAGACCGAATTCGAGGCTATGGTTCTTTCTAACTGCATCGATAGACCAAGAAAATCATACAGAAGCTCTAGACAACACTGAGCGAAGCCTGGGGCAACGCACACGAAAATACGTGAACCGTAACCCAAGAGAAAGCTACCAAGAAACGAAAGAAGAAGAGGAAGAAGGGAGAGTACATATTCGCAGAGAAGCTGAAGCTCGTCCTCCGTCAGATGTTGCCCTTCTTTAACCTTGGATATCCACTGATCCAAATCCATAGCGTCTTCTTCCTCTCAATGTGTGTGGGGCTGCTCGTGAAAATCTTTACAGGTCCGTCGATTCCGATGGCGAGTTTTCTCCGTCGGTGTCAGAAAGATTAAGCAAAATAGATCTACCACGGCATGTTCCTTTTCGCTAGGGATTCGTAAGAAGGGAAGAGAGAGAGAAGTTCGCTTCGAAAATGAGCGAACAAACAAAAGAGAGACGGGGAAATTATCTCGACACAATTGGACTTCGCAGCTTCAAAACTCGATTTAGAGGTAGGCTTTTGATAGGGAAGTAAACAAATATTTCTGTTCAAATTAAATGATGAAAAAATATAAAATTATACATATAAAAAATGATTGCAAAAACAAACAGAATAGTATTTCATGTCAGACTTTTTTATTTTAATTTTTTTATCCCATAGATTCGTCGTCCTCGAAAAAATCGGTTGGTGGAATGCGAATCACCGATAAAAGCTCTTGTCTTCGGTTTTGGAAGGAAAATCGATTTATTTCTACCACAGTTTTAGAATAGTTATATTGCTTCCCACCGATCTCGCGATTTTGACATGTTCCCTCTCGATTTCATGTTCCGTCGCCATAGAACATCCGCCCGCCCGCCTTCAATTTTGGTCATTAACGTCGTCGGAGATCCTCCTCCCGACATCCACTTATCGCTACGAACTTCATCCAACTGCTCTGGCTGCTCTCAAGATCTTTCTCTCCCTCTTTGCATACGCTGAACTAACTTTGAACCATTTTTCTCAAGCTCCTCTCTAACTCTCGGCCTCACGTGCCAAGGACTTAGATTCCATTACAAACCGCCATGAGTAATAAAGCATAATCTCTCCCTCATCGGTCGTTTTGATTTCTCACGTGACCGATCTAATATTTTGTATATATATGATGTTACACGCGAACAACCTCTTGCAAATGATGGTAATTTTTGGATTCGTTGAAATCAAAATACTCGTCTCTATTATCCGTTTGACAGATTTGTCAATAGTTTTTGCTTGCTTTCTTGGCCACTAATTGATCCTATAGAGAGTCACGATTGCATTGGTTTACTTTCTTTCTTTAGGCTGCAACTGCTAAACCGAAAGTGATCAATTTGAATGATTTTTGTTCTCTTTCTCTGTGTTCATAGAGGCTTGAAACAAACTTTGTTAAGTTCTACATGTGCTATTATCAAACCTTTTTGTTGATTCTTGGTATTTATTTTGTTACAGAAATCATGCTTAGAATTCGAAGTTGTAGTCAACTTTTTGCATGAAACACTTTTTCTTTGTGTTGGTAGATGCATGAGTCACAACATAAAATAGCGAGGAAGATTGCATGAACACTTTTTTGCGTGTTTTTGTTTTTCCCTTATTCGTTCAATTTCAGTTTTGCTCATTGGATCATCACTCATGGCTTTGATTTAATAGAAATATTATATTGAAGGACCACATGTATCTATATTTGTATTACCTATGGAATTGAAGTTTCTTTATACGATGATAGAGTTTGTAATTTCTCTTATCATGATTTATTATTCCAAGATGGTGCTATTAGAGATGTTAATATGGATGGCTGTAGCAAGTTTATACAATCCAACCCATTCAAAAAAACATTTGGATTAGTTAAACGTGTTTCTTTGACATTATGCGTTTAATGGATTAAGAATCCAACTAATTCTTATTAAATGAGTATAACTCATTTAACCCAATTAGTCCAATAAATTAAATCTATTTTTTAATTCGCGGAAGAGTCTTAAAAACCAATATGAGTGAGCTTCTTTACTTGTTTCCTTTTTTTTCTTTTTTCTTTTGATTTTTAATTATTTTTTCTTTTTTCTCTTTTATTTTGTTTATTTTTTTCTAGTTCTTTTTTATTCAATTAATCCAAATAACAAAATATCTTAACAACACCTCTGAAACAATACAAATCACACAAAAAATAGGAAAGAAAAGTAAATCAAAATTTTGATTTATTAAATAAATAATTTCATTATATTTATAATCCGTCAGAGTATAATAAAATTTTAAAAAACTATAAATAAATAAATATAAATTTAATAATTCAAAGTAAAAATTATTTCATATAAATAAGATGGTTTCAATAAATAAACTAATTTGAAGCAAAATTTCTTTTGGAATAAAATAAATGGTCCAATCGTTTTAAAAATTATTGGGATTATACATTTTCAAAGAAACTTTAAAGTTATTTGTCGCTGTTCAACCTCTATACGGAGGATGAGGGATCATCCGACCTTCCAATATCTCCAGGTCGCAATAATTCAGGGGTCATCTGACCTTCCAATCTCTTCCAATATCTTCACGTCATATGCAGACATGGTTTGACTTGAAATTTCAACTATACTAGAAGAGTTTGCTTGACATATATAGAGACAGGTATTATTAAACAAATATTTTTTTGTGGTTTAGATACGATGACTTGAAAGTGTTGAGGATCAATAGACATATCAATATTGGTGCAAACATATAGGTGAAGATAATGAATCACTTATTCTAACTGTGCATCTTTCACAACAACGTCTTAGAATTTACCTAGATGAGATACAAATATTATGATTGTTTCAATTAAGAATACATGATTTTTCTTGAAAGATGTTTTCCTATATAAGATCTAATAAAACTATTGTTATGTTATTTTTTTCTTGTATTGTCCATAAAAAAGGTAAACTTATATTGATTAAAACAATTCAATATAAATTTATAATAAGGGGTAAAATTAAGAGATACTAGAAACTTAACACCTCAAGTTATTAAAATTAAATTACATAGAAATAAAATGTTAGCTTAAGATGGCTTAAGTTTTTTTACATCAAATCACATAATTGTGAAACACAAGAACTAAAAAACCCATAGTAAACAACTCCTCAATTTAATATTATAACACAATGAATCTATGTAAAAGAATAATCATAAACTATATACAAAATCGAGATTCATTTGCATATATAAATTATTTTTGTTTTTAAACGCACAACATCAAAATGTTAAAACGATGTAATATAACATATTCATCAAACATGTGAAAATACCAAAATCGAAACAAAATCGCAAACATAAGAAAATAAATTTATGATCGAAGAAAGATGTAATATTGAATACCCTTCACACCATATATTTTATCATAAATATGAAGATTGATGTCGGTTGAGAGAAATCTGAGATGCCTACGAAAGTTGGAGCACTTTTTCCACAAACGGGATAAGTGCTCCACCTTTAGGCATCTCAAATTTCTTGCAACCATATCTAAGCTTGCGGCGATTTGTTTAATGTTGAAGAAGATGGGCAATGGTGCAAGTCTTATATAGAGTAGGGTTTGGTGAAAATATTCGGATCATGATAATTTTATCGGGTCTACAAAACGGGTCAAATTATCATTATTACAAAAGTAGTCCTTATATTTATTTTAAATTTATAACTCAAATTACTTTCTTTTTAGATAACAATGTATTAAATTTCTATGAAATCTAAAAATTGATCTTTAGGGAAAGTATAGTGGATATTTTTAAATATAGATAATTATATGATTTAGTTTTCATTTTTTTTAATATTATTTACTATAGTATACAAGCAATGATATGAACTAGAGAAGCAATAATACGATCTCGCGATTTTGACATGTTCCCTCTCGATTTCATGTTCCGTCGCCATAGAACATCCGCCCGCCCGCCTTCAATTTTGGTCATTAACGTCGTCGGAGATCCTCCTCCCGACATCCACTTATCGCTACGAACTTCATCCAACTGCTCTGGCTGCTCTCAAGATCTTTCTCTCCCTCTTTGCATACGCTGAACTAACTTTGAACCATTTTTCTCAAGCTCCTCTCTAACTCTCGGCCTCACGTGCCAAGGACTTAGATTCCATTACAAACCGCCATGAGTAATAAAGCATAATCTCTCCCTCATCGGTCGTTTTGATTTCTCACGTGACCGATCTAATATTTTGTATATATATGATGTTACACGCGAACAACCTCTTGCAAATGATGGTAATTTTTGGATTCGTTGAAATCAAAATACTCGTCTCTATTATCCGTTTGACAGATTTGTCAATAGTTTTTGCTTGCTTTCTTGGCCACTAATTGATCCTATAGAGAGTCACGATTGCATTGGTTTACTTTCTTTCTTTAGGCTGCAACTGCTAAACCGAAAGTGATCAATTTGAATGATTTTTGTTCTCTTTCTCTGTGTTCATAGAGGCTTGAAACAAACTTTGTTAAGTTCTACATGTGCTATTATCAAACCTTTTTGTTGATTCTTGGTATTTATTTTGTTACAGAAATCATGCTTAGAATTCGAAGTTGTAGTCAACTTTTTGCATGAAACACTTTTTCTTTGTGTTGGTAGATGCATGAGTCACAACATAAAATAGCGAGGAAGATTGCATGAACACTTTTTTGCGTGTTTTTGTTTTTCCCTTATTCGTTCAATTTCAGTTTTGCTCATTGGATCATCACTCATGGCTTTGATTTAATAGAAATATTATATTGAAGGACCACATGTATCTATATTTGTATTACCTATGGAATTGAAGTTTCTTTATACGATGATAGAGTTTGTAATTTCTCTTATCATGATTTATTATTCCAAGATGGTGCTATTAGAGATGTTAATATGGATGGCTGTAGCAAGTTTATACAATCCAACCCATTCAAAAAAACATTTGGATTAGTTAAACGTGTTTCTTTGACATTATGCGTTTAATGGATTAAGAATCCAACTAATTCTTATTAAATGAGTATAACTCATTTAACCCAATTAGTCCAATAAATTAAATCTATTTTTTAATTCGCGGAAGAGTCTTAAAAACCAATATGAGTGAGCTTCTTTACTTGTTTCCTTTTTTTTCTTTTTTCTTTTGATTTTTAATTATTTTTTCTTTTTTCTCTTTTATTTTGTTTATTTTTTTCTAGTTCTTTTTTATTCAATTAATCCAAATAACAAAATATCTTAACAACACCTCTGAAACAATACAAATCACACAAAAAATAGGAAAGAAAAGTAAATCAAAATTTTGATTTATTAAATAAATAATTTCATTATATTTATAATCCGTCAGAGTATAATAAAATTTTAAAAAACTATAAATAAATAAATATAAATTTAATAATTCAAAGTAAAAATTATTTCATATAAATAAGATGGTTTCAATAAATAAACTAATTTGAAGCAAAATTTCTTTTGGAATAAAATAAATGGTCCAATCGTTTTAAAAATTATTGGGATTATACATTTTCAAAGAAACTTTAAAGTTATTTGTCGCTGTTCAACCTCTATACGGAGGATGAGGGATCATCCGACCTTCCAATATCTCCAGGTCGCAATAATTCAGGGGTCATCTGACCTTCCAATCTCTTCCAATATCTTCACGTCATATGCAGACATGGTTTGACTTGAAATTTCAACTATACTAGAAGAGTTTGCTTGACATATATAGAGACAGGTATTATTAAACAAATATTTTTTTGTGGTTTAGATACGATGACTTGAAAGTGTTGAGGATCAATAGACATATCAACACTGGTGTAAATATATAGGTGAAGATAATGAGCCACATATTCTAACTGTGTGTCTTTCCCAAACTACAACATCTTAAAAATTTATCTAGAGAGAGACAAATATTATGATTGTTTCAATTAACAATATATGATTTTTATTAAAATAGGTTTTTGCTTTATGAGATCTAATAAAAATGTTGTTATGTTTTCTCCCCTTGTATTGTCCATAAGAAAGGTAAACTAAAATTGATTAAAAAAAAGCAATATAAATTTATAATGAGGGGTTAAAATTGAGGGAGATACTAAAAAATTAACACCTCAAGTTATTAAAATTAAATTACATAGAAATAAAATGTTAGCTTAAGATGGCTTAAGTTTTTTTACATCAAATCACATAATTGTGAAACACAAGAACTAAAAAACCCATAGTAAACAACTCCTCAATTTAATATTATAACACAATGAATCTATGTAAAAGAATAATCATAAACTATATACAAAATCGAGATTCATTTGCATATATAAATTATTTTTTTTTTTAAACGCACAACATCAAAATGTTAAAACGATGTAATATAACATATTCATCAAGCATGTGAAAATACCAAAATCGAAACAAAATCGCAAACATAAGAAAATAAATTTATGATCGAAGAAAGATGTAATATTGAATACCCTTCACCCCATATATTTTCCCATAAATATGAAGATTGATGTCGGTTGAGAGAAATCTGAGATGCCTACGAAAGTTGGAGCACTTTTTCCACAAACGTGATAAGTGCTCCACCTTTAGGCATCTCAAATTTCTTGCAACCATATCTAAGCTTGCGGCGATTTGTTTAATGTTGAAGAAGATGGGCAATGGTGCAAGTCTTATATAGAGTAGGGTTTGGTGAAAATATTCGGATCATGATAATTTTATCGGGTCTACAAAACGGGTCAAATTATCATTATTACAAAAGTAGTCCTTATATTTATTTTAAATTTATAACTCAAATTACTTTCTTTTTAGATAACAATGTATTAAATTTCTACGAAATCTAAAAATTGATCTTTAGGGAAAGTATAGTGGATATTTTTAAATATAGATAATTATTTGATTTAGTTTTCATTTTTTTAATATTATTTACTATAGTATACAAGCAATGATATGAACTAGAGAAGCAATAATATTATTTACAATATCTTCATGTCACAAAATTTTACATTACTATATCTCACATAATATAAATATATTTATTACACATAATTTTATATAATTAAACACGACTAATACATTCTCAAAATAAGTATTAGAAACTAATAATTATAATAAACTCTAAAAATGTTAATGAGACACATTCTTGTTCTCAAAATTCAGAATAAGGTATTCATATCAATTTTATTTATAATATTATTACAATGATTGTTGCATGTAGGATTTCAAATGATTATTGCAATTTAGATTGAGCTATTTGTTGCATTTCTCGTCAATAAGTAACTATTTGTGTTGATCAATATGATATATATATGATTGCATTTCTCGAATAGGGATATTTTTATGCCAATCAGTGTGATAATGAGGAATTTAACGTGGAATATTTGTATGCAACTTGGACACAAATGAGTTTAAACAAAATATTAAGTTGGTACACGAAAAATGATGTCTTAATATCAAAACTTGAGGAAATACAATATGTGAGTAGGATTTAATATGATAATTTAAGATTGAGTTTTTTGTTGCACTAGTTCTCACAAAATTAATAGTTGTGTAGTTCAGTGTAGTATATTTTTGATAGCTTGGATAATGAAGAGCAATATAAGATATTAAGTATATTGCCGGAATAAGAATAACAAAATATATGCTACTATTCTTCTTTCATTTAAATATTCTTTCACATAATCTATAATCCACTTACATTTGATACATTTAATCTTGCGATCAATCTCATGTCACAATACCTAAGTATTTTTTATAGATGAAACCATCAAAGTTTTGATTGATTAAGTGAATAACTTCATCGCATTTACAATCCATTAGAGTATATTAAACATTTTGAAATTTTATATTTCAATTAATATAAATCTAATAATTCAAATAATTTAATTAATATAAATCTAACAATTCAAAATAAAAATTTATTGTTCAAAATAAGATTGTTTCAATAACTAAACTAATTTTAAGTTAAAATGCATTAATAATAAAATAAGTAGTTAAATCATTTTTAAAAAAAATATTAGGACAATTATATAATCTATTAAATATTTTGTTGTGTTATATTTCTTTGTATTGCCCTTTAAATTGTAAATTAATATTGATTCAAAAAATCAAGATAAATCTATAATGACGGGTTAAAACTGATGTAGATAATAGAAAACTTAACATCTTAAGGTTATGATAGAAAACTTAACATCTTAAGGTTATGAAATCTAATTACATCTAAAAGTTCTTAAGCTTAAAATGGCTTACATTTTCCGACATCAAATCATGTAATTGTGGAAGACAAAATCTAAAAATTCCAAAGCAAAAAAACATCTCTGAGATTAATATTATAACACAATGAATCTATGTAAAAGCACAAATCATAAAGTATATACAAAAATCGATATCAACTTCCACGTATAAATTATGTTTGTTATCTATCACACACAACATCAAAATTTCAAAAAGATGTAATATAGCACCTTCATAAAACATGTAAAAAGTGCCAAAATTTTAACAAAACTGCAAACATAAGAAACAATTGCCAAAACTTAAACAAAACTATAAAATCAAATATCCATCGAAATTTTGTATCCAATATTATTAAAATGACTGATGTAGGTAGGAATATGATTATTTCAATTTAGATTGAAATATTCTTTTGTTTCTCGTCCATCAATAACTATTTGTATTGATCAATGTGGTACATATATGATTGATTTGATAAAAAACAAACTATGATATCATATACATTTGGTGAAGTGGGATATCATTCTATGTCTATAAGTGTGATGATGAGGAAAGTACCATAGAATTTTGTATGCAGCTTGGTGAAAATGACTTAAACAATATTGAGGTTGTATATGAAATATAATGCCTTGATATCAAATTTCGATTGAATGAAATACTCAAGTAGGATTTAATACAATACTTGCAATTAAGATTGAGTTATTTGTTGTACTAGTTATCAATCGATGAGTAGTTTTATTGTTCAGTTTAGTATATGCTATTATTCTCGTTTGATTTAAATATTATTTCACATAATATATGTCAAAGAGTATTAATCATTTTAAAAACACTTAAAATTCATTTAATATAAACCTCATAATTAAAAAATAAAATTAATTTTTAAAATTAATATTGTCTCAATAACTTATCTAATTTTAATAAAATTATTATTTGAAATAAAATAAGTATTTAAATATATTTTAAAAATATTGGGACTATATATTTTCGAAGAAATCATGGACTCAGTCTTCACCATTGAGCCTCTATGTGGTGGATCCTACAAGGAGATATGGTTCGACTTGAAATTTGGGCTATGCTAGTAGAGTTTGCTTGACAGATGGAAAATCAAGTACGATGATTTGAAAGTGTGGAGAGTTAGTGACATATCAATATCTGTGCAAATATATAAGTGAAGGTATTGAATCACATTTTCTAATTGTGCATCTTTCAAAAGCTACAAGTCTTGGCATTTATGAGAGATAAATATTATTTTTGTTTCGATTAACAAACATTATTTTTTTAAATATGTTTTGCTATGTAAGATCTAGTAAAAATGTTGTTATGTTATCTCCGCTTGTATTTTCCATTGAAAAGGTAAATTAACTTTGATTAAAAAAAATCAAGATAAATCTATAACGAGGGGTGAAAATTGAGACAGATAATAGAAAGTTAACACGTCAAATTATTAAATTCAATTAGTATATAAATAAATTTGGGAAACACAAAAACTAAAAACTCCACAGTAACCAACTAGCCAGTTTAATATTATAGCACAATAAATCTATGTAAAATCATAACTATATACAAAATCGAGATTCATTGGCAGATATAAATTGATAAACAATGTAATATAACGTATTCATGAAACATGTCAAAAATACTGAAACTGAAAAAAAAACTGAAGACATAAGAAAATAAATATATGATCGGAAAAATTTGTAATATTTAATAAAGATTAACGTCGGTTGAGAGAAATTTGAGATGCCGGCGAAAGTTGGAGAACTTTTTCCATAAAGTGATAAGTGCTCCACTTTTAGGCATCTTGAATTTCTTGCAACCATATCTAAGTTTGCGGCGATTTGTTTCGTGTTGAAGAAGGTGGAGAATGGTTCAGGTCTTATATAGAATAGGGTTTGGTCACAATATTTGGGTTATGATAATTTAATCGGGTCTAGAAATTGGTTCAAATTATCTTTTCTACAAAAGTAGTCCTTACATTTATTATAAATTTATAAATCAACTTACCTTCTTTTTAGATAAAAATATACCAATATTTTGTAAAAGTATAATGAATGATTTTAAATATAGAGAATGATAAGATTTAGTTTTTATTTTTCAAATAATGTTTATTATAGTTTACAAACAATGCAATAATTTGGGTCATCGGACCTTACAATATTTTCATGTCACAAAATTTTACATTCTCTATATCTCTCATAACATAAATATATATGTGACACATAATTGTATATATAACTAAACACGAGTAGTACATTCTCGTAATAGCTATTACAAACTAATAATTATAATAAACTCTACAAATGTTAATGAGAGATAATATACTTTATAAAATTTAGAATCAAATATCCATAACAATTTTGTATCCAATATTATTAAAATGCTTTATCGTCAACCGGTAACAATTTGTGTTGATAAACGTGGTACATATATGATTAATTTGATGACAAAAAAAATAAAATATGATATCACATACATTGGGTGAAGTGGGATATTGTTCTATGTAATGGGTGTAATTGTATTGAAAAACTTACCATGGAATGTTTGTATGCAGCTTGTGAACAAATGAGTTTAAACAATATTGAGTTAGAACACGAAAAACAGTTCCTTAATATCAAATGTCGATGAATGCATTACGCAAATAGGATTTAATACGGTAATTGCAATTCAAATTGAGTTATTTTTTGCATTAGTTGTTAATCAATGAGTAGCTTTTTTGTTCAATGTAGTACATCTTTAATTGCTTGGATTGGATGACGAAGAGCACTATATGATATTAAGTACATTGCTCGAAAAAAATAACAAAATATATGATACTATTGTCTTATCATTAAAATAATCATTCACATAATATCTAATACCCTTACATTTGATGCATATAGTATTGCGATCAATATCGCATCACAATATTTAAGTATTTGTGATTATTGATATCTTCGGATTAGTGATTGATTAAGTAAATAATTTCATTACATTTACGATTCATCCAAATATATAAAGCATTTTAAAAAGTTATAATTCAATTATTATAAATCTCATAATTCAAAATAATTTTTTTTAAATAAGATTATTTAAAAAGAAAAAACTAAGTTTAAGCAAAACTTTAATCATTTTAAAAATATTGAAACTGTATATTTTTGAAGAAATCTTGGAGTAAGTCATCATTGAGTCTCTATATGGTGGAAGCGTACATGGTTAAAATTCTAACGTGGATTATGCTAGCCGATATGGCTTGTCAGATGGAGAGGTAGGTATTATTAGACAAATAAAATGTTCATGTTTAGATAGAATGACTTAAAAGTGAGGAGACTCAATAGACATATCAACATTTGTGTAAATATACAAGCAAAGATATTAAATCCAATATTCTAATTGTGTATCTTTTACAAGCTACAATGTCTTGGCATTTGTCTAGTGGAGAGATGAATATTATGAAATTTTCAATTAACAAAACATGAAATTTTAAATATGTTTTTGTGTACTAGATATCTTGTTTCATAAGATTTAGTAAAAATGTTGATATGTTATCTTTCCTTCTATTGTTCATATAAAGGTAAACCAACAATGGATAAAAAATCCAGATAAATCTAGAATAAGGGGTTAAAAATATGGGAGAAAATAAAACAACTTAACACCTCAAGTTATTGAAATCTAGTTGCATAGAATTAAATCATGAGCTTAAAACCGCTTACGTTTTTTCGACATCAAATCATGCAATTGTGAAACTGATGCGTTATCAAAGTTAAACAAAAAACAAATAACCTAAACTACCCGCAAGTGCACGATATGTGTGTAGTACTTCAGGTGTCGATCCCATAGGGACTACGCAACACAACCTAAACTCAAACTACGAATTAAACTTGCCAATGAACGAAACATGATTTTGAGAATGAAATACTAAAAACAAATAAACAAACTAGTTCTTAAGAATGAGACAAACGTTCCGGGAAACCGGTTTCACCACAATACTACCGAAACCAACAATCAACCTATCTATCATGCAATCCCAGTCAAGTTATCTAAGGTATACGATCCTAATATGATATCTACCCTCTCTCGAGGCATAGACACGTGATCTAGTCAAGTTACCCCCTACTTTCGTGGCTGACACGTTGAACTAAACCATAAGATCTGTGATTCATCTGTTTTACCCTCAAACGCTGCTACCCTACTTTCGTGGCTTAATCTCGGTTGTTCTAAACCTGATCTTCTAGGACTAGAATTCTCTTTTCGGTCCTTATCCTAATGCCTAACACATGCATCTACTTGGCCTTCGTAAATACAAGTCATTCAAGCTCTCAGATAAAGAATAGATAAACGAAAACGGGAAGATGCATTCAAAGATAAATCAAAAGTGGTTCCGGGATAGCCAAGGGCTAATCCCTTCTCCTAGAACAAAATAAACTACTCACTCATGCGTCCGTGAACAAACATAAACGAAATAGAAGGTCTAAGGAACATGAAAACCAAACGAAACCAAAGTGTTAGGTTAATCTCCAATGCTCCTTGCAAGTCTCCTTCGCAAGAACCTCTTCCTTCTCTCTACTCTCTCTCTCGATCCAAACTGAATACTGAGTGAATGAGCTCGACCTCTCACTCCTCTCTTCTTCTTTCCTTCCTCTTTTCTTTCCTTTTCTCCCTTTTTTCCTTCTGGACGTTCAGTTATTCCTTATGTTGCAGCAGCCACCGATTGTTGTCTTTTCATGAGTTTCCATTCTTGAATAACTTGAGCCACGTTTCCATTAGTTTCTCCAGCGAAATATCACTTATTCTTCTTCTCTAAAGTCGTTTTCCTTATTGTATAAGTCCCCAACAAACTCTCATTTGTTTTAAGTCAAATTAACTTATTTGGAATTGCAGGTGATGGACGCGACCCGCGCGGGCAGGGTAAGTGACCCGCTCGGGTACGACGCGGAAGATCGCGCAAGAACGCGATAGAAAAGAGGCTGCCCGCTCGGGCTCATGGTCTGCCCGCTCGGGTTCAAGTTCTGCCCGCTCGGGCTCAAGCCCCAGGCGTGGTATTTCTTGCCCGACTCGTGTTCAAATCGTTGGATAAAATCACCGTAACAAACGTCCGCTCGGGCTAGGGAGTTACCCGCGCGAGTAGTGGCTATTCCATGCCAATTCTCGTCCCGTTTGTCCCGTGATGATCCTCGATGTTGGTACTTTGTCTCGTGTACGTCCTTTAGCTCCAAAATGAATCGAATACGCATAAAACTGTAGGGTTGATTTCAATTGCGGAAACGTATTTTATCAACCCGAACTTTAGATCTAGTCATGTTCGGATTAGTTTTACATATTTCAACGGCGAACAAATATTGAAACGGTTTCAGTGATACCTGTTGCGTTGAAACGGATGATCGGATGTGAGACTTGATGATACAAGCCCTCTACGCGTATCCACGCCGAGATAGGGATTGCTTTGATGCGGGATTCGGAAGAACGAAAAACTGTTTTTCGTTCTTCGGGTTTTTTTCTTTTACTGGCGGCTAGGGTTTACGTCTTAGAATAGTCTGTTTACGAAACCTCGTAAAGCATTTATTTATAATTATTAACTCTCTAATAATTACGACTTAAACCCATAACTATTGAATATTACATATTAGGCATAGGACTTTCAATCTCCCACTTGCCTTTACGTAATATTTCAAATAGTCGAAATACATGTATCTCCATACACATATTTGCCTGTACATCTTATGTACTAACCCAAAAGAAAAATCAAATGCAATTATATTCTTCGGTGCTAGCGGATGAATATAACTGTATCCCACACTGATTGTCTAACAATCATAAGCAAATACCGAGACACTCGTATGCGTGTGACCTCGTAGGTTCATCACTAAGCTGGTAGTCAATTAGTCTCACTAATTAACTAATCGAGGTTGACGTCTAGCAATTCTCCTCAACGACCAGATAGTATGAAGTAACATCCTTACTCTGTAGAACCATGGTAGAAGGATAATATTATTATTTCCCTCCGTCTTTACAGCTCCGGATAATCCTAGGACATGGTCTGACTGTCAAGTCCTAATAGATTATCAACTATGTTTCATGCCTAACATAACTGACTGGTGAATGATCGCAAGAAACTCCTTTCTTCTCTCATTCAAATGCCCTGGCCAAGGTCTTTTCAGTCATTATGTTGCTGACAACATAGAGCTCAAACTCTTTACCTAGAGTTGACGGATTCCATCTTGATCAATCACTAACTGCACAAGCATCTAATCATTCCCAATATCCTTTCAACTTACATCCCAAGGGATAAGGTGTCCAGTATCAAAGAATGGTAGATAACTTGTCAGTTACCATGTTGATCTCAGGTCTAAGGAAATTATAATATTCCAATCCTTCTAGAGAAATTCCTATTGACAGTTCAATGGTAATGTAACCATTAGGAATTCTCCCTTTGGGTCTGTTCAATGATCACATCTCTATGTGCATCATCCATACATGTGATTTAGTAAAAGAGATCTACTAATTTCTATCAAATAGAAACCATCACATCCATGTTGATCTATCCGGATTACTAACGTCCAATTAGTTATCCTATGATCAAGAACGATTTAGATTAAGTTTTTACCAAAACTTGACTCTCTTTATCATGATCTCTATCATGATGACAAGTTTCTAAACTTAACCATGGACTCTATCATACTAGTACTAGCTATATATACACATATATATTATGCAAATATCATCAAAATGATAAAAGAATGCCATTTTTTTTATACAAGTGTTCAAAAATATAAATATATTATGCAAATATCATCAAAATGATAAAAGAATGCCATTTTTTTATTCACAAGTGTTCAAAAATATATGACATAAAAATAAAACTTAAATAGTTACAACAATTGTACTATTCCTAGAACTAATTCCAGCATGCCATGGTCTACCTTCTGAACGTCCCCACGCTCAACGATTTCCCTTATTAGATGGTACTTCCGCAGAACATGCTTTGATCTTTTATGAGATCTTGGTCTTGGTTCCTGGGCTATTGCCCCGGTATTATCACATAATAAAGGAACTGGTTCCTTGATCGAAGGCACCACACCAAGTTCAGTTATGAACTTTCTCATCCAGACCGCTTCCTTAGCAGCTTCGCAAGCCGCTATGTATTCTGCTTCAGTAACCGAATCAGCTACAGTATTCTGCTTGTTTGGAACTTTTCCAACACACTGCACCCCCATTGAGACAAAAGACATACCCCGATGTCGATCTGCTATCATCTTTATCAGACATAAAGCTGGCATCCGTGAACCCTTCTAACTCTAAGTTAGAATCTCCATAAACGAGGAATTGGTCTCTAGTCCTTCTCAAGTACTTGAGAATGGTTTTCACCAATTTCCAATGTTCCTCACCGGGATCTGCCTGATACCGACTCGCTACACTTAGCGCGAAGGCTACATCAGGCCTCGTACATGTCATGGAATACATGATGGCTCCCACTGCGCTAGCATATGGGATCCTACTCATGCGTTCTCTCTCTTCTTGTGTCTGAGGACAATCCTCTTTGGAGAGAGTAATTCCAGTGCCTATCGGTAGATAGCCTCTCTTGGAATTTTCCATGTTATACCTCTTCATGATGGTATCAATGTACTGGGACTGTGATAGTCCAAGCAACCTCCTTGATCTATCTCTATAGATCTTTATTCCCAGAATATAGGTTGCTTCTCCCAGATCTTTCATGGAGAACTGTTCGGATAACCAGAACTTCGTCTCTTGCAACGCCGGAATGTCATTCCCTATGAGCAATATGTCATCCACATAAAGCACAAGGAAGACAACCGCGCTCCCACTAAACTTCTTGTACACACAAGGCTCTTCTTCGCATCTAACAAAGTTGAACTCTTCAACTGCCTTGTTAAAGCGAATGTTCCAGGTTCGAGAAGCTTGCTTGAGTCCATAAATGGACCTCTGAAGCTTGCATACCATATGACTTTGAGTTGGCGACGTGAAACCCTCAGGTTGAGTCATGAAGACTTCTTCCTGGAGCTCTCCGTTAAGGAAAGCTGTTTTCACGTCCATCTGCCAAATCTCATAGTCATGGAATGCCGCTATCGCAAGCAGAATCCGAATAGATTTGAGCATTGCCACAGGGGAGAACGTTTCTTCATAGTCAATCCCTTCTCGTTGACTATACCCCTTGGCAACTAGACGAGCTTTATAGGTCTCTACCTGCCCGTCCGCTCCAATCTTCCTTTTGTAAACCCATTTACAACCTATCGGTCTGGAAGCCTGTGAAGAATCAACCAAAGTCCATACTTTGTTGATCTTCATAGATTCCATCTCGGATTCCATGGCTTTCCACCATTTCTCAGAATCAGGGCCTTGTATAGTCTCTTGGAAAGTCAAAGGGTCGTCATCTATATGACCGACCACATCCTCTTGCACCATCAGATTAAGTCTGTCAGGTGCACGTCGAGAACGTGTTGACCTTCTCAAGGAAGCCTGTGTAGCAGGTTCAACCTGTGCTGGGATATCTTGTTGGGCTTGTTCCTGAACAGGTTCCTAAACAGGTTCCTGAACTTGTTCCTAAACGGGCACTGTCACTTCAACATTTGAAAATGAAGCGCCGGAGCCTAACACTATATCACTCAGCCAAGAACGCTCATTTGACATCTCATGTCCATGAGCTTGTGTTGGCTCATCGGGTTCTTGAATTTCGTCAGAACTACTTCCCCACCATGAATTCCTTCATCAAGGAATTCCCTTTCAAGAAAGGTTGCCGTTCTGGCCACAAACACTTTGTGTTCAGACGGGTGGTAGAAATAATATCCCATAGTTTCCTTGGGATAACCTATGAACCTACATCTGTCAGACCTAGCATCAAGCTTGTCTGGCTGAAGTCTCTTAACGAAGGCCGGACACCCCCAAACCTTGATGTGCCTCAGGTTTGGCTTACGTCCTTTCCATATCTCATATGGTGTCTTCGAGACTGCTTTGGTGGGAACTTTGTTTAGCAGATAGGCAGCTGTTTCTAAAGCATAGCCCCATAAGTTCATTGGAAGATCAGTGAACCCCATCATGGATCTCACCATATCTAATAAGGTTCGATTTCTCCGTTCGGATACACCATTATGTTGTGGTGTTCCGGGAGAAGTCCACTGAGACAAAATCCCATTTTGTCTTAGATAATCGAAAAATCCATGACTAAGATATTCTCCGCCTTGGTCAGATCTCAACACTTTGATACTCTTTCCGGTTTGTTTCTCCACTTCACTGCGGAATCTGTTGAACATTTCAAAAGATTCGGATTTGTGTTTCATCAAGAACACAATTCCATATCTCGACATATCATCAGTGAATGTGATGAAGTACGAATATCCACCCCTGGCTTGAACTCTCATAGGTCCACATACATCGGTATGTATCAGTCCTAGGTGTTCTGTAGCTCTCTCCCCGGTTCCACTAAACAGAGATTTGGTCATCTTACCAGTGAGACAGGATTCACAAGTTGCATAAGATTCATAATCGAAATGGCCTAAAAGACCATCTTTATGCAACCTGTTTATCCTCTTCTCACCGATATGACCAAGTCTACAATGCCAAAGATACGTCTGTCTTTGACGATCATCTACTTTTCTCTTAAGGCCCGAAACATGCATGTTAATTTGTTCTACATTAACATCAGGTAAGATATACAGCCCTTGTTGTAAATAACCATTCACACAAAATTCATCACCATGATAAATAGAGCAAATGATATTACTAAAAACTGTTCGAAATCCACGTCTATCAAGCATAAAAATAGAAATTATGTTCGAAACAAACCTAGGAACATAATAACAGTCGTCTAACAACAAGGTCTTGCCCGTAGGCATTACAAGGGAAATTGATCCTACGGCTAGAGCAGCAACACTTGCACCATTTCCAACCTTCAAACTGAACTCTCCCTTCCTGAACCTCCTAATGATCCTCAGCCCCTGCAACATATTGCAGATGTTAAAACTGCTACCGGTATCCAATACCCATCTAGACGAATCAATAGTAGTTAAGAAAATCATGAAAA
>CM071875.1:9075819-9090836 GCA_036759665.1 Gynandropsis gynandra
CCCCCCCCCCGCCCCTGTTGCCGGATTCACCGTCGCCCCTAAGAGCCACCGCCCCCTATGCTGCCGGAGGTCAGGCTGAGAGCCGCCGGTCGTCCGATCGAGAGTCGACGGCGTGGCGCTTGAGAACCGCCCGCGAAAGGGCGATTGGGGTTTCGGAAACCCCTTCTTCGCCGTTCGCCTTCAACGCCCGAAATCCACCACGATTTGCCCTCGGCGTCGACCATCGACCGTCGACCGTCGCTCACACCGGCCGTCACACGACCTAGACCCGAGTCGACGCGCGCCCTCGCCCTTCGCCCGCGTCGCCGCCCTGCGCCGAAGAATCCGTCGAGCGAGGAGTCGCTCGACGCGATTTCTCTCTCGCGCGATCGACGCTCGCGTGTCGTCGCCCTCCTTTGCAGCCGCGCCGGTTTGGGACACGCCGGCCGCCTTTCGCCTGCGACGGACGACCCTCGTCCGGCGAGCTAGGGCGTCGGCCGTCGCCCAGAAGCTCCATCTCCTCCGCCTGCGCGCGCGCGAATTTCCGGCTTTTCGATCCGATTTTTCACACAAAAATCCGAAAACAAATCCTAAACATACGACTAGACGCTCTGATACCACTGTAGGGTTGATTTCAATTGCGGAAACGTGTTTTATCAACCCGAATTTTAGATCTAGTCATGTTCGGATTAGTTTTACATATTTCAACGGCGAACAAATATTGAAACGGTTTCAATGATACCTGTTGCGTTGAAACGGATGATCGGATGTGAGACTTGATGATTCAAGCCCTCTACGCGTATCCACGCCGAGATCGAGATTGCTTTGTTGCGGGATTCGGAAGAACAAAAAACTGTTTTTCGTTCTTCGGATTTTTTCTTTTACTGGCGGCTAGGGTTTACGTCTTAGAATAGTCTGTTTACGAAACCTCGTAAAACGTTTATTTATAATTATTAACTCTCTAATAATTACGACTTAAACCCATAACTATTGAATATTACATATTAGGCATAGGACTTTCAAAAACATGTAAAAACATGACAACACGAAAACAAGTAAAACGAATACGGAATCATACGTAAAGCATCACATATATATCATAAACATCTCTAAAATTGTGCAAGAAATACGTATGAAAATGAGATGATCAAAATCCCCCAGACTTGAATGTTTGCTTGTCCCTAAGCAAACGTAAACGTGGAACACGTGGGGTGTACAAAATCCGAGAATCCCCCTTCTCCTAGAAGTACCGCCAAAGCGAACCTAACCGATCAACTAGCACGTCGAGAGCAAATTCGGCCTAATTAAGCTTTCAGTCTTCATCCTAGGTTCACCAAGGCTACCCATGAGAAAGTAAGTCAAAGAAAAACTAAACAAGCCACCGTAACTCTCTCCACCAAACAAGACTTCAGACAATGCTAAACCTAGAACAACCGTGGATACTTGTTTCTTTTCCGAGCTTCTTTCTTTCTTTATTATCTCTTTTTTTTTCTTCTTTTTTATTTTTTTTAAGTCTTCTTTTTCTTTTCCTTTTTTCTTTTCTTTTTCTCTGCATACACACTAGGCTTCTAGGACGTCGGATTTCAAGGGATCCAGCCTCTACTTAGACCCATACTACCTATGACGGTATACTCATGCATCTTATTCAAGAGTGCAGTGGAGTAGGCGATGTTTTATTTGTGCCATCCCCTTAGGACGTAGAAAGATGATCACCAACCCACCACTTAGACCCGAGCCATCGAAAGTGTATCAAGGTGATGCACTCATATCGATTTTAGATCATGCGTTTTAGGCATTATTTCTATCGACAGCGGAGTGTTAGTGTGCCCTCTTAATCTGCAAATAAGCTCGATCTCATACGATATAGTAATCCTCATAGAAAAGTGAAGTAAAGCATCGTCTACACGAAGTATGGTGATAACACGTTATCCGTCGTAGTATTTACATGTTTCTTAGGTTTAGTTTTGATTAGATTTCATGGACTTTACCGAGTTATTGAGCATATTAGAGGCTTTTATCTACATTGCGTGTTTTGTGTAGGAAATGAAGACATGAAGGAAAACACGGATGATTACGGAAATTCCAACCCGAAAACGTGTTAAAATGACAAGATACCTCATGTGCACGGCCAAGGAAGCAAACGGAACACTCAAACCTCGAACGAAAGGAGCAAAAAGAGCAATTGCAAGTGTGCATGCTCGGGCTGTGTTTCTACTGATATTAAGCATGTTTGAAGGAGATTAGAGAATCGTCTAGGCTTGAGAGAGTCAGATTTGAGTCTCGTGAATGAACTTTCGAATGAATTAGGTTAACGAGAATTTGGCCAATCGGTTAATCTATTTAGGAACGATAGTAATCGAGATAGAATTCCAGTGTTCTTAATGCATCTAGAAGTTCCGCACTACATAGGGATATGAGTGTCATTGATTTCCTAGATAGAGGATTTAGGCTTACGCCAAGTCATTTCCGTTTATAGAGGTCGAGTCCCCATCCGACATTAGAGGTTGAATTCCCCATCGTTCTTCATGCATCTAGAAGTTCCGCACTACATAGGGATATGGGTGACGTTGATTTCCTAGGTAGGAGATTTACGCTTACGCCAAGTCATTTCTAGCATTAGGGGTAGAGTTTCCTACTGTTCTTCATGCATCTAGACGTTCCGCCCTACATCGGGAGATGAGTGACGTTGATTTCCTAGGTAGAGGATTAGATATTAGTTCCCCATCGATTGATACAAACCGACTTCATGATCCTTAGAAACATCCATTGGATGTTACGGTATTCCCGAAGCCCATGGTACTCTATCTTGTTGAGTCTAACTTCGGTATCCTTTATTATCTTTACTTTCCCGTCTCATAATCTTATATTGATCGATCTTCTTCTCATGAATTCTTAGTTCTAACGCTGCACTCAGTCCCCAGAGTTCGACCCTTGTACTACACGAACCGTATACTTGCGGTAGAGTGGTCTTGGAAAAATTAATACCTCTGATCCCACACATCATATGGCCATCTGGATAGAGAAAATAAATGATAAACTAGCCTAGCAACCTCGTATAAACCCCCCACAAGCAACACTAGGATTCCCAAAGAACTACGACCTATTGTTTTTCAGCCGACTAATAAGCTCTAACGCTTAGGAAAAACCTAGCTCAAACGTGCAAAATCTCACGGAAAAGGCCAACTTCTTAAGCATCCTAGGTTTAGGGTTCATCTCAAAATGTGGCACCGGACAAGTGCCTGGGACGACTCTGACTCACAAAAACAAAAACAAACTAAAAACTACAAAAATAACCTAGAAACTACAAAGTCAAAGGGAAAACGAAGGAAAATGAAATGAAATCACCTGACAAACGTGAGCTGCTCCCCCAGACTTGAATTGAACGGCGTCCTCGAAGTGAAGCTCCAATGGAGGGTAAGGAAAGTGAAGCACGTTTGCGGTGGTATTTTTTGTGTTTTTGTGTTTTTTTTGTTTATTTAACCAAAAACGAATAACCGAGTCTCAAACTAAAACTAAGAAAAATAAAAGGAAACAGTTGGGTTGCCTCCCAGAAAGCACTTATTTAACGTCTTTAAGCTTGGACGTCTCCATTCCTCATGCGTGTGCGACAAGTGGATCGGAAAGGGAAATAGAGTTTCCACTTTCGATCGGTTGAGCGGCTTGGTAGAGCTTTAGTCGCTGTCCATTAGCTTTGAATGTGCCACTCGAAGAGCTCCATAGTTCCACTTCTCCATGTGTGAAGACTTTTCGTACCTGAAAAGGACCAGACCAACGGAACGGTAGTATGCCCGAGAAAAGCTTAGGACGAGAATGAAAAAGTAGAACTAAATCACCTAGTTGGAAGTCATGAGGTAGGGTCTTTTTGTCGTGCCATCCCTTAGTCACTACTTCTTTCTTTGGCACATCATGCACAGGATCCACTCGTTCGCTGCCCGAGGTTGGATAAATGGTATCTGCATCGAAAAGTTTTATGACGTCTTTTTCCATTATCTCTTGTAAGCGCGGGTGCAACCTCTTTTGAGTTTCGATGGAAGGTTCGTGGCTGTCTTCCGTATAAGTTCTGTGCGTACATGTTGAAAAGCTGACTCTTCTACGCTTCTTTACGCGTGTGGATTGTTTTCTCATCTCATATGCACTCAAGTTAGCATTCGTAAAAGCAGGATATATTTTACCGCATTCAACATACTCATACCGAAAAGAAGGCGGAGGTGGCTCAGGCTCAAGTTTGGACGTCTTCTCCGCTGCGAAACCAGCATGGATTTTGTGTGGTATCTCCTCACATGGGCGTCTCCTAGTGCTGCAATAGCACTCATGAATTTCGTGTACATCTCAGCTCCTTCGTCCGCAAATCCTGCATTATCGCAAATTCGTGTCAAATACCGTACAAGAGAATCGGGCATACTCACTTGCTCAAGCGTGTCTTTTGATAACTCATCCAGCGAATCAACTCTAAGGCAAGACTCCTTGGATAAGGGTCCTTTCATGGGGCTGGACAGGTTGAATTCGATCGTCTCATCTCCGAAACGGAAGGACAACTTTCCTTGTTGTACGTCTATCAAGGCCCCTACAGTAGCTAAGAACGGTCTACCAAGAATAATAGGTGTCCTAGCATCTTCCTTTATTTTAAGTACAACATAATCAGTGGGAATAAAGAGATTACCTACCTTGACGGGAACATTTTGAACAATTCCCACCGGATATCTTACCGAATGATCCGCGAGGCGTAGACACATCTTTGTAGGTTTGAGATTCCCGTAGCCCATCCGCATAAAAGGAGTCAAAGTAGTGGCTGCGGCGCGTCAAGGCACTTCTTCGACGGTCTCCGTCTGGAAAACTGAGTGTGGCATGATGCTCATGCTTGCCCCTAAATCGCACAAAGCATTATTAATATCAATATTACCTATTGTGCATGGAATGGAGAAGCTTCCGGGGTCCTTCAACTTTGGTGGTAGCTTGTTCTGAAGGATATCGCTGCATTCCTCCGTGAGTGCTACCGTTTCGTTCTCTTCGATATGCCTCTCTTTGGAAAGAACCTCGTTGATGAGTTTGGCATGATTAGGAATCTTTTGGAGGGCTTCCACGAATGGGATTTTGATGTCAAGCTTCCTAAGACTCTCTACGAATCTGCCCACTCGTTCTTCATTCTTACTGCTCACCAACCATTGAGGAAACGGTATAGGAGGTTTGTATGCCGGTGGAGCAACGTATGGTTTATCTAAATCTGGTTCAACTCCTTCCATAATCGCAATCTTACCTTTGCCTCTTTTCATGGACGTACCAGCAGCTTGACCTTACTCTTTGGAAGGGAGAATTTTCAACCACATCACCGCTGCACAGAGAAATAGCATTCACGTACTCTCTCGGGTTCAATTCGGGTTTACGTGGGAGCTATCCGGGATTCCGAGAGGATGAGGCAGCCTGCTGTGCTATGGAGTTCTCTAAACTCTTCACATAATTGCTCAAGGATTCTATCTGAGTTTTTAGCTCGCTAATCGCTGTCCCCACATCCGCATTGAATTTGGTTTGAGTTGAATGTTGCTGCCTTTGCTCCTTCATAAATTCGAGCAGTACCGCCTCAAGGTTTGAAGGGGCTTGAGGAGGTTGAGGAGCTTGTGGAACTTGCTGAGCGTGCTGAACTTGTTGGTTATTTTGCTGGTATGGCTGCTGTGATTGCTGAAATCCCGAATACTTCATCGGTTGATGCGTTATCAAAGTTAAACAAATAACATAAACTACCCGCAAGTGCACGGCACGCGTGTAGTACTTCAGGTGTCGATTCCACAGGGACTACGCATCACAACCTAAACTCAAACTACGAGTCAAACTTGCCAACAAACGAAATATGGTTTTGAGAATGAAATACTAAAAACAAATAAACAAACTAGTTCATAAGAATGAGACAAACGTTCCAGGAAACCGATTTCACAACAAGACAACCGAAACAAACAATCAACCTATCTATCATGCAATCCCAGTTAAGTTATCTAAGGTAGACGATCCTAATATGATATCTACCCTCTCTCGAGGCATAGACACGTGATCTAGTCAAGTTACCCCCTACTTTCGTGGCTGGCACCTTGAACTAAACCCATAAGATCTGTGATTCATCCGTTTTACCCTCAACCGCTGCTACCCTACTTTCGTGGCCTAATCTCGGTTGTTCTAAACCTGATCTTCTAGGACTAGAATTCTCCTTTCGGTCCTTCTCCTAATCCCTAACACATGCATCTACTTGGCCTTCGTAAATACAAGTCATTCAAGCTCTCAGATAAAGAATAGATAAACGAAAACGAGAATATGCATTCAAAGATAAATCAAAAGTGGTTCCGGGATAGCCAAGGGATAATCCCTTCTTGTTACTTGTTTCCATGTTTTCGTGTTTTTATAGGTTTTAAAGCGTATTCCATTCATTTTGGAGTTAAGAAGCGTACACGGGATATCATTGGAAAATTAAGGTCACAACGGATCGAACGGAACGAGAAGTGGACAAGTCATGGCCAAGAATGATCAAGTGCACGACCAAACAGCCACTCTCACCTTGTGCACGGTCGAGCTATCATTGCAACGTGTTCGGGCTCCTCTTTGGTGAAGCAGCACGGGCGGGCATCCAATCCAGCATGGTCGATCATCCTTCTCCTTGGAGTAGCACGGTCGGGCTAAGTAAGGAGCACGATAGGGCACATTTGTGACAATTCATCCACGAGAGATGTGCACGACCCGGGCACACATCATGCACGGTCGGGAACTCTCTTGGTGAGGGAGCACGGTCGAACATCTTATGTTGCACGGTCGGGCAACTTGATCATCTCGTTTTCATACGTATTTCTTGCACGATTTTAGAGATTTTTATGATATATATGCGATGCTTTACGTATCATTCCGTATCCGTTTTACTTGTTTTCGTGTTTTCATGTTCTTACAGGTTTTTATGCGTATTCGGTTAATTTCGGAGCTAAAGGACGTGCACGAAACAAAGTACCAACATCGAGGATCATCACGGGATAAACGGGACGAGAATCGGCATGGAATAGTCACTACCCGCGCGGGTAACTCCCTAGCCCGAGCGGGCATTTGTTACGGCGATTTTGGGCAGCAAATTGAGTACGTGTCGGGCGAGAAATACCCCGCCCGGGGCATGAGCCCGAGTGGGCAGCACATGTAGCCGAGCGGTCAGACCTTGTGCCCGAGCAGGCACCCCTTTAGCTCGAGCGGGCAGCCTCCTTTTCATCGCGTTCTTGTGCGATCTTCCACGCCGTACCCGAGCGGGTCATTTTCTCTGCCCGCACGGGTCGCGACCATCACCTGCAACTTAAAATAAGTTAATTTGACTTAAAAAAGGTGGAAGTTTGTGGGGGACCAATACAATAAGGAAAACGACTTTAAAAGAGGAAAAAGGGGCCAGAGATCGAGATTCTTTCATTCATTATTCAGTTCTTGATCAAGGGAGAGAAGGAGAAGGTTCTTGCGTAGGAGACTTACGAGGAGCATTGGAGATCAACTTCACCCTTCGGTTTCGTTTGGTTTTCATGTTCCTTAGACCTTCTATTTCGTTTATGATTGTTTACGGACGCATGAGCGAGTAGTTTGTTTGTTCTAGGAGAAGGGATTAGCCCTTGGCTATCCCGGAACCACTTTTGATTTATCTTTGAATGCATCTTCCCGTTTTCGTTTATCTATTCTTTATCTGAGTGCTTAATTTACTTGTGTTTGCGATGGCAACGTAGAGCATGTGTTATGGGTTAGGAGAAGGACCGAAAGGAGAATTCTAGTCCTAGAAGATCAGGTTTAAAACAACCGAGGTTAGGCCACGAAAGTAGGGTAGCAGCGGTTAAGGGTAAAACGGATGAATCACAGATCTTATGGTAATGTGTCAGCTACGAAAGTAGGGGGCAACTTGACTAGATCACGTGTTTATGCCTCGAAAGAGGGTAGATATCATATTAGGATCATCTGTCTTAGATAACTTGACTGGGATTGCATGATAGATAGATTGATTGTTGGTTTTGGTAGTCTTGTGGTGAAACTTCTCATTCTTAAGAACTAGTTTGTTTATTTGCTTTTAGTATTTCATTCTTAAAACCATATTTCGTTCGTTAGCAAGTTTGATTCACAGTTAGAGTTTATGTTGTGTTGCGTAGTCTCTGTGGGATCGACACCTGAAGTACTACACACGTGCCGTGCACTTGCGGGTAGTTTAGGTTATTTATTTAACTTTGAGCTAGCATCACAACTCATACAAATTCATCCCCGTAGCTTGTGCACGGGTCTAGCATACTAAGAGCACAGTCGGGCATCCTACCAATGAAGGCAGCAGGGTCGGGCATCAAGGGTAGCACGGTCGGGCTTCAATGCAAAATAACTTATCTATAACTACGGAAGAAGCATGCCCAACTGGGCATGACATGGAGCACTGTCGAACATGACTACAATGAATTAGGTGGAAATTAGTCGGCCAAGAGTTTCCAATTTAAATTACAGAGCCTAAAGGACAGAAAGAAGAATCGATCAACCATCCACAATCCACCATCCAGAGAAGACAATTCACAGCCACCATCCATCCATAGAGTCCCCTTGATGGGAGGCATGCAAGGAGTTGGAGATTGATTCGGGATCATTGCTCGTTTGATATCTCTATGCTCTTGAATCTACTGTTTTGTTTGTGATGTTTAGACTCATGAGCGAGTATTAATTTGTTCTAGGAGAAGGGATTAGCCCATGGCTATCCCGGAGCCGTCTTTGATTCGTTTATGAATGAATTTTTCCGTTTCGTATTATCTATTCTTTGTCTGAGAACTTACTGTCTTGTGTTTACGAATGACCACATATATGCATGTGTTAGGGATTAGGAGAAGGACTGAAAGGTGAATTCTAGTCCTAGAAAATCAGGCTTAGAACAACCTAGACTAGGTCATGAAAGTAGGATACTAACGGTTGAGGGTTGTATCAGGCGAATCATGAATCGTAATGGGGTTTAGTTGGGGTGTCAGCCACGAAAGTAGGGGATGACTCAATTTAACCACGTTCCTATGCCTTGAGAGAGGGTAGGTTCTACATTAGAATCGTCTATCTTAGATATCTTGATAGGGAATGCACGATTAGATAGATCAGAGATAGGTCTTGGAAGTTATACGGTGAAACCAGTTTTCTAGGGCATTTGTCTCTTTGGTTAGAACTCACTTATCCATTGCATCATCACCATATTTTCATTTCATATCCTTATTCTTTCGCAGCAAGATTTGGTTCTACTTTTGATTCTTAGATCGTGTTACATTAGTCCTCGTGGGATCGACACCTTAACTACTATACACGTGCCGTTCACTTGCGGGTAGTCTTAGGTTAACTTGTTAACTTGACACGCATCAAGTTTTTGGCGCCGTTGCCGTGGACTAATTGTCAACACGTTTAGGATTCAGATTTAGAATCATACTTGTTTTTGTTTTCTTTTTTGTTTTTCTTTTGTTTTTCGATTCTTTCTACTAATTCTTTTTAGTTGTCCTTCATAGGTGCATGACCCGATCTCAAGGTAATTCGAATTTGCATCGAATCGACTCTGAGATTGAGAGAACAATAAATAAGCGAAAGAAGGGCAAGGGAGAAGAAAGGGTAGATACGAACAATCCATGAACGATGAACAATCAAAACGATGTATTGGATGGTCACAGACAGTCGCAATTACCCATGGGTAATGTGGCGCAATTACAACAACAGCATGCTCCTCCACCACGTCATCTCCGTGATTACGTCGTGCCAAACATGAGCAATGTCGAAACAACAATAAGGACGTCCGCTGTTGCGAGGGAGCAATTCGAGATCAACCCCGCGATGATCAACATGTTATACCAAAAACAATTTATGGGCGACAATCACGAAGACCCTCATCAACACCTATGAGACTTCCTAGAGCTATCAAGCACATTCAAAATTTATGGAGTCTCAGCAGATGCGATCTTGCTACGTCTCTTTCCCAATTGGAGGATGAGCGAAGGCGTGGCTAAAATCTCTTCCCGTTGGTTCTATCACTTCGAGGTAGGGGTGGCCAATCCGGGTTACCCGGATCGACCCGAAAAACCCGGATCGTTTACCAAACGGGTTACTCTAAAAACCCATATGGTTCAGATTTTAGAACCCGTTCGGGTTTGGGTCGGTCTGATCCGGGTTCGGGTTAAATCCGAGGAACCCGAGGAACACGAATTAAAATTTAGGGCTAATATTTTAGGTTATTTTCTAAGAACCACACAACTAATATTTTAGGTTTTTAGAATTCATTTTATTTTGGTATTTGTGAAGTTAATTTTTATGATTTATATTATCTAATTTAGATGTGTATTTTTTAATTCTTTGTATGTTAACTTGTTTTTTTTAGAGAACCCGAAAAACTCTTACAAAACCCAAAAAACCGAAGAACCCGAAGAATCCGAACCCAATATCCTAAATAACCCGAATAACCCGAATCCAAATAACCCGAATAACCCAATATCCCGAACCCAAATAACCAAATAACCCGAATAACCCATGGATACCCGAATTTAATTTGGGTTATTTCGGGTTCACTGCTTCAAAACCCGAATAACCCGAACCTGAATCGAAACCCGAAGAATCCAGACCAAAAAACATTCGGGTCCAATTCGAGTTCATTTTTTGTAACCCGAGGAACCCAAACCCAGATCGAAACCCGAGGAACCCGGATCGAAATCCGGATTGGCCACCCCTACTTCATGGGACCTGCTTTGCACGACATTCCTATCACGGTTCTTCCCTCCGAGCAAGACGATTCAAATGCGAGGAGAAATCAATATGTTTAGAAGCCGAGAGGGAGAGAAGTTATTTGAGGAATGGGGAAGATTCAAGGACCTTTTGCAACTGTGTCCTCATCACGGTCTAGAGTAGTGGTACGTGTTTCAAACATTCTACAACGGGATCACGTATGAGTATAGAACGACATTAGATAACGCTGCTCGAGGATCATTCATGGACTTAAATGTTGAAGAGGCATACGAGCTTATCGAAAATCTTGCCATGAACCACCCCATGTTGTCTCAACCAAGAAGTATGCGAAACAAGACACGAGGTCTTTACGAAGTTGATCAGAGAAGCGCGATGGGCAATGCGGTGAATGCCATCTATTGTGCGAATTGTGGAGAAACTGATCATATGGCTTACCAATGCACAATGCAAGAAGGCATGGAGCAAGAGAGCTACGCCCAACAACAAGGCAATGCGCAATTCAAGAACACATACAACCCGAATTAGAGGAATCACCCGAAGTCTCATATCCCATGAACCAATCGGTGAAATATTCGGGTTTTCAGCAAAGGCAGCAGCCATATCAGAAACCGCAGCCACTCCAGCAAGCTCCTCCTCCTCCTTAAGCTCCTTCGTCAAGTCTTGAGGCAGTAATGCTTGAGTTCATCAAAGAGAAACGACAAAACCAATCGACTCAAGCTAAATTCAACTCGGAAATGGGGACAACAATTGATGAGCTAAAAACTCAAATGGACTCCTTGAGCATGCATGTGAAGATGCTAGAAAACTCAATTGTACAGCAGGCTGCACCATCCTCTCGAAATCCCGAGATGCTATCCGGAAAGCCTGATCTCAACCCAAGAGAGCACATTAACACTATCACCTTGCACAACTGTAATATGATTGAGAGTCCGCCCCCAAAAGAGCAAGAAAAGGCTGCTGGAAAGTCAGAGGACAAGGGAAAGGGCATTGCAATCATGGAAGGAACCACACCAGATTTAGAGAAGCCATACGTTGCTCGCGTATGTACCTCTTGTACCATTTCCTCGACAGTTGGTGAGCAGCAAGAATGAATTGAGATACGGACGGTTCGTAGAGATCCTCAAGAAGCTACACATTAACATACCATTCGTAGAGGCCCTCCAACAAATGCCCACATATTCCAAATTCCTTAAAGAGATCCTATCCAATAAGAGGCGTATTGAAGAAAGTGAGACGATAACAGCCACCGAGGAATGCAACGCCGTTCTTCAAAACAAGATGCCACCAAAGTTGAAAGACCTCAGAAGCTTCTCCATGCCATGCACCTTAGGGAACATCGACATAGACAAAGCCTTGTGCGATTTGGGAGCAAACGTGAGCCTTATGTCACACACGGTATTCAAGCGGATCAACTTTGGAGATCTAAATCCTACGAAGATGTCTTTACAACTCGCGGATCGTTCGGTAAGATATCCGGTGGAAAGTGTCGAAAATATTCCCACCAAGGTAGGTAATCTTTGTATACCCGCTGATTTTGTTGTACTTGATATTGAAGAAGATGCTAGGGTACCTATTATTCTTGGAAGACCTTTTCTAGCTACTACAGGTGTCATGATAGATGTACAACAAGGAAAGCTCTCTCTACGTGTCGGGGATGAAAAGATAGAATTCAACTTGTCCAACTGCATGAACGGACCTTCCTTCAAGGAGTTGTGCTTTAGGGTTGATTTTCTGGATGAGTTAGCCAATGACACGTTACAACAGTTAAGTATTTCCGATCCTCTTGAAAGGTGCCTAATGGGAATTTGAACCCGATGAAGAAGCCGAGGTCTATGCTGAATTCATTAGTACTATTGAAGCACTAAGGGACGCCCCACATGAGGAGATACCACGCGAGATACATTCTGATTTTGCAGTGGAGAAAGTGCCCAAACTCGAACTTAAACCCCTTCCTTCTTCTCTTCGGTATGAGTACCTTGGTGGTAATGACACATATCACATTATTGTGAACGCTGACTTGAATGCAGATGAGACAAATAAGTTACTTGATTGTTTGAGGAAGCATAGGAGAGTGATTGTATACACCATCGATGATATCAAGGGATTGAGCCCTTCATTGTGCATGCACCGGATACTAATGGAGGACGGCGACAAACCGTCCAACAAAGGCGGATGAACCCTAATTTTAAAGAGGTAGTGAAGAAGGAGATACTAAAACTTTTGGATGCAAGTATCATATATCCTATCTCGGACAACGAATGGGTAAGCCCCGTGCATGTAGTGCCCAAGAAAGGTGGAATGATGGTAGTACGAAATGAGAACAACGAGTTGATTCCATCTAGAACGGTCATGGGCTAGAGGATGTGCATTGATTATCAGAAGCTCAACAAAGCGACAAGGAAGGATCACTTTCCTTTCCCATTCATCGATCAAATGTTGGAACGCTTAGCGAACCACACCTACTTTTGTTATTTGGACGGGTAATCGGGTTTCTTTCAGATTCCCATTCACCCTCAAGACCAAGAGAAGATGAATTTCACATGTCCTTATGGGACGTTCACTTACTGTCGTATGCCTTTTGGCCTTTGCAACGCTCTAACTACTTACCCATTCGTTGACCTAAAGCTACGGAAATTTTGTGCACAATTCATGCACGACTTGGGGGTTGAATGTGCCCGCTCGGGTGCGGCTAGGGCAGAACGCGCGAGTCATGGTCTGCAAGTGATGCCTGATCGGGCATGGTGAGCACCCGCTCGGGTATAAGGCAGCTGGTCGGGCATTTCCTTGCCCGAGTCGTGCGTGAATGCGCACCAAAATTCGCCGTAGCCTTTGCCCGATCGTGTATGAATTGTGCCCGACCAGGTGGAGGCTTTCCATGCTAAATCTCGTCCCATTTGTCCCATGATGATCCTCGAAGTTGCTCCTTAGCTCCGTGCATGTCCTTTTAGCTCCAAAATGATCCAAATACGCGTAAAAACCTGTAAGAACATGAAAAGCACGAAAGCAAGTAAAACGGATACGGAATCATACGTAAAACATCACATATGTATCGAAAACGTCTCCTAAATCGTGCAAGAAATACGTATGAAAACGAGATGATCAAAATCCCCTAGACTTGAATGTTTGCTTGTCCCTAAGCAAACGTAAACGTGGAATACATGGGGTATGAAAATACGAGAATCCCCCTTCTCCTAGAGATACCGCTAAAGCGAGCCTAACCGATCAACTAGCATATCGAGAGCAAATTCGGCCTAATCGAGTTTTCAGTCTTAATTCTAGGTCCATCACGGTTACCCATGAGAAAGTAAATCAAAGGAAACTAGACACGCTACCGTAACTTCCTCCACCAAACAAGACTTCAGACAATGCTAAACCTAGATCAATCGAGGATACTTGTTTCTTTCTTTCCGAGCTTCTTTCTTTTTTTTCTTTTCTTTTTTTCTTTTTCTTTCTATTTTCTTTTTATGACTTTTTTTTCTTTTTGTTTCCCTTTTTATTATTTTTTTTCTTTTCTTTTTTTCTTTGCATACACACTAGGCTTCTAGGACGTCGGATTTGAAGGGATCCAGCCTCTACTTAGACCCAGACTACCGATGACGGTATACTCATGCATCTCGTGTAAGAGCGCAACGGAGTAGGCGGCTTTTTGTGCCATGCCCTTAGGATGTAGAAAGATGATCGCCAACCCACCACTTAGACCCGAGCCACCGAAGGAGTAACAAGGTCGATGCACTCGTATTGATTTTTGATCATGCTTTTTAGGCATTATTTCTATCGATAGCGGAGTGTTAGTGTGTGCCTTTTATCTGCAAAATAAGCTCGATTTTATATGACCGAATAATCCTCAATAGAACAGAAGTAAAGCATTGTCTACACGAAGTATGACCATCTGGATAGAAAGAATAAACGATAAACTAGCCTAGCAACCTCGTCTAAAGCTCCCCACAAGCAACACTAGGATTCCCAAAGAACCACGTCCTATTGTTTTTCAGCCGACTAATAAGCTCTAACGCTTAGGAAAATCTAGCTCAATCATGCAAAATCTCACGGAAAAGGTTAACTTCTTAAGCATCCAAGGTTCAGGGTTCATCTCAAAACGTGGCACCGGACAAGTGCCTTGGGACGACTCTGACTCAATGAAAACAAAAACGAACTAAAAATCGCAAAAATAACCTAAAAAACTAAAAAAAATCAAAGGAAAATGAAACGAAATCACCTAACAAACGTGAGCTGCTCCCCCAGACGTGAATTGAACGGCGTCCTCGACGTGAAGCTCCGATGGAGGGTAAGGGAAGTGAAGCACGTTTGTGGTG
>CM071875.1:9099191-9122659 GCA_036759665.1 Gynandropsis gynandra
GGGATAGCCAAGGGCTAATCCCTTCTCCTAGAACAAACAAACTACTCGCTCATGCGTCTGTAAACAAACATAAACAAAGTAGAAAGTCTAAGGAACATGAAAACCAAGCGAAACCGAAGTGTCGGGTTGATCTCCAATGCTCCTAGCTTGCCTCCTCGCAAGAGTCTTCTCCAATCACGAACTGAATGAATTCTCCCTCTTTAATGACGTCTTCTAGCCTCTTTTATGCCTCCTAAGTCGGTCTAAGTGTTACCTTAATTGCCCCCACGAGTTCCCTTTTGTTTTAAGTTAATTTTACTTAAATTGGCTGATTACTCGGGTCGCAACCCGCTCGGGCGTTGAATGTGCCCGCTCGGGTGTGGCTAGGGCAGAACGTGCGAGTCATGGCCTGCAAGTGATGCCCGATCGGGCATGGTGAGCACCCGCTCGGGTATAAGGCAGCTGGTCGGGCATTTCCTTGCCCGAGTCATGCGTGAATGCGCACCAAAATTCGCCGTAGCCTTTGCCCGATCGTGTATGAATTGTGCCCGACCGGGTGGAGGCTTTCCATGCTAAATCTCGTCCCGTTTGTCCCGTGATGATCCTCGAAGTTGCTCCTTAGCTCTGTGCATGTCCTTTTAGCTCCAAAATGATCCAAATACGCGTAAAAACCTGTAAGAACATGAAAACACGAAAAAAGTAAAACAGAAACGGAATAATACGTAAAGCAACACATATATATCAAAAACATCTCTAAAATCGTACAAAAAATACGTATGAAAACGAGATGATCACATGACGGCAATTTTTTCCGATTTTATTGAGCACATTATGGAAGTTTTTATGGATGACTTTTCCGTTTATGGCTCTACTTTTGATGATTGCCTTGCTAACCTTTCTAGAGTTTTGCAACGATGCGAACAGGTCAATCTCGTTCTAAATTCGGAGAAATGCCATTTCATGGTGAAGGAAGGGATTTTCCTAGGTCACATGATATCCTCGAGGGGCATAGAAGTGGACAAGGCTAAAATAGAGGTGATTGATAAACTTCCTCCACCGGTTTCGGTGAAAGAGATTCGAAGTTTTCTAGGGCACGCTTGTTTCTATCGGAGGTTCATCAAGGACTTCTCAAAGATTACGAAACCGTTGACGAAGTTTCTGGGTAAGGATATCACGTTTGAATTCTCTAAGGAATGTCACGACGCCTTCAACATGATCAAGAGAGCATTAATTTCAGCACCCATCATTCAACCACCAGATTGGAACCTACCATTTGAGATCATGTGCGACGCTAGCGACTATGTGGTTGGAGCAATTTTGGGACAGCAAAGAGACAAAGCTTCTCATGTCATTTCCTACGCTAGAAAAACCTTAGACGACGCTCAAATCAACTATGCCATGACGAAGAAGGAACTCCTTGCTTTCGTCTTCGCCTTTGACAAGTTCAAATCTTATATAGTCGGTTCAAAGGTGATAGTCTACACAGATCATGCAACACTCAAGTACCTCTTAGGGAAGAAGGACACCAAACCACGCCTTGTCCGATGGTTTCTTCTTTTACCAGAGTTTGATCTTGAGATTCGAGATAGGAAAGGGTTAGAGAATGTTGTTGCAGATCATCTCTCTCACTTCATTGGGGAGGACGGGAGACCTATCAACGAATCCTTGAAAGATGACCACATATACGCGGTTACTTCCGGAGATGCGCGGACGTAGTCATTCGGAGATGCATTCTCGAACAGGAGGTAGAGAGCATCCTTTTCAATGGTCATGGATCGGATTATGGGAGCCATTTCAGCAAGTCTAAGACCGCTTCGAAGGTGCTACAATCAGGTTTTTATTGGCTATCCCTCTTCAAGGATGCACATCGGTACGTTTCCTCTTGTGATAGGTGTCAACGGACAGGAAATTGGTAAGAGGAACGAAATGCAACAGAACTACATCCTTGAAGTAGAGTTATTTGATGTTTGTGGTGTAGATTTCATGGGACCTTTTCCCTCGTCATGTGGATATATCTTAGTAGGTGCTGATTACGTGTCCAAATGGGTAGAACCCATTGCTGTGCCAACTAATGATTCTAGGATGGTAATGGAATTTTTCAAAAATATCATCTTTCCACATTTTGGTGTCCCTAGAGTAGTCATTAGTGATGGAGGCTCACACTTTATTGCTAGACAATTTGAAGCCCTCCTTAGGAAGTATGGCGTGACACATCGGGTAGCTACACCGTATCATCCCCAAACTAGCGGACAAATGGAGGTTTCGAATAGGGAAATCAAGATCATATTAGAGAAAACCATGTCTAGGTCCCATAGAGATTGGTCGATGAGATTAACGATACATTATGGGCCTATAGGACTGCATTCAAGACACCCATTGGCATTACTCCTTTTCAGCTTGTTTATGGCAAGTCTTGCCACATCCCTGTCGAGCTAGAGCACCGCGCCTATCGGGAGACCAAGCTTCTTAACTCTGATCTTAAGAGTGCAGGTGAGAAATGACTTTTACAGGTGAATGAGCTGGACGAACTTCGATTCAATGCATACGAAAACTCTAAGATCTACAAGGAGCGTGCTAAGAGATGGCATGATAAGAAGATCATACCTCATGACTTCTGACCAGGTGACCTAGTTCTACTTTTTAACTCTCGACTTAAGCTTTTCCCGGGCAAACTATGTTCTCGTTGGTCCGGTCCTTTTCAGGTTTGAGAGGTGTTCACACATGGCGCAGTAGAACTATGGAGCGAGTCGAGCGGGACATTCAAGACAAATGGGCAGCGTTTAAAGCTATATCAAGCTGATGCGTATCAGAGTTAAATATAACCTAATCTACCCGCAAGTGCACGGCACGTGTGTAGTATTTTAGGTGTCGATCCCACAGAGACTACGCAACACTACCTAAACCCGAACTATGAATCAAACTTGCTAACGAAAGAAGGTGAATAAGGAATGAAATACTGAAAGTAACTAAACTACTTGGGTTCTAACGATGAGATAAACGTCCTAGGAAACCGGTTTCACCACAAGACGACCGAAACCAACGATCAACCTATCTACCATGCAATCCCAGTTAAAGCTATCTAAGGCGAACGATCCTAACATGATATCTACCCTCTCTCAAGGCATAGACACGTGATCTAGACAAGATGCCCCCTACTTTCGTGGCTGACACCATGAACTAAACCCATAAACTCTGTGATTCGCCCGTTCACCCTCAACCGTTGCTACCCTACTTTCGTGGCCTAACCTCGGTTGTTCTAAACCTGACTTTCTAGGACTAGAATTCTCCTTTCGGTCCTTCTCCTAATCCCTAACACATGCATCTACGTGATCAGCGCAAACACAAGTAAATTTAAGCACTCAGACAGAGAATAGATAAACTAAAACGGGAAGATGCATTCAAAATAGATCAAAAGCGGTCTCGGGATAGCCAAGGGCTAATCCCTTCTCCTAGAACAAACAAACTACTCGCTCATGCGTCTGTAAAGAAACATAAACATAGTAGAAAGTCTAAGGAACATAAAAACCAAACAAAACCGAAGTGGTGCTGCTTGATCTCCAATGCTCCTCGCTTATCTCCTCGCAAGAATCCGCTCTAACTTGTCTTTTTGCCTCCTTTTAGTCCTGTGGTGCTGGAATGGTGCCCGATCGGGCATGGCATGTGTGCCCGCTCGGGCACAAGGCAAAATGGTCCTAAATGCTTGCCCGAGTCGTGCTAAATGGTCCACACAATTGGCCGTAGGTTTTGCCCGATCGTGCAAGGGTTGTGCCCGACCGGGTGAGGCTTTTCCATGCTCAATCTCGTCCCGTTTGTCCCGTGATGATCCCCCAAGTTGCTCCTTAGCTCCGTGCATGTTCCTTTAGCTCCAAAATAGTCCAAATACGCGTAAAAACCTGTAAGAACATGAAAAGCACGAAAGCAAGTAAAACGGATACGGAATTATACGTAAAACATCACATATGTGTCAAAAACGTCTCCTAAATCGTGCAAGAAATACGTATGAAAACGAGATGATCACAAGCCGCTCAGCTGATCGAAAGCGAAAGCTCCATCTCCCTATTTGATCCACACATCGCGCACACATGAAGCATGGAGACGTCAAGCTTAACAACGTTAAACAAGCGCTTTTTTGGAGGCAACCCAACATTTTTTTCTTTTGGTTCGCACTTCGGACTTGGTTTATTTTGAAAAACATAAAAAGAAAAAGAAAACATAAAAAGAAGAACACCTGCAACCGTGACTTCACCTTCCTATTCTCCATCGGAGGTACACGTCGAGGACGCCGTTCAATTCAAGTCTTGGGGGAGTAGCTAACGTTTGTAAGGTGATATAATTTTATTTTCCTTTGTTTTTGTAGTTCTTAGATTAGTTTAGTTGTTTTTTAGTTAGATTTGTCCCATGCACTTGTCCGGTGCCACATTTTGAGATTAACCTTGAACCTAGGATGCTTAAGAAGTCGGCTTTTTTCGTGATATCTTGCATGTTAGAGCTTATTAGATGGTTGAGGAATGAGTGGGTCATAAGTCTTTGGGAATCCTGGTGTTACTTATGGGAAGTTTAGATGAGTTTGCCAAGTTAGTTTCTTGTTCATTCTCTCTATCCAAATGATTATACTTCATATTGACGATGCTTTATTTCCTTTTTCATGAGGATGAATTGAGCTTTTTTTGTAGAACATAAGAGCGCACACTAACACTCCGCTATCGATAGAAGTAATGCCTCAAAGCATGATCTAAAATCGATATGAGTGCATCGACCTTGATACATTTTCGATGGTTCGGGTCTAAGTGGTGGGTTGGTGATCATCTTTCTACGTCCTAAGAGCAAGGCACATAAAAATACCATCTACTCCGCTGCCCTCTTCAACGAGGTGCAAGAGTATACCGTCATCGGTAGCTTGGGTCTAAGTAGAAGTGAATCCCTTCAAATCTGACGTCATAGAAGCCTATTGTGTTCGCAAAATCAGAATAATGATAAAAAAATGGAATGAAAGAATAAAGAAGCTCGAGAATAAAACAAGTATCCTCTTTGATTATGTGATTAGCATTTATTTGAAGTCTTGTTTGGTAGAGAGAGTTGCGGTTTCTCACTTAACTCGTCTTTGATTTACTTTCTTATAGGTAGCCATGGTGAACCTAAGATCAAGACTGAAAGTTATTAGACCAAAATTTGCTCTAACTTGTTTGGTTGATCGATTAGGTTTGCTTTAACAATATTTCTAGGGGAAAGGTAAATGCTCACATTTTATATCTCCCACGTGTTCCATGTTTACGTTTGCTTAGGGACAACAAAACATTCAAGTCTGGGGGATTTTTATCATCTCGTTTTCGTACACGATTCTCGCATGATTTTAGAGATGCTTATGACCATAGTTGCGAGGTTTACGTGTGATTTTGTATTCGTTTTACTTGTTTCGGTGTTTTCGTGTTCTTATAGATTTTAATGCATATTCGATTCATTTCGGAATTAAGAAGCGTACACGGGACATAATTGGACAATTAAGGTCACAACAGATCGAACAAAACAAGAAGTGGACAAGTCATGGCCAAGAATGATCAAGTGCACGACCAAACAACCACTCTCACCTTGTGCACAGTCGAGCTATCATTGCAACACGGTCGGTCTCCTCGTTGGTGAAGCAGCACGGCCGGGCATCCAATCCAGCACGGTAAATCATCCTTCTCTTTGGAGCAGCACAGTTGGGCTAAGTAAGGAGCACGATCAGGCACATTTGTGCAATTCATCTCCGAGAGATGTGCACGACCTGGGCACACATCATGCACGGCCGGGCACTCTCTTGGAGAGGGAGCACGGTCGGGTGTCTTATGGTGCATGGTCGGGAAACTCATACAAATTCATCCCCATAGCTTGTGCACGGGTCGGGCATTCCAAGAGCACGATCGGGCATCCTAACAATGAAGGCAGCACGGTCGGGCATCAAGGGTAGCACGGTCGGGCTTCAATGCAAAACAACTTGTCTATAACTATGGTAGAAGCATGCTCGACCGGGCATGACATGGAGCACGGTCGGGCATGACTATGTAAAACAACCAACACGATGAATTAGGTGGAAATCAGTTGACCAAGAGTTTGCAATTCAAATTAAAAAGCCTAAAGGACAGAAACAAGAATCGATCGACCATCCAAAATCCACCATCCAGAGAAGACAATTCACAGCCACCCTCCATCCATAGAGTCCCCTTGACGGGAGGCACGCAAGGAGTTGGAGATTGATTCGAGATCATCGCTCGTTTGATATCTCTATGCTCTTTAATCTACTGTTTTGTTTGTGATGTTTAGACTTATGAGCGAGTAATAGATTTGTTCTATGAGAAGGGTTTAGCCCATGGTTATCCCGGAGCCGTCTTTGATTCGTTTAAGAATGCATTTCCCCATTTCATATTATCTATTTTTTGTCTGAGAACTTACTGTCTTGTGTTTACGAATGGCCACGTATATGCATGTGTTAGGGATTAGGAGAAGGACTGAAAGGTGAATTCTAATCCTAGAAAATCAAGCTTAGAATAACCGAGACTAGGTCATGAAAGTAGGGTAGTAACGGTTGAGGGTTGTATCGGGTGAATCTTGAATCGTAATGGGGTTTAGTTGAGGTGTCAGCCACGAAAGTAGGGGATGACTCAATCTAGACACGTTCCTATGCCTTGAGAGAGGGTAGGTTCTACATTAGGATCGTTCGTCTTAGATATCTTGATAGGGAATGCACGAGTAGATAAATCAGAGATAGGTTTCGGAAGTTATGCGGTGAAACCGGTTTCCTAGGACGTTTGTCTCTTTGGTTAGAACTCACTTATCCATTGTATCATCATCATATTTGCATTTCATATACTTATTCTTTCGCAGCAAGATTTGGTTCTACTTTTGATTCTTAGATCGTGTAACATTAGTCCTCGTGGGATCGACACCTTAACTACTACACACGTGCTGTGCACTTGCAGGTAGTCTTAGGTTAACTTGTTAACTTGACACGCATCATTCATTAGGATTAGAGGGAAGACTATCTAGTACAAAAAGTTTTGAACTTTAGCCATCTTTATGCAACCTTGTCCAATCAGGAACAAAAGTCTAAGCTTGCTCAAAAATACCTGTAGATATTGATTAGTCCAGTAGTTGTGAATGAATCCATAACCTATAGTTTTATTTCACCCCCTAGGTTTCAATCCCAAGGACTTGTATATCAGAGTATACCGTTCATTCTTTCATTTACTTCAATCGCTATATTTGATTTGCTTAGATTGCTATATCTCCACACATTTACACTCTGCTGTCAATAGAATAAGTTCTTTAACTATTTCAGCCTTACAATGACATGAGTGCATCGATATTGATGGTTCGGGTCTAAGTTGTTGGTCCAGGTTGTTCTTTCTACGTCCTAAGGGTAAGAACCGATGCATAATCACAATAGTTTAAACAAAAGAAAAAAGCCCACAATGACGCAACCTCTTCACTCAGCTAAGGCTACAAGACTTTATGAGTGTGCCAATCGACAACCTGGGTCTAGGTAAAAGGCTGTCCTCTTCAACTCCGATGTCCTAGAAATCGAGTGTGAATTTTCAAAGAAACACAAATGTGTGCAAATTGAAAAGAAGAAAAGAGAACCGAAAAAGCAAAATGATTGTCTTAAGATTTGTATCTCACGTGAGCGTATTAGGATTTGTATGGAGATCACTTGGATATAGCCAAGGGGTTAGTGAAATGAACTTAGGATTTATGTAGGATTGTATAGCTAGTGGCTTTCGGTAGATAGAGATCTAATCTAGGCACTTTTAGATCTATGTTCGTGTGACACGTTGTTGTGTATAATGGCTGATTTTTCGAATTGGTAGTGCTAGTATTCGGTTGTTGTCTAACTCTTCTCGTGCTTAATTCTAATCATGCTCGAGGACGAGCAAAGGTTCAAATCTGGGGGAGTTTGATAACATTTATTTTTTTTATAGTACAGTCCATTTTCGTAGTTAGTTTAACCATTCATTTAGACTTTACCGAGCATTAAGCATCATTTAGTCATCTTCCAGTGTTTTCTTGTGTTATTGCAGAAAATGAAATATCGGGGGTACAGACATGAGGAAATGAAGCAAAAACCACTATCCTATCAACCATGCATGGTTAGCAAATAAGGATCATGAATCGAAGAAGAAAAATGGATCAAGAAAGGTTGGAACACACATGCTCGTCGCTGAAACAAAAATAGAAACTTGCTGACACGACTAACACAAAAATGGAAACTTGGTGGAGCGTTACATGGAAGGATACAGTTGGAGTAAAATGGAAACCTGTTGGAGCTGAGGAGGTAGCACGGTGAGCAAGAAAAGGAAACTTCAACCGTTTCAAAAAAAGAAAAGGAAATGGTTGCTATCCACAAAATGGAAACAATCGTTGCACATAAATGGAAACATGGCTTGAACGAAATGGAAATCTTAGACTGCTGGAGCAACAATTGGAAGAGCACAAATGCACACGAAAAGGAAGCATGTGAGCAAGAAAAATGGAAACACCAACCACCTCAATACAAAATGTAAAATCTAACCGCATGAACCAAAATGGAAACAAGGCTGCTAGAGCAAAAAGGAAATGGGTGGCTGATCACAAAAAGGGGAACGGAGGAGAAAAGGAAGCAAGCTAAAGAAAAGGAAAAGAGAAGAATAGGAAAGAGGCAGGAAAGGGTCAATAGGACAAGGAGAATTCAGACAGAATAGACCACACAACACACAACACATACAACACACGCATGAAGCAAGAAAGAGAGCAGAACGCCGAGAGGCAAGAGACGGGGCCACGAGTTTGAAACCCATTTCCGAGTAGTTCCATAGCCACGGGTTAGAGTTTTGCTGATATGTAATGAAGTTGTATGCCTAATGCTTGGTTATAATATTTGAACGTTTTTATATTGATTGGCTGTTATTAATGCTTTTATTATAGGTTGCCGCTTGAATGAAAGATTATAAAAGTCTGATTGCATTGGGAGATGAAATAGATTTTGGAACATAGCCATGATTTGAAGTCTCAATTGATTTAGAACCTTGCTCGGTCGGTTAATTGAACATAGGAATCATGATAGCAATCTTAATGCATCTAGTAGGTGAGATTACGCAGTTGGAAGATTGGTAGTATGCATTCCCTAGGAAAGAGCTTGAACTCCCCGAATACGTAATGATATCTATAACCATGGTCTTGTTAGCACTTCATTGCATCATCGTGCATCTCTCGAAACCTGTGATATTTAGTTCATTGAGTTTAATCCGTTAGTTAGTTAGTTAGTTTTTTTTTTAATTTTTATTCCAATCAATTATTGATTTTACTCATCCTACTCATTAGTTAACTAGCTTTATTGTTGCATCGATTCTCCATTGTTCGACCCTGGTACTACATGATCCATATTGTTGCGGAAACATTAGTATATGTCTTTATTATTTGAAATTAACCACAACATAACACAATATATTCATGAAACATGTGAAAACTACCAAAACTGAAGAAAAAACTACAGACATAAGAAAAGAAATTAAAGATTGATGAAAGATGAATACCCTTCACTCCATATATTTTTTCATAAATATGAAGATTGACGTGGATATTAAGAAATTTGAGATGTCTATGAAACTTGGAGCAATTTCTCCACAAACGTGATAAGTGCTCTACTTTTAGGCATCTCAAGTTTTTGCAACCACATCTAAGCTTGCGGCGATTTGTCTTGTATATAAATAGATGGTCAATTATTCGAGTCTTTATAGAGTAGGGGTTGATCAAAATATTGAGATTATGATAATTTTATCGAGTATATAAATCAAATCATATTATTATTATTACAAAATTAGTCCTTACATTTGTTTTTTTAATTTACAGATCAACTTACTTTCTTTTTAGATAACAATATACCAATTTCTATGATTTCTTAAAATTTATCTAAAGTATTGTGTATTTTTTTAATATAGAGAATTATAACATTTAGTTTTAATTTTATTATAATGTTCACTATAATAGAAAAATATAGTATGAAATAGAGATGCAATAATACAGGGGTCATCCGACCTTCCAATATCTTCGGGTCGCAAACTCTTACATTCATTATATCTCACATAATATATATATATATACTCTTTAAACAACTAAACTAATTTTATTAAAATTTTATTTGAAATAAGAGTTCAATAATTTTAAAAATTTTGGGACTATAGATTTCGAAGGAATCTTGGAGTGAATCATCGCCATATAGTCTCTCTGTGAGGGATCCTACATGTTGGCATGGTTTGACTTGAAATTTGGGATATGCTAGAAGAGTTTGCTTGACAGATAGAGAGTCAGTTATTATTAAACAAATAACTTTTTGTGGTTTGGATACGATGACTTGAAAGTGTTGAGGATCAATAGACATATCAATATTGGTGTAAATAAATAGGTGAAGATAATGAATCACATATTCTAAATGTGCATCTTTCACAAGCCAAAACGTCTTAGAATTTATCTAGTTGAGAGACAAATATTATGATTGTTTCAATTAACAATACATGATTTTTCTTAAAATAAGTTTTTTTCTATAAAAGATATAATAAAATGTTGATATGTTATCTCCCCTTATATTGTCCAAAAAAAAGGTAAATTAACATTGATTAAAAAATTCAATATAAATTTACAATGAGGGGTTAAAATTGAAGGATATACTAGAAAACTAACACCTCAAGTTATTGAAATTAAATTACATAGAAATAAAATGTCAGTTTAAGATGGCTTAAGTTTTTTACATCAAATCACATAATTGTGAAACACAAGTACTAAAAAATCCATTGTAAACAACTCCCCAATTTAATATTATAACACAATGAATCTATGTACAAGCATAATCATAAACTATATACAAAATCGATATTCATTTTCATATATAAATACTTTTGTTATCACACACACAACATCAAAATGTCAAAACTATGTAATATAACATGTTCATCAAACATGTGAAAAATACCAAAATCAAAACAAAACTGCAGACATAAGAAAATAAATTCATGATCGAAGAAAGATGTAATATTGAATACCCTTCACACAATATATTTTACCATAAGTATGAAGATTGATGTCGATTGTGAGAAATCTGAGATGCCTAAGAAAGTTGGAGCACTTTTTCCACAAACTTGACAAGTGCTCCACTTTTAGGCATCTCGAATTTCATACAACCATATCTAAGCATGCGGCGATTTGTTTGCCGTTGAAGAAGATGGACAATGCCACAAGTCTTATATAGAGTAGGGTTTGGTGAAATATTCGGGTTATGATAATTTTATCGGGTCTACAAAACGGGTTAAATTATTATTATTACAAAAGTAGTCCTTATATTTAGTTTAAATTTACAACTCAACTTAGTTTCTTTTTAGATAAAAATATATTAAATTTCTATGAAATCTTAAAATTGATCTTTTGGAAAAGTATAATGAATATTTTTAAATATAGAGAATTATATGATTTAGTTTTGATTTTTTTAATATTATTTACTATAGTGTACAAGCAATAATAACTTCATGACATTTACATTCTGTCGAAGCATATAAAACATTTAAGAAAATTATAATTCATTTATTATAAATCTAATTATTCAAAATAAAAATTAATTTTGAAAAATAATATTTTTTAATAATTAAACCAATTATATCATTATAAATCTAATAATGAAAAGTAGTTCAATCATTTTAAAAAATATTGGAACTATATATAGTCGAAGAAATCTAGGAGTTAGTCGTTGCCGTTGAGCTTCTATGTTGTGGATCCTACATGAGAACATAGTTTGATTGGAAAAATGGGCTATTCTAGAAGAGATGGTTTGAAAGTCGGAGAAACATGAATTATTAGATAAATATATATTTTTTGGTTTAGATATCATGACTAAAAAGTAAGAAGACTCAATGAACTCAATAATAACACATTTACATTCTGTCGAAGCATATAAAACATTTAAGAAAATTATAATTCATTTATTATAAATCTAATTATTCAAAATAAAAATAAATTTTGAAAAATAATATTTTTTAATAATTAAACCAATTATATCATTATAAATCTAATAATGAAAAGTAGTTCAATCATTTTAAAAAATATTGGAACTATATATAGTCGAAGAAATCTAGGAGTTAGTCGTTGCCGTTGAGCTTCTATGTTGTGGATCCTACATGAGAACATAGTTTGATTGGAAAAATGGGCTATTCTAGAAGAGATGGTTTGAAAGTCGGAGAAACATGAATTATTAGACAAATATATATTTTTTGGTTTAGATATCATGACTAAAAAGTAAGAAGACTCAATGAACTTATCAACATATGTGTAATATATTGGCAAATATATTAAATCACACATTTCTAACCGTGCATCTTTTACAAGCTACAATGCCAATGCTTTTATCTAGATGAGAGATAAATATCATTATGATTTCTATTAACAAAACATGTTTTTTAAATATTTTTTGTGTGTAGTAGATAGTAAAAATGTGGTTATGATATATCTTATTATATTGTCATAAAAAGGTAAATCAATATTTATTAAAAAATAAAGATAATTCCAGAATGAAGGGATAAAATTGAGGGAGATAAAGAAAACTTAACACCATAAATTATTGAAATCTATTTACATAGAAATAAATCGTAAGCTTAAATGGCTTTAGTTTTGTGACATCAAATCTTAAAATTTTGAAATAGAAAATCTAAAATTTCCAAACTAAACAACTTCCAGTTTAATATTATAAAACAATTTAAACTATGTAAAAGTATAATCATAAACCATTTAAAAAATCGAGATATATATTCACATATAAATATTTTTTTTATCACACGTGCAACATCAAATATCAAACGATGTAATACAATATATTCATGAAACATGTGAAAAATACCAAAAGTGAAACAAAACTACTAAGATAAGAAACAAAATTTAAGATTGATGAAAGGTGAATACCATTCGCTCCATATATTTTTCCATAACTATGAACATCGACGTGGATAGAGAGAAATTTGAGATGTCTACGAATCTTGGAGCACTTTCTCCACAAACGTGATAAGTGCTCTACTTTTAGGCATCTGGAGTTCTTTTGCAACCATATCTAAGCTTGCGGTGATTTGTTTTGTATTTAAATAGTTGGACAATAATTCAAGTCTGTATAGAGTAGGGGTTGGCCAAAATATTGGGATTATGATAATTTTATCGGGTATATAAATCGAGTCAAATTATTATCATTACAAAAATAGTCCTTACATTTTTTTAATCTACAACTCAACTAACTTTCTTTTTGCATAACAATATAACAAATTTCTATGATTTCTTAAAATGATCTGAATTATTGTGTAGTTTTTTTAATATGGAGAATAATAACATTTAGTTTTAATTTTTAAATAATGTTTACTATATTACAAAAATATAGTATGAAATAGAGATGCAATAATTCGGGGTCATATGACCTTCCAACATATTCATGTCGCAACTCTTACATTCATCATATCTCACATAATATATATATACTCTTTAAATAACTAGACGAATTTATTAATTTTTTAAATTAATTAAGGAATTCAGTAACTTTAAAAATTTTGGGAAAATATATTTTCGAATAAATCTTGGAGTCAATCCTCGTCCTTGAGTCTTTATGTGATGGATCCTACATGCGGACATGGTTTGACTTGAAATTTGGACATGTTGGAAGTGTTTGCTTGACAGGTAGAGAGATGTGTATTATTAAACAAATATTTTTTTTGTGGTTTAGATACGATGACTCGAAAGTGTTGAGAAACAATAGACATATCAACATTTGTGTAAGTATACATGTGAAGATAATAAATCGGAACAAACTCCTATTTCCCCCTTATGTTTGCCTACTTTGCCTATTCCCTTTTCATGTTTCGCACTCATCCTATTCCCCCCTCATGTTTCAGTCAACATCCGATTCCCCCCTCATGTTTAAAAATTCTGCATGTAATCCCCTCTATTTAATATTCTGTTAAGATTTTCAATTTTAACCCGGCTTTACCCAATTTCAACTAGACCAAACCCAAAATTAATTTAGACCCGGTTTAGACTCAATTTTGACCCGATTTAGACTCAATTTTGACCAGGTTTAGGCTCAACTTTGACTAGCATTTAGGTCCAATTTTGACTTGATTTAGATTTATGTTAAACCAACTTTAACCAACTTTCGGATCCAATTTTAACTTTTACCCGATTAAAATTCAAATCAATATGAAATTTTAACCAAAACCAAACTTATTTAAGAAAAACCGATTCTTACCAAAATTACACCGAAAAAGCAATAAAACCGAATTAATATGAAATTTCAACTGAACTAAAACAATTAATCCAACTAAAACCCGAATCAATATGAAATTTGAACCGAACTAATCCGAAATTAAAAAAAATTATTTTGCATTTATTAGAATCATAACAAAATTTAGTCAAATGGAGTAAAAATCTTACTAATTTCGGGTTAAAAATCGAACAAACCGATAGGAATCGATTTTTATTTAAATTCCTGTTTGATTTTTTTAATTTCATATTGATTTGAGTTTTTAATGGTATGAAAATCAAAATTGGGTCAAATTGTACACAATTCGAGTAAAAATCATACTAATTTCGGGTTAAAAATCGAACAAACCGATAGAATCAAATTTTGTTTAAATTTTGGTTTAATTTTGTTGAATTTCATATTGTTTCGAGTTTTTAATGGTATGAAAAATAAAAATTGGGTCCAAGTTACACAATTCGAGTAAAAAATCATACTAATTTCGGGTTAAAAATTGAACAAACCGATAAGAATCGAATTTTGTTTAAATTTTGGTTCAATTTTGTTGAATTTCATATTGATTCAGATTGGATTTGGATACAAAATTAAAATCGGACCTAAGTTATGGTCAAGATTGAGTCTAATCCAGGTCAAAATTAGACCTAAATTCTAGTCAAAATTGATCTTAAATCGGGTAAAAATTAGGTCTAAACCGGGTCGAAATTAATCCTAAACGGGATCAAAATTGAAATATTTAACGAAATTTAAACGAAGGGGGATATAGACAGAATTTTCAAACATGAGGGGGAATATGATGTTGCCGAAATATGGGGGGATAGGATGATTGCGAAACATGAGGAGGGAATAGGCAAAGTAGGCAAACATGAGGGGGAAATAAGAGTTTGTTTCCAATAAGTCACATATTCGAACTGTGCATCTTTCCCAAGCTACAACGTCTTAGAATTTGTCTAGATGAGAGACAAAATATTATGATCGTTTCAATTAACAATACATGTTTTTTCTTAAAATAGGTTTTTGCTATATAATAAGATCTAAAAATGTTGTTATGTTATCTCCCCTTATATTGTCCATAAAAAAGGTAAATCAACATTGATTAAACAAAATTCAATATAAATTTATAATAAGGGGTTAAAATTGAAGGAGATACTAGAAACTTAACACCTCAAATTATTGAAATTGAATTACATAGAAATAAAAAATCAGCTTAAGATGGCTTAAGGTTTTTACATCAAATCACATAATTGTGAAACACAAGTACTATAAAATCCATAATGAACAACCCCAAATTTAATATTATAACACAATGAATCTATGTAAAAGCATAACCATAAATTATACAAAATCGAGATTCATTTGCATATATAAATTATTTTTGTTACCACACACACAAAATCAAAATGTCAAAACTAATTAATATAACATATTCATGAAAAAAATGTGAAAAATACCAAAATCGAAACAAAACCACATACATAAGAAAATAAATTCATGATCGACGAAAGATATAATATTGAATACCTTTCACGTAATATATTTTACCATAAACATGAAGATTGATGTTGATTGAAAGAAATCTGAGATGCCTACGAAAGTTGGAGCACTTTTTCCACAAACTTGAAAAGTGCTCCACTTTTAGGCATCTCGAATTTCTTGCAACCATATTGATAACACGTACGATTTGTTTGGTGTTGAAGAAGATGGACAATGCCGCAAGTCTTATATAGCTAAGCTGACGGCGATTTGTTTGGTGTTGAAGAAGATGGACAATGCCGCAAGTCTTATATAGAGTAAGGTTTTGGCGAAAATATTTGGGTCATGATAATTTTATTGGGTCTACAAAACGGATCAAATTATCATCATTACAAAAGTAGTCCTTATATTTATTTTAAATTTAAAACTCAACTTACTTTCATTTTTTATAACGATATATTAAATTTCTATGAAATCATAAAATTGATCTTTTGAGAAAGTATAGTGAATATTTTTAAATATAGAGAATTATATGATTTAGTTTTCATTTTTTAATATTATTTACTAAAGTGTACAAGCAATAATATGAACTAGAGAAGCAATAATAACTTCATGACATTTTTGATCCGTCGAAGCATATAAACATTTATGAAAATTAGAACTCATTATTATAATTCTAATAAGTCAAAATAAAAATTAATTTTGAAAAATAATATTGTTTTAATAAATAAACCAATTCAATTATTATAAATCTAATCATGCAAAGTAATTCAATAATTTTAAAAAATATTGGGACTATATATAGTCGAAGAAATCTAGGAGTTAATCGTCGCCATTGGGCGTCTATGTTCTGGATCCTACATGAGAACATAGTTTGATTGGAAATATGGGTATTCTAGAAGAGATGGCTTGAAAGTCAAAGACGCATGAATTATTAGACAAATAAATTTTTTTGGTTTTGATACCATGACTAAAAAAAGTAAGAAGATCCAATGAACTTATCAACATATGTGTATTATATTGGTAAATATATTAAGTCACACATTTCTAACCGTACATCTTTTACAAGCTACAACGTCAATGCTTTTATCTAGATGAGAGATAAATATAATTATGATTTTTATTAACAAAACATGTTTAAATAACTTTTTTGCAGTAGATAGTAAAAATGTGGTTGTGACATATCTTATTATATTGTCCATGAAAAGGTAAATCAATATTTATTAAAAAATTAAGTTGGAGCACTTTTTCCACAAACTTGACAAGTGCTCCACTTTTTCCACAAACTTGACAAGTGCTCCACTTTTAGGCATCTCGAATTTCTTACAACCATATCTAAGCATGCGGCGATTTGTTTGCTGTTGAAGAAGATGGACAATGCCACAAGTCTTATATAGAGTAGGGTTTGGTGAAAATATTCGGATTATGATAATTTTATCGGGTCTACAAAACGGGTTAAATTATTATTATTACAAAAGTAGTCCTTATATTTATTTTAAATTTACAACTCAACTTAGTTTCTTTTTAGATAAAAATATATTAAATTTCTATGAAATCTTAAAATTGATCTTTTGGAAAAGTATAATGAATATTTTTAAATATAGAGAATTATATGATTTAGTTTTGATTTTTTAATATTATTTACTATAGTGTACAAGCAATAATAACTTCATGACATTTACATTCTGTCGAAGCATATAAAACATTTAAGAAAATTATAATTCATTTATTATAAATCTAATTATTCAAAATAAAAATTAATTTTGAAAAATAATATTTTTTAATAACTAAACCAATTATATCATTATAAATCTAATAATGAAAAGTAGTTCAATCATTTTAAAAAATATTGGAACTATATATAGTCGAAGAAATCTAGGAGTTAGTCGTCGCCGTTGAGCTTCTATGTTGTGGATCCTACATGAGAACATAGTTTGATTGGAAAAATGGGCTATTCTAGAAGAGATGGTTTGAAAGTCGGAGAAACATGAATTATTAGATAAATATATATTTTTTGGTTTAGATATCATGACTAAAAAGTAAGAAGACTCAATGAACTTATCAACATATGTGTAATATATTGGCAAAGATATTAAATCACACATTTCTAACCGTGCATCTTTTACAAGCTACAACGCCAATGCTTTTATCTAGATGAGAGATAAATATCATTATGATTTCTATTAACAAAACATGTTTTTTAAATATTTTTTGTGTGTAGTAGATAGTAAAAATGTGGTTATGATATATCTTATTATATTGTCATAAAAAGGTAAATCAATATTTATTAAAAACTAAAGATAATTCCAGAATGAAGGGACAAAATTGAGGGAGATAAAGAAAACTTAACACCATAAATTATTGAAATCTATTTACATAGAAATAAATCGTAAGCTTAAATGGCTTTAGTTTTGTGACATCAAATCATAAAATTTTGAAATAGAAAATCTAAAATTTCCAAACTAAACAACTTCCAGTTTAATATTATAAAACAATTTAAACTATGTAAAAGTATACTCATAAACCATTTAAAAAATCGAGATATATATTCACATATAAATATTTTTTTTATCACACGTGCAACATCAAATATCAAACGATGTAATACAATATATTCATGAAACATGTGAAAAATACCAAAAGTGAAACAAAACTACTAAGATAAGAAACAAAATTTAAGATTGATGAAAGGTGAATACCATTCGCTCCATATATTTTTCCATAACTATGAACATCGACGTGGATAGAGAGAAATTTGAGATGTCTACGAATCTTGGAGCACTTTCTCCACAAACGTGATAAGTGCTCTACTTTTAGGCATCTGGAGTTCTTTTGCAACCATATCTAAGCTTGCGGTGATTTGTTTTGTATTTAAATAGTTGGACAATAATTCAAGTCTGTATAGAGTAGGGGTTGGCCAAAATATTGGGATTATGATAATTTTATCGGGTATATAAATCGAGTCAAATTATTATCATTACAAAAATAGTCCTTACATTTTTTTAATCTACAACTCAACTAACTTTCTTTTTGCATAACAATATAACAAGTTTCTATGATTTCTTAAAATGATCTGAATTATTGTGTAGTTTTTTAATATGGAGAATAATAACATTTAGTTTTAATTTTTAAATAATGTTTACTATATTACAAAAATATAGTATGAAATAGAGATGCAATAATTCGGGGTCATATGACCTTCCAACATATTCATGTCGCAACTCTTACATTCATCATATCTCACATAATATATATATACTCTTTAAATAACTAGACGAATTTATTAATTTTTTAAATTAATTAAGGAATTCAGTAACTTTAAAAATTTTGGGAAAATATATTTTCGAATAAATCTTGGAGTCAATCCTCGTCCTTGAGTCTTTATGTGATGGATCCTACATGCGGACATGGTTTGACTTGAAATTTGGACATGTTGGAAGTGTTTGCTTGACAGGTAGAGAGATGTGTATTATTAAACAAATATTTTTTTGTGGTTTAGATACGATGATTCGAAAGTGTTGAGAAACAATAGACATATCAACATTTGTGTAAGTATACATGTGAAGATAATAAATCGGAACAAACTCCTATTTTCCCCTTATGTTTGCCTACTTTGCCTATTCCCTTTTCATGTTTCGCACTCATCCTATTCCCCCCTCATGTTTCAGTCAACATCCGATTCCCCCCTCATGTTTAAAAATTCTGCATGTAATCCCCTCTATTTAATATTCTGTTAAGATTTTCAATTTTAACCCGGCTTTACCCAATTTCAACTAGACCAAACCCAAAATTAATTTAGACCCGGTTTAGACTCAATTTTGACCCGATTTAGACTCAATTTTGACCAGGTTTAGGCTCAACTTTGACTAGCATTTAGGTCCAATTTTGACTTGATTTATGTTAATTTGAAACCAACTTTAACCAACTTTCGGATCCAATTTTAACTTTTACCCGATTAAAATTCAAATCAATATGAAATTTTAACCAAACTAAACCTTATTTAAGAAAAACCGATTCTTACCAAAATTACACCGAAAAAGCAATAAAACCGAATTAATATGAAATTTCAACTGAACTAAAACAATTAATCCAACTAAAACCCGAATCAATATGAAATTTGAACCGAACTAATCCGAAATTAAAAAAAAATCCGTTTATTAGAATTATAACCAAATATAGTCAAATCGAGTAAAAAATCTTACTAATTTCGGGTTAAAAATCGAACAAACCGATAGGAATCGATTTTTATTTAAATTCCTGTTTGATTTTTTTAATTTCATATTGATTTGAGTTTTTAATGGTATGAAAATCAAAATTGGGTCAAATTGTACACAATTCGAGTAAAAATCATACTAATTTCGGGTTAAAAATCGAACAAACCGATAGAATCAAATTTTGTTTAAATTTTGGTTTAATTTTGTTGAATTTCATATTGTTTCGAGTTTTTAATGGTATGAAAAATAAAAATTGGGTCCAAGTTACACAATTCGAGTAAAAAATCATACTAATTTCGGGTTAAAAATTGAACAAACCGATAAGAATCGAATTTTGTTTAAATTTTGGTTCAATTTTGTTGAATTTCATATTGATTCAGATTGGATTTGGATACAAAATTAAAATCGGACCTAAATTATGGTCAAGATTGAGTCTAATCCAGGTCAAAATTAGACCTAAATTCTAGTCAAAATTGATCTTAAATCGGGTAAAAATTAGGTCTAAACCGGGTCGAAATTAATCCTAAACGGGATCAAAATTGAAATATTTAACGAAATTTAAACGAAGGGGGATATAGACAGAATTTTCAAACATGAGGGGGAATATGATGTTGCCGAAATATGGGGGGATAGGATGATTGCGAAACATGAGGAGGGAATAGGCAAAGTAGGCACACATGAGGGGGAAATAAGAGTTTGTTTCCAATAAGTCACATATTCGAACTGTGCATCTTTCCCAAGCTACAACGTCTTAGAATTTGTCTAGATGAGAGACAAAATATTATGATCGTTTCAATTAACAATACATGTTTTTTCTTAAAATAGGTTTTTGCTATATAAGATCTAATAAAAATGTTGTTATGTTATCTCCCCTTATATTGTCCATAAAAAAGGTAAATCAACATTGATTAAAAAAAATTCAATATAAATTTATAATAAGGGGTTAAAATTGAAGGAGATACTAGAAAATTAACACCTCAAATTATTGAAATTGAATTACATAGAAATAAAAAATCAGCTTAAGATGGCTTAAGGTTTTTACATCAAATCACATAATTGTGAAACACAAGTACTATAAAATCCATAATGAACAACCCCAAATTTAATATTATAACACAATGAATCTATGTAAAAGCATAACCATAAATTATACAAAATCGAGATTCATTTGCATATATAAATTATTTTTGTTACCACACACACAAAATCAAAATGTCAAAACTAATTAATATAACATATTCATGAAAAAATGTGAAAAATACCAAAATCGAAACAAAACCACATACATAAGAAAATAAATTCATGATCGACGAAAGATATAATATTGAATACCTTTCACGTAATATATTTTACCATAAACATGAAGATTGATGTTGATTGAAAGAAATCTGAGATGCCTACGAAAGTTGGAGCACTTTTTCCACAAACTTGAAAAGTGCTCCACTTTTAGGCATCTCGAATTTCTTGCAACCATATCTAAGCTGACGGCGATTTGTTTGGTGTTGAAGAAGATGGACAATGCCGCAAGTCTTATATAGAGTAAGGTTTTGGCGAAAATATTTGGGTCATGATAATTTTATTGGGTCTACAAAACGGATCAAATTATCATCATTACAAAAGTAGTCCTTATATTTATTTTAAATTTAAAACTCAACTTACTTTCTTTTTTTATAACGATATATTAAATTTCTATGAAATCATAAAATTGATCTTTTGAGAAAGTATAGTGAATATTTTTAAATATAGAGAATTATATGATTTAGTTTTCATTTTTTAATATTATTTACTAAAGTGTACAAGCAATAATATGAACTAGAGAAGCAATAATAACTTCATGACATTTTTGATCCGTCGAAGCATATAAACATTTATGAAAATTAGAACTCATTATTATAATTCTAATAAGTCAAAATAAAAATTAATTTTGAAAAATAATATTGTTTTAATAAATAAACTAATTCAATTATTATAAATCTAATCATGCAAAGTAGTTCAATAATTTTAAAAAATATTGGGACTATATATAGTCGAAGAAATCTAGGAGTTAATCGTCGCCATTGGGCGTCTATGTTCTGGATCCTACATGAGAACATAGTTTGATTGGAAATATGGGTATTCTAGAAGAGATGGCTTGAAAGTCAAAGACGCATGAATTATTAGACAAATAAATTTTTTTTGGTTTTGATACCATGACTAAAAAAAGTAAGAAGATCCAATGAACTTATCAACATATGTGTATTATATTGGTAAATATATTAAATCACACATTTCTAACCGTACATCTTTTACAAGCTACAACGTCAATGCTTTTATCTAGATGAGAGATAAATATAATTATGAATTTTATTAACAAAACATGTTTAAATAACTTTTTTGTAGTAGATAGTAAAAATGTGGTTGTGACATATCTTATTATATTGTCCATGAAAAGGTAAATCAATATTTATTAAAAAATTAAGTTGGAGCACTTTTTCCACAAACTTGACAAGTGCTCCACTTTTTCCACAAACTTGACAAGTGCTCCACTTTTAGGCATCTCGAATTTCTTACAACCATATCTAAGCATGCGGCGATTTGTTTGCTGTTGAAGAAGATGGACAATGCCACAAGTCTTATATAGAGTAGGGTTTGGTGAAAATATTCGGATTATGATAATTTTATCGGGTCTACAAAACGGGTTAAATTATTATTATTACAAAAGTAGTCCTTATATTTATTTTAAATTTACAACTCAACTTAGTTTCTTTTTAGATAAAAATATATTAAATTTCTATGAAATCTTAAAATTGATCTTTTGGAAAAGTATAATGAATATTTTTAAATATAGAGAATTATATGATTTAGTTTTGATTTTTTTAATATTATTTACTATAGTGTACAAGCAATAATAACTTCATGACATTTACATTCTGTCGAAGCATATAAAACATTTAAGAAAATTATAATTCATTTATTATAAATCTAATTATTCAAAATAAAAATTAATTTTGAAAAATAATATTTTTTAATAACTAAACCAATTATATCATTATAAATCTAATAATGAAAAGTAGTTCAATCATTTTAAAAAATATTGGAACTATATATAGTCGAAGAAATCTAGGAGTTAGTCGTCGCCGTTGAGCTTCTATGTTGTGGATCCTACATGAGAACATAGTTTGATTGGAAAAATGGGCTATTCTAGAAGAGATGGTTTGAAAGTCGGAGAAACATGAATTATTAGATAAATATATATTTTTTGGTTTAGATATCATGACTAAAAAGTAAGAAGACTCAATGAACTTATCAACATATGTGTAATATATTGGCAAAGATATTAAATCACACATTTCTAACCGTGCATCTTTTACAAGCTACAACGCCAATGCTTTTATCTAGATGAGAGATAAATATCATTATGATTTCTATTAACAAAACATGTTTTTTAAATATTTTTTGTGTGTAGTAGATAGTAAAAATGTGGTTATGATATATCTTATTATATTGTCATAAAAAGGTAAATCAATATTTATTAAAAA
>CM071875.1:9123647-9138916 GCA_036759665.1 Gynandropsis gynandra
GAGTTTTTAATGGTATGAAAATCAAAATTGGGTCAAATTGTACACAATTCGAGTAAAAATCATACTAATTTCGGGTTAAAAATCGAACAAACCTATAAGAATCGATTTTTGTTTAAATTTCGAGTCAATTTTGTTTAATTTCATATTGATTCGAGTTTTTAATGGTATGAAAATCAAACTTGGGTCAAATTGTACACAATTCGAGTAAAAATCATACTAATTTTGGATTAAAATTGAACAAACCAATAAGAATAGGTTTTTGTTTAAATTTCAGTTAAATTTTGTTGAATTTCATATTGATTTGAGTTTTTAGTGGTATGCAAATCAAATTTGGGTCAAATTATACACTATTTGAGTATAAATCATACTAATTTCGGGTTAAAAATCGAACAAACCGATAGAATCAAATTTTGTTTAAATTTTGGTTTAATTTTGTTGAATTTCATATTGTTTCGAGTTTTTAATGGTATGAAAAATAAAAATTGGGTCCAAGTTACACAATTCGAGTAAAAAATCATACTAATTTCGGGTTAAAAATTGAACAAACCGATAAGAATCGAATTTTGTTTAAATTTTGGTTCAATTTTGTTGAATTTCATATTGATTCAGATTGGATTTGGATACAAAATTAAAATCGGACCTAAATTATGGTCAAGATTGAGTCTAATCCAGGTCAAAATTAGACCTAAATTCTAGTCAAAATTGATCTTAAATCGGGTAAAAATTAGGTCTAAACCGGGTCGAAATTAATCCTAAACGGGATCAAAATTGAAATATTTAACGAAATTTAAACGAAGGGGGATATAGACAGAATTTTCAAACATGAGGGGGAATATGATGTTGCCGAAATATGGGGGGATAGGATGATTGCGAAACATGAGGAGGGAATAGGCAAAGTAGGCACACATGAGGGGGAAATAAGAGTTTGTTCCCAATAAGTCACATATTCGAACTGTGCATCTTTCCCAAGCTACAACGTCTTAGAATTTGTCTAGATGAGAGACAAAATATTATGATTGTTTAAATTAACAATACATGTTTTTTCTTAAAATAGGTTTTTGCTATATAAGATCTAATAAAAATGTTGTTATGTTATCTCCCCTTATATTGTCCATAAAAAAGGTAAATCAACATTGATTAAACAAAATTCAATATAAATTTATAATAAGGGGTTAAAATTGAAGGAGATACTAGAAACTTAACACCTCAAATTATTGAAATTGAATTACATAGAAATAAAAAATCAGCTTAAGATGGCTTAAGGTTTTTACATCAAATCACATAATTGTGAAACACAAGTACTATAAAATCCATAATGAACAACCCCAAATTTAATATTATAACACAATGAATCTATGTAAAAGCATAACCATAAATTATACAAAATCGAGATTCATTTGCATATATAAATTATTTTTGTTACCACACACACAAAATCAAAATGTCAAAACTAATTAATATAACATATTCATGAAAAAATGTGAAAAATACCAAAATCGAAACAAAACCACATACATAAGAAAATAAATTCATGATCGACGAAAGATATAATATTGAATACCTTTCACGTAATATATTTTACCATAAACATGAAGATTGATGTTGATTGAAAGAAATCTGAGATGCCTACGAAAGTTGGAGCACTTTTTCCACAAACTTGAAAAGTGCTCCACTTTTAGGCATCTCGAATTTCTTGCAACCATATCTAAGCTGACGGCGATTTGTTTGGTGTTGAAGAAGATGGACAATGCCGCAAGTCTTATATAAAGTAAGGTTTTGGCGAAAATATTTGGGTCATGATAATTTTATTGGGTCTACAAAACGGATCAAATTATCATCATTACAAAAGTAGTCCTTATATTTATTTTAAATTTAAAACTCAACTTACTTTCATTTTTTATAACGATATATTAAATTTCTATGAAATCATAAAATTGATCTTTTGAGAAAGTATAGTGAATATTTTTAAATATAGAGAATTATATGATTTAGTTTTCATTTTTTAATATTATTTACTAAAGTGTACAAGCAATAATATGAACTAGAGAAGCAATAATAACTTCATGACATTTTTGATCCGTCGAAGCATATAAACATTTATGAAAATTAGAACTCATTATTATAATTCTAATAAGTCAAAATAAAAATTAATTTTGAAAAATAATATTGTTTTAATAAATAAACCAATTCAATTATTATAAATCTAATCATGCAAAGTAATTCAATAATTTTAAAAAATATTGGGACTATATATAGTCGAAGAAATCTAGGAGTTAATCGTCGCCATTGGGCGTCTATGTTCTGGATCCTACATGAGAACATAGTTTGATTGGAAATATGGGTATTCTAGAAGAGATGGCTTGAAAGTCAGAGACGCATGAATTATTAGACAAATAAATTTTTTTTGGTTTTGATACCATGACTAAAAAAAGTAAGAAGATCCAATGAACTTATCAACATATGTGTATTATATTGGTAAATATATTAAATCACACATTTCTAACCGTACATCTTTTACAAGCTACAACGTCAATGCTTTTATCTAGATGAGAGATAAATATAATTATGAATTTTATTAACAAAACATGTTTAAATAACTTTTTTGTAGTAGATAGTAAAAATGTGGTTGTGACATATCTTATTATATTGTCCATGAAAAGGTAAATCAATATTTATTAAAAAATTAAGAGAATACTATAATGAGGGGATAAAATTGAGGGAGATAAAAGAAAAATTAACACCATAAATTATTGAAATCTATTAATATAGAAATAAATCGTAAGTTTAAATGGCTTTAGTTTTGTGACTTCAAAACAAAAAATTTTGAAACAGAAAATATAAACCTTCCAAACTAAACAACTTCCAGTTTAATATTATAACAAAATTTAAACTATAAATAATTTTTGTTATCACACGTGCAACATTGAATATCTAAACAATGTAATACAATATATACATGAAACATGTGAAAGATACCAAAACTAAAACAAAACTACAAACATAAGAAAAAATTTCAGGTTGATGAAAGGTGAATACCGTTCACTCCATATATTTTTCCATAACTATGAAGATTGACGTGCATAGAGAGAAATTTGAGATGTTTACGAATCTTAGAGCACTTTCTCCACACACGTGATAAGTGCTCTATTTTAGGCATCTCGAGTTTTTTGCAACCATATCTAAGCCTGCAGTGATTTGTTTTGGATTTAAATAGTTGGACAATAATTCGAGTCTGTATTGAGTAGGGATTAGTCAAAATATTGGGATTATGATAAGTTTATCGGGTATATAAATCGAGTCAAATTATTATTATTACAAAATTAGTCCTTAAAGTTTTTTAATTTACAACTCAACTAACTATCTTTTTACATAACAATATAATAAATTTCTATGATTTCTTAAAATCGATGTAAAGTATTGTGTATTTTTTAATATGGAAAATAATAACATTTAATTTCAATTTTTTTAAATCATGTTTACTATATGATAAAAATATAGCATGAAATAGAGATGCAATAAGTTGGGGTCATCTAACCTTCTAATATCTTCGGGTCGCAACTCTTACATTCATTTTATCTCACATAATATATATATATATATCTTTAAATAACTAAACTAATTTTAATAATTTTCTTTTAAATTAAATAAAGAATTCAAAATTTTAAAAATTTAGGATTATATATTTTGGAATAAATTTTGGAGTCAATCGTCGCCAATCGTCGCCATTGAGTCTCTGTGTGATGGATCCTACATGCGTATATGGTTTGACTTGAAATTTGGGCATGCTGGAAGAGTTTGCTTGACAAAGAGAGAGGCATGTATTATTAAACAAATATTTTTTTTGTGGTTTAGATATGATGACTGAAAAGTGTTGAGAAACAATAGACATATTGATGATCGAAAATCAAAGTTTTATATTTCCAAGACCACTCTACCGCAAGTATACGAATCGTGTAGTACAAGGGTCGAACTCTGGGGACTAGTGCAGCGTTAGAACTAAGATATCACGAGAAGAAGATCGATTAATAGATGGATATTGAACTAGAAAATAAAGATAAAGAAAGGTAACGAAGCTAGACTCGGTAAGATGGAGTATCACAGGTTTCGGGAATACCGGAACATGTAATGGATGTTTCTATGGAACATGAAATCGGTTTATATCAATCGATGGGGAACTAAAATCTAATCCTCTACCTAGGAAATCAACATCACTCATCTTCCGATGTAGTGCGGAACATCTAGATGCATGAAGAACGATAGAGAATTCGACCTCTAATGCTGGAGATGACTCTTCCAAGCCTAAATCCTCTACCCAGGGATTCAACGTCACTCATCTTCCGTTGTAGCGCGGAACGTCTAGATGCATGAAGAACAATAGGAAATTCAATCTCTAATGTCGGATGGGAACTCAACCTCTATAAACGGAAAGGACTCTTCCAAGCCTAAATCTTTTATCTAAGATATAAACGTACTCACCTTCCGATGCAGTAAATCTACAACCTAGATGCATGACGAACAATGGAAGTTCTACCTTGATTATTACCGTTCCTAAATAGATTAACCGATCGGTCAGATTCTCATTAATCTAATTCATTCAAAGGTTGATTCCCGAGACTCAAGTCTTACTCTTCCAAGCCTAGACAAATCTCTAATCTCCCTGAAGCATGAAATCAACAACGTATGAAGGCATTACACATATATCTATAACCTATCGAACCGTACGATTGAACAAAATCGAAAGCAAGCATTAACGAATCAAACTATCCATTACAATGGCATCACTAACCCATGACAACATATCTACTTAGAATTCATACCGAAACAAAGACAAACGAAGTAAATGTCTATCTTCCCTATCATCCTGAGCGGTGGCTTCGGATGAATCCTTTGGGTGGCCAAAGTCTTCAACCGTGTTCTCTCCTCTTTCTCCTGTGTATTTGGGTCCCTTCTTTGGTCTGTGCTTCGTCCTCTTGCCCTAGATCGCTTCTTTTCTCTTTATTTTCCTGTTCAAACATTCAAAGTAGGTTGTTGCGAGAAGGGCGGCCCGCGCGGGCACATGTTCCACCCGGTCGGGCATCAACCAGCCCGAGCGTGTAGAGGTTTCCGCCCGAGCGGGCTAAGCTACCCGATCATGTTCTCTTCATGCTCGAGTCGTGCTTCATTTTCTCGTCCTTGCAGTCTAATGTGCAGCCCGAGCGGGCTCCTTACACAACCCGAGCGGGCTCTTGTTCTTCAGCCAAATCCATGCGTGCTGATCAGCTCCCCGACCCGTGCAAACTTTGCTGGAGTTTGGCAGCCCGAGAGGAGCCTCTTCCAAGCCCGAGCGGGCTGTGTTTACTTGCTATTTCCGCTCCTTTCGCTGGATGCTCGGGTAATCTGTTTGCTTCCGTGGCCGTGCACATATCGCCTCTACTCACTTTGTCACGTTTTCGGGGTGGATTTGCCGTAATCTTTCGTGTTTGCTTCAAGTCTTCGTTTCCTATACAAAACACGAAATAGTAGATGAGTCCTCGAATATGCTCAATAACTCGGTAAAATCCAAGAAATCTAATCAAAACTAAACCTAGAAATCATGAAAATACTATGACGGATTACATGTTATCACATATCAACATTTGTGCAAATATATAGGTGAAGATAATAAATCACATATTCTAACTGTACATCTTTCCTAAGCTACAACGTCTTAGAATTTATCTAGATGAGAGACAAATATTATGATTATTTTAATTAACAATATATGATTTTTCTAAAAAAAGGTCTTTGCTATCTAAGACTAATAAAAATGTTGTTATGTTATCTCTCCTTACATTTTCCATAAAAAAGGTAAATCAACATTGATTCAAAAAATTCAATATAAATTTATAATGAGGGATTAAAATTGAGGGAGATACTAGAAAATTAAGACCTCAAGTTATTAACATATTCATCAAACATGTGAAAATACCAAAATCGAAACAAAGCAACAAACAAAAGAAAATAAATTCATGATCGAAGAAAGATGTAATATTGGATACCCTTCACGCCATATATTTTACCATAAATATGAAGATTGATGTCGATTGAGAGAAATCTGAGATGCCTACAAAAGTTGACAAGTGTTTCACTTTTAGGGATCTCGAATTTCTTGCAACCATATCTAAGCTTGCGACAATTTATTTGGTGTTGAAGAAGATGGATTATCTGCAAGTCTTACATAGAGTAGGGTTTGGTGAAAATATTCTGGTCATGATAATTTTATCGGCTTTACAAAACGGGTTAATTATCATTATTACAACACTAGTCCTTATATTTATTTTAAATTTACAATTCAAATTACTTTCTTTTTAGATAAGAATATATTAAAGTTCTATGAAATCTTAAAATTGATCTTTTGGGAAAGTATAGAGAATATTTTAAATATAGAGAATTATATGATTTTTTTTTGTCATTTTCTAATATTATTTACTATAGTATACAAGTAATAATATGAATTAGAGAAGTAATAATAACTTCATGACATTTAAGTTCCGTCTAAGCATATAAAACATTTAAGAAAATTATAAATCAATTATTATAAATCTAATAATTCAAAATAAAAATTAATTTTGAAAATTAACATTGTTTTAATAACTAAACCAATTTAATTATTATAAAGCTAAAAATTCAAAGTAGTTCAATCATTTTAAAAAATATTGGGACTATATATAGTCGAAGAAAATTAGGAGTAAGTCGTCGCCATTGAGAGTCCATGTTGTGGATCCTACATGAGAACATAATTTGATTGAAAATATGGGCTATTCTAGAAGAGATTGTTTGAAAGTGAGAGATACATGTATTATTAGACAAATAATTGTCAATGCTTTTATCGAGACGAGAGAAAAATATCATTATGATTTCTATTAAAAAACATGGTTTTTTAAATATTTTTTTTGTAGTCGATAGAAAAAATGTTGGTATGATATATCTTTAAGTATTGTCCACGATAAGGTAAAATCAATATTTATTAAAAAAATCAAGATAACTATATATTGAGGGGATAAAATTGAGAGAGATAAAAGAAAATTTAACATCATAAATGATTGAAGTATAATTACATATAAATAAATCGTAAGTTTAAATGACGTTGGTTTTGTGACATCAAACCATGAAATTTTGAAACAAAAAATCTAAAACTTCCAAACTAAACAACTTCCAATTTAATATTATAAAACAATTTAAATTATGTAAAAGCATAATCATAAACCATTTAAAAATCGAGATATATTTTCACATATAAATAATTTTTGTTATCACACACGCAACATTGAATATCAAAACGATGTAACACAATATATTTATGAATCATGTGAAAAGTACCAAAACCGAAACAAAACTACAGACATAAGAAAACGAATTTAAGATTGATGAAAGGTGAATACGCTTCACTCCATATATTTTTCTATAACTATGAAGATTGACGTGGATAGAGAGAAATTGAGATGTCTACGAAACTTTGAGCACTTTCTCCACAAATGTGATAAGTCCTCTACTTTTAGGTATCTCAGGTTTTTTGCAACCATATCTAAGCTTGCGACGTTTTTTTTGTATTTAAATAGTTGGACAGTTATTCGAGTCTTTATAGAGTAGGGGTTGGTAAAAATATTGGGATTATGATAATTTTATCAGGTATATAAATCGAGTCAAATTATTAATATTACAAAAGTAGTCCTTACATTTGTTTTTTTTTAATTTACAATTCAACTAACTTTCTAGCAACTTAACAATATACCAAATTTCTATGATTTCTTTAAATTGATCTAAAGTATTGTGTATTTTTTTAATATAGAGAATTATAACATTTAGTTTTAATTTTTTAAATATTGTTCACTATATTATAAAAATATAGTATGAAATAGAGATGCAATAATTCAAGGGTCATCCGACCTTCCAATATCTTCAGGTCGCAACTCTTACATTCGTTATATCTCACATAATATATATATACTTTTTAAATAACTAAACTAATTTGATTAAAATTTTATTTGAATTAAGGAGTTCAATAATTTTAAAAATTTTGGGACTATATGTTTTCGAATAAATCTTGGAGTCAATCGTCGCTATTGAGTCTCTATGTGAAGTATTCTACATGCTGACATGGTTTGACTTGAAATTTGGGCTATGCTAGAAGAGTTTGCTTGACAGATAGAGAGACATGTATTATTAAACAAATAATTTTTTGTGATTTAGATACAATGACTTGGAAAGTGTTGAGAATCAATAGACATATCAATATTTTTTTAAATATATAGGTGAAGATAATAAATCACTTATTCTAACTTAAAATACATTTTTGCTTTATAAGATCTAATAAAAATGTTGTTATGTTTTCTCCCCTTGTATTGTCCATAAAAAAAGGTAAACTAACATTGATTCAAAAAATCAATATAAATTTATAATGAGGGGTTAAAATTGAGGGAGATACTAGAAAACTAACACCTCAAGTTATTAAAATTAAATTACATAGAAATAAAAATTCACCTTAAGATCACTTGAGTTTTTACATCAAATCACGTAATTGTGAAACATAATAACTAAAAAAATCCACTGCAAACGACTCGCCAATTTAAATTCCACTACAAAATCGAGATTCATTTGCATATAAAAATTATTTTTGCTATCACACACACAACATCAAAATGTAAAAACGATGTAATATATCATATTCATCAAACATGTGAAAATAGCAAAATCGAAAAAAACCGCAGACATAAGAAAATAAATTTATGATCGAAGAAAGATGTAATATTGAATACCCTTCACCCCATATATTTTACCTTAAATATGAAGATTGAGGTCGGTTGAGAGAAATCTGAGATGTCTACGAAAGTTGGAGCACTTTTTCCACAAACGTGATAAATGCTCCACTTTTAGGCATCTCGAATTTCTTGCAACCATATCTAAGCTTGCGGCGATTTGTTTGGTATTGAAGACGGTGGACAATGCTTCAAGTCTTATATAGAGTAGGGTTTGGTGAAAATATTCGGGTCATGAAAATTTTATCGGGTCTACAAAACGGGTCAAAGTATCATTATTATAAAAGTACTACGTATATTTATTATAAATTTACAACTCAACTTACTTTCTTTTAGATAATTATATAATAAATTTCTATGAAATCTTAAAATTGATCTTTTGTGAAACTATAGTGAATATTTTTAAATATAAAGAATTATATGATTTAATTTTCATTTTTTAATATTGTTTACTATAGTATACAAGCAATAATATGAGTTAAGAAGCAATAATATTATTTACAATATTTTCATGAAATAAAATTTTACATTACTATATCTCACATAACATAAATATATTTATTACACATAACTTTATATATAATTAAACACGACTAGTACATTCTCAAAATAAGTATTAGACACTAATAATTATAATAAACTCTAAAAATGTTAATGAGACACATTCTTGTTCTGAAAGTTCAGAATCAGGTATTCAGATCAATTTCTTTTTTAATATTATTAAAATGATTGATGCAGGTAGGATTTAATATGATTGCTGTAATTTAGATTCAGCTATTTGATGCATTTCTCGTCAATAAGTAACTATTTGTGCTCATTAATATTGTATATATATGATTGCTTTTATGACCAAAATCAAAATATGATATCAAATAAATTGGTCGAATAGGGATATTGTTTATGCAAATCAATGTGATGATGAGGAATTTAACATGGAATGTTTGTATGCAGCTTGGAAACAAATAAGTTTAAATAATATTAAGTTGATACACAAAAAATGATGCCTTAATATCAAACCTCGAGGAAATACAATATGCGAGTAGGATTTAATATGATAATTGAATTAAGATTGAGTTTTTTGTTGCGCCAATTCTCACAAAATTAATAGTTGTATAGTTCAATGTAGTATATCTTTGATCGTATGATGAAGAGCATTATATGATATTAAGTATATTGAATAACAAAATATATGCTACTATTCTTTTTCCTTTTAAATATTCTTTCACATAATATATAATCCACTTACATTTGATACATTTAGTGTTGCGATCAATCTCATCTCACAATATTTAAATATTTTTTATGGATGAAACCATCAAAGTTTTGATTGATTAAGTGAATACTTCCAAATCATTCTCGCAGGAGATCTAGACCCATTTTTTTTATCCTTCGATGAAAAGATTAATTTTCTTCATTAAATAGGAGGTAAAACTTCATTGCATTTACAATCCATCAAAGTATATTGATCATTTTGAAATTTTATAATTTAATTAATATAAATATATTAATTCAAATAATTCAACTAATATAAATCTAATAATTCAATTAATTGAATCTAATAATTCAAAATAAAAATTATTTTTTCTAAATAAAATAAGATTGTTGCAATAAATAAACTAATTTTAAGTTAAAATGCATTAGGAATAAAATGGTTTGGCTGGAAATGTGGGCTATACTAATAGACATGGTTTGACAGGTGGAGAGACATGTATTATTACATAAATAATTTTTTTGTTTACATATGATGGCTTTAAAATGAGAATTGACATATTAACATCAATATAAATATACACACGAAGATATTGAATCGCATATTTAAACCGTGCAACTTTCGTATGCTATAATGTCTTGGTATTTTGCTAGATGATGGATAAATATTATGATTGTTTTAATAAAAAAAACATGATTTTTTTAATATTTTATATAGTAGATATCTTGCACTGTAAGATCTAGTAAAAATTTTGTTGTGTTACCTTTCTTTGTATTGTCCATTAAAATATAAATTAATATTGATTAAAAAATCAAGATAAATCTATAAAAACGGGGTAAAACTAATGTAGTAATAGAAAACTTAGCATCTTAAGGTTATGAAATCTAATTACATCTAAAAGTTCATAAGCTTAAAATGGCTTACCTTTTCCGGCATCAAATCATGTAATTGTGGAAGACAAAATCTAAAAATCCCAAAATAAAAAACATCTCCGAGATTAATATTATAACACAATGAATCTATGTAAAAGCAGAAATCATAAACTACATACAAAAGTCGATATCAACTTCAACATATTAATTATGTTTGTTAGCACACACACAACATCAAAATTTCAAAACGATGTAATATAGCACCTTCATAAAACATGTAAAAAGTTCCAAAACTTAAACAAAACTGCAAACATAAGAACCAATTGCCAAAACTTAAACAAAACTGCAGACATAAAAAATTTTAAGATCAAAGAAGGATGTAATATTGAAAACGCTTAACCATAAATATGAAGATTGGCATCGTTTGAAAGAAATCTAAGATACCTACGAAAGTTGGAGCACTTTTTCTACAAAAGTGACAAGTGCCACTTTTAGGCACCTCAAATTTCTTGCAACCATAAATAAGCTTGCGATGATTTGTTTTATGTTCAAGAAGGTGGACAATGGTTGGAGTCTTATATAGAGTAGGATTTGATCAAAATATTCAGGTCATGATAATTTAATGGGATCTACAAATCGGATCAAATTATCATTATTACAAAAGTAGTCTAATATTTATTTTAAATTTACATTTTAATTTTGTGCTAATATTTATTTTAAATTTACAATTCAACTTACTTTATTGTTAGATAACACTATACAAAATTTCTGTTTAAAATTGATCTTTTGTGAATGTATAGTGAATGTTTTTAAATATAGCATTTAATTTTCATTTTTTTAAATAATGGGGTACCAATTCCTGCATTTCCAAAAAACTACCTCATGGGGAAAGGCACCTCTCCCTCCCTCATGTGGATACCGCTCCCGATTGCACCGAGTTTTGCAGGTAATACATATAATAGTATGAAGATAGATCAAATAATTTGGGGGTCTTCCGACCTTACAATATCTTCATATCACAAACTCTTACATTCACTATATCTCACATAAAATATACCTAATTATTAAACTATACAAACGTGAATTAGATACAATATTCTTTATAAAATTTAGAATCAAATATCCATACCAATTCTTATCCAATATTATTAAAATGATTTGTGTAAGGAGGATTTAATATGATTATTACAATATAGATTGAATTTTTTGTTGTATTTGATGTGCGTTAAGCTCAAGTAATAAACCTAGACTAACGCTTCCGCAAGAATACGGATCATGTAGTAATTAGGGTCGAACACAAGGAATTGATGCGACTTATAAGCTATAAAACTAATGGAATAGACGTGTAAGGTGACTAAAGATGGAATTGTTATTGAACTAAACTAAACTAAATCGATGAGATAAACTTATAGCTAAGCACCATGGGTATCGAGAGTTTGCATAACGATGTAACGAAGTTCTAAAAGGATAATTGGTCTAAGGTATTGTCACGAGTTCAGGGAATTAAAGCTCTCCTATAGGAACTGACTGGCGTAGACTTGTCCACTATCTAGCATGCATATACCAATGTATCCATTGCGCATCTTACATGCATTGCGACCGCTATCCTAATCCCTAGATTCAATCGATTGACCTGACGTAGATTCTAAACCGATTAAACCCTAAATCATGGACTCTCTAACCCATGGCAAAGGATCTACTCACACATGAATACAGCAAAGGAAACACAAGAGAATTCTAAGTTCGACATAGATAGAGAAAGAGATGAGTCCCTATTCATAAACCGATGTCTTCGATAGATTCTCCTTGCTCCCGATCTGTAAATCCGTCTTTTCTTCCTTCTTCCTTTTGCCCTAATGTCTCTCAATCTTCTTCTCTGCAGTCTGGTTCGAAAACTCCTTTTTCAGATCTGATTTCTCCTCAATTTGGTCGTTCCAAAACTTAGGAATTAGTTGCGAGAAATAAGGACCCGAGCGGGCATGTCCTCTACCCGCTCGTGCAGGCCACTTGCCCGACCGTGTACCCTCCTTTCACCCCGAGCGGGCACCATGCCCGATCGTGTGATTCTTGAGCCCGAGTCGTGTAAACCTTCGGCGATCTCTTGGCATCAATTAGCCCGAGCGGGCACTTCAAATCCACCCGAGCGGGCACTCCATCTTGGTCGTGTTCCTTGAGTGCCCGAGTCGTGCAAAGCTACGGGGGTAATTGGCAGCAATTAGCCCGATCGTGTACACTTCCAATGCCCGAGCGGGCATGCCTTGAAATGTTGTTTCCGCTCCCTTCGCTCGGTGTTTGAGTGTTCACTTTCAGTCCATGGCCTTGCACAAGTCGAACCTTGTTACTCAACTACGTTTTCGGGGTTAGATTGCCATAATCACTCGTGTTTCTCCTCATGTCTTCGTTTCCTATGCAAAATACGAAATGTAGATAAAGTCTTCGAATAAACTCGATAAGTGAATGAAATCTAAATAATCTACTCTACTAGACCTAAGAATGATATAAAAACTGTAGGGTTGATTTGATTATGCGGAAACGTGTTTTAATCAACCCCAATAACGATCTAGTCATGTTCGGATTAGTTTTTACAGATCTCAACGATAAACAAATTTAGAAACAGTTTCTGTTATACCTGTTGCGTTGAAATCGATGATCGGATGTGAGACTTGATAGCACAAGTCCTCTACGCGTATCCACGCCGAGATCGGGATTGCTTAGATGCGGGATTCGGAAGAACGAAAAACTGTTTTTCGTTCTTCGGGTTTTTTTTTTCTGACGGCTAGGGTTTTCGTCTTAGTATAGTATGTTTAACGAAACCTCGTAAAGCGTTTATTTATAATTATTAACTCTTTAATAATTACAACTTAAACCCATAACTATTCAAATATTACATAATTGGCATAGGACTTTCAATCTCCCACTTGCCTTTACGTAATATTTCAAATAGTCGAAATACATGTATCTCCATACACATATCTGCCTGTACATCTTATGTACTAACCCAAAAGAAAAAACAAATACAATTATATTCTTCGGTGCTAGCGGATGAATATAACTGTATCCCACACTGATTGTCTAACAATCATAAGCAGATACCGAGACACTCGTATGCGTGTGACCTCGTAGGTTCATCACTAAGCTGGTAGTCAATTAGTCTCACTAATTAACTAATCGAGGTTGGCGTCTAGCAACACTCCTCAACGACCAGATAGTGTGAAGTAACATCCTTACTCTTTAGAACCATGGTAGAAGGATAATATTATTATTTCCCTCCGTCTTTACAGCTCCGGATAATCCTAGGACATGGTCTGACTGTCAAGTCCTAATAGATTATCAACTATGTTTCATGCCTAACATAACTGACTGGTGAATGATCGCAAGAAACTCCTTTCTTCTCTCATTCAAATGCCCTGGCCAAGGTCTTTTCAGTCATTATGTTGCTGACAACATAGAGCTCAAACTCTTTACCTAGAGTTGACGGATTCCATCTTGATCAATCACTAACTGCACAAGCATCTAATCATTCCCAATATCCTTTCAACTTACATCCCAAGGCATAAGGTGTCCAGTATCAAAGAATGGTAGATAACTTGTCAGTTACTATGTTGATCTCAGGTCTAAGGAAATTATAATATTCCAATCCTTCTAGAGAAATTCCTATTGACAGTTCAATGGTTATGTAACCATTAGGAATTCTCCCTTTGGGTCTGTTCAATGATCACATCTCTATGTGCATCATCCATACATGTGATTTAGTAAAAGAGATCTACTAATTTCTATCAGATAGAAACCATCACATCCATGTTGATCTATCCGGATTACTAACGTCCAATTAGTTATCCTATGATCAAGAACGATTTAGATTAAGTTCTTACCAAAACTTGACTCTCTTTATCATGATCTCTATCATGATGACAAGTTTCTAAACTTAATCATGGACTCTATCATACTAGCTATGAAAATATATACACATATATATTTATAATTATCATTAAATGATAAAACAATGCCATTTCATTTATTTATAAGTGTTCAAAATACAAGACAAAAAATAGTCCTTAAATAGTTACAACAGTTGCACTATTCCTAGAACTAATTCCAGCATGCCATGTCTTTCAATCCAATCTTCAACTTGTGCTTGTCAAACTCATTTGAACCAAGCGCCTTTGTGAGCGGATCTGCTGCATTCTCTTTTCCTTCTACTTTCTGGATTTGAACGTCCCCACGCTCAATGATTTCCCTTATTAGATGGTATTTCCGCAGAACATGCTTTGATCTTTTATGAGATCTTGGTTCCTTCGCCTGGGCTATTGCCCCGGTATTATCACATAATAAAGGAACTGGTTCCTTTATCGAAGGCACCACACCAAGTTCAGTTATGAACTTTCTCATCCAGACCGCTTCCTTAGCAGCTTC
>CM071875.1:9143360-9153562 GCA_036759665.1 Gynandropsis gynandra
CGTGGGGACCCGCCGGCCAGTGCGCCTCCCGGACCGCCGCACGAGACGTAGTGATCGCCGGCCAAGGCGTCGACGCGGGACGGTTCGACTAGGGTTTCAGAAACCCTTTTCGCGACCGTTCGCTATCTCTCTCCCTTCGACGCACGCCGCCGCTGCCAGGGTCGCCCGTTCCGTGCGTCGACGACGGTTCGTCTCTCTCCGCCGCGCGTCGCCCGTGGTGCACAGAGGACCCGTCGAATTTTCGCCGCGATTTTTTTTCTTTGCCCGACTCCTCTCGTGCGATGCACTGTGGCGATCGAATCGCCGCGATTTTTTTTCTTTGCCCGACACCTCTCGTGCGATGCACTGTGGCGATCGAATCGCCTGCGCATGAGTCGCGCGAAAATCGTCGTCCGTCCGCCGCATCTTTGCCGTTTCGGGTCTGGAAAGGCCGGCCGACCCTATGCCCGCGACCGACGACCCTCGTCCGGCCGGCTAGGGTTTCTGCCGCCGCCCAGTTCGACCGTTCACGTGATTGCGTGAGTTTTCTGGCCCAATTTTTCATAAAATTTCGAAAAAATTAATCCTAAACATACAGCCAGGCTCTGATACCACTGTAGGGTTGATTTGATTATGCGGAAACGTGTTTTAATCAACCCCAATAACGATCTAGTCATGTTCGGATTAGTTTTTACAGATCTCAACGATAAACAAATTTAGAAACAGTTTCTGTTATACCTGTTGCGTTGAAATCGATGATCGGATGTGAGACTTGATAGCACAAGTCCTCTACGCGTATCCACGCCGAGATCGGGATTGCTTAGATGCGGGATTCGGAAGAACGAAAAACTGTTTTTCGTTCTTCGGGTTTTTTTTTCTGACGGCTAGGGTTTTCGTCTTAGTATAGTATGTTTAACGAAACCTCGTAAAACGTTTATTTATAATTATTAACTCTTTAATAATTACAACTTAAACCCATAACTATTCAAATATTACATAATTGGCATAGGAATTTCAAAAACTACAACGGATTACATGTTATCAGTATTTATCGTCTATCAATAGCTATTTGTGTTGAGCAACGTGGTACATATATGATTGCTTTGATGAAGAAAAACAAAATATGATATCACATATATTGGTCGAAGTGGAATATCGTTCTGTCTTTAGGTATGATGATGATGAGAAACTTATCTAGAATTTTTGTATACAGATCCGGATTAAGCGAGTTTAAAAAATATTGAGTTGGTATATATAAAATGATGCTTAATATCGAACTTCGATGAACCTCGATGAAATGCAATACACAATTGGGATTTAAAATGATAATTGCAATTTAGATTATGTTATTTGTTGCACTAGTCTCCAGTCAATGAGTAGTTGTGTTTTTTAGTGTATACATCTGTGATCGTTTTTGATGACAAAAAGCAACATATATATTAAGTACATTGACTGTAAAAGAATAATCTCCTATGATTCTATTGTCCTTTCGTTTAAATTTCTTTTCACATAATATCTATTACCCTAAAATCTAAAACACTCAATATCAAGATTTTGGATTATAGTATATGGGTTTTTTCAGTTTAGAGTTAAGATAACCAATTCATGACTTATATTTGGTCATGTATGAGATGTAAACGAATCGTTTTTATATGGTTCTTTATCGTTCCTCTTGAGATATAGCTATAGGTTTCTTGCGTGGTGTAAAATATCCTCAATCTTCCGAATGAGAACTTTCCACCAATTTGTATTCTTAGTTGTTAAACTATCCAAAAACATTCAATTGTTGTCTTTCGTTGTTATCACATTAGCACATATTCAAAGCATATCCTTATCCTTGTAATAATCCTCCACACTTCTATTTCTTTGCAAATTTTATCTTAAACATTGATATACCTCGTAGTGGAATTGACTTAGAACAAAATACTTACTCCAATTCTAAATAAGCCTCTAGACTAATTCACCACGTGAATGATCGTATGTCCTTTTTATGTCGTTCATATCATTACCGGAGTCACACAAGCTCTATGTCATGGAAATTTCTCTCTCGGTGCTTGAGAAATCGCATCCTCTGAACTCTCCCTCCGAATTATTTTTACTTTATCACTAAACACCCTATTGAAACCCACAAACCAACCACCTTGAATTTTGACTATTCGGTTTACAAGACGTTAATCTAATCCTCGTTTGAGTGTCATTTTCAAATGAGTTACAGCTACTTCGATTAAAATATGTTTTTTCTCCGTATACTTTTTTATGTGCTTCTTTATATTGAAATATCTAAAGTTACAAGAACTCTAAAAAAAGTTCATACACTCAAACTTTGTCTCTCAAGTCATCATTCCTTGTTTGGCCTTGTTCAAACTATTAACCAACTCAAATACTTCAAAATTACTTTATCAAATGACAAATCAAACACACAATATATTACATGTAAAGCAAGTATTCACTCCATTAAATTGCACGTATTCACTCAATCAAATAAAAGTTATGTGTAATGTTATATACGAATATTGCGACCAATATCATTGTCACAATATTTAAATTGTCGAAGAAATCTTGGAGTTAGTTGTCATCATTGATCCTTTATGTGGTGAATCCTACATGTGGACATGGTTTGACTGAAGATATAGCTTGACAAGTGGACATGCCAGTATTATTAGACAAACACATTTTTTTTAATACGATGCCTTAAGAGAGAGGAGGTTAAATAGATATATCAACATTTATTGAAATGCCAAAACATTGCAGATGGGAGATAAATACTATGATTATATCAATTAACAATATATAATTTTAAAAAGTATATATTTGTGTAGTAGATAGCGTTCTCTACAAGATCTGGTAAAACGATTGTTACGTTATCTTTCATTGATTGTCCATAAAAATCAAGATACTAGGGGTTAAAATTGAGAGAGATAATAGGAAACTTAACAAATCGAGTTACTGAAATCTAATAAAATAGAAATACATCATAAGGTTCAAATGATTATGTATTCTCACATCAAATCATGTAACTGAAAGACAAAATAAAAATTTCCAAAGTAAACAGATCATCTAAACATAATCAATCATGTAAAACCATAATCATAAATTATATAAGAAATTGAGATCCATTTGCACATATCAATTGTTATTGTCTCAAAAACGTAAAAGCAAATTTTCAAAACGATGTAATATAACACATTTATGAAATATGTGAAAAATGTCAAAACTGAAGACATACGAAAAGATATGAAAGATCGAACAAGGATATAATATTGAATACCCTTCAACCCATATTTTTCACCACAAATATGAATATTGACGTCAGTTGAAAGAAATTTGATATGCGCACCAATGCGATAAATGCTCCATTTTTAGGCATCATCGAATTTCTTGCAAGCATATCTAAACTTGCAGCGCTTTTTGTGTTGGAGAAGATGGACAATGATTCTAGTCTTATATATTCGGGTCATGCTAATGTTATCGAATCTACAAATCGGGTCAAGTTATCATTATTAAAACAATAGTCTTTATATTTATTTCCTTTGTTTTAGATATCGTATATGCAAAATATCTACGAGTTTTTTAAATTGATCTCTTATAAATTTATAGTTGATTTTATAATCGTGTATTATAACATGTCACTACAAAAAACAACCCAATTTCTGCAACGGATAGAATCCGTTGATCCGTCCGTTGATAATTTTTACAACGGATTGCAATAGAAAATGGGGAATTATCAACTGTTATAGAATCCAATAAAAACTTTCTGATGAATTCGTTAGAAGGCCATGGAAAACCAAAAATTATTTCAACGGGTGCCTAATGGAAAAGTTAGAACTCTGATGCGACCGTTTAATAATCGAACGTTAGATTTGAATGGACAACGAGCATCTATTGGAATTTTTACTATTTCAAACACAAAATATACTTTCAATAAATATTGTCTTCTTTAAATAGAGATACATACAGATTAAGAGAGTGGATGTGTAGAAGAAAAGATCTCATAACCGAGGAAATTACACAAGAATTCTTATACAAATTGGAGCAGTTCTTCAGTTTTGCGTTGATATAACCTTTATGTCAAGAACATATGACAATGTTATGTCGCTGCAAAAGATGCAAAAATAAGAAGTATCGATACCAAGAATTTTTTTGCAAACACATTTACAAGGTGATTTTCATAGAGAATTACAAAATTTGGTTCTTTCATGGTGATAACTGTGACGTTAGAGATAGTGTGAAAGAAGCACAAGTAATGAAATGAAATGAAGGGGTTCATTGTGAAACAACGACGACCAATCCATAAAGGGAAATGGTGTCATATGCTTTTCATGGATTTGTTGAGCAAACACATAAACAAATGTCGAACAATGAGGCATGCCAATTTTTTAATTTATTGGATGAGGCAAGAAAACCTATATATGAAGTTGTCGTAAAGGTCAGTCTTGTTTATCATTGTCATCAAGATTGATGAGTATAAAAAGAGACTATAATATAGCTGAAAATTGTTTGGATTCATTTTACAAAACCATGCGTGAAAATTTATCGGCAAATAATCAAGCTCCTGAGAAATATTTGAAAAAATAAATAATTTAAAAGATTTGGAAATGTCACATGAGAAATTTGATGTTTGTAGAAATAGTTGTATATTTTTTTGGGGAGGAGATAAAGACCTTTCGGAATATAAATTTTGCGGTGCAAGTAGATTTCGTCAAAAAACCCCATCTTCACGAAAATATGAACCGTACTAAAAGATGTTCTATATGTTTGTAGCAAACATGTTGAAAAGGTTATATGAAAAAAACCATTCTGGCAATAAGATGTTATACAGAACACTCGATGGGTGAAGGGATAATGTCCATTGAATGGTAAGGCTTGGAAGAATTTCAATGAAATATTTCTTGAGTTTACGCTTGAAACGAGAAATGTTAATCTTGTTTTGTGCTCTGATGGTTTTAGTCCATATGGACCATCCAGAAGTCAATATTGTCTGTAGCCTATAATATTGTCTTCGTATAATTTATCTCCCGATATGTGTCTCAAAAGAGAAATCATGTTTTTAATATTGTTGATTTCAGAACCAGAACATCCAAAGAAAAGTTTCAATATCTTTTTTTTTGCGGCCATTAATTAATGAATTAAGAGATTTGTGGAACAATGGAATTGTTGCATATGACGTAAGTATGAAGCCAAATTTGATATTGATAGTAGTCTTATTGTGGACAATTAGTGACTTCTCTGCCTATAAAATGCAATCTTAATGGAGAACACACGAGAGACTAACATGTCTATATTGTATGAAGGATACAGATTCGTTTCGTCTATTGCATGCGAAGAAATTGGTTTGATTGTGCACAATTGAGTCTTCTTCTATTGTATTCTCGTGTTTTGTAGGAAACAAAGATATTGAGACACAAACATTAACAAAAGCGCAAACTGGCCTACGCTCGAAACCAACTAACCGGATGGTGTAACAATGCACAATCGAGCACAATTGCAGCACGATCGGGTGCATGTCAAATCAAGTGCACGGTCGGGCACCTCCATAGCCCGACCGATCAGCAACTTTGAAGTCATGCACGACCGGGCATTATCATTGCCCGACCAATCACAAACTTGGAAGTAATGCATGATCGGGCACTTTAGAAAGCCTGAATGAAAACATGTTTTGAAGCAATGCCCGACGTAGCTGCTCACTCAGCCTGGTCGGGCACATGAAGAAAGATGAGAAACATGACAGATAAGTGGCACGCCAGAAAGGAAAAAAGGATGAGGAACATGGGGGACAAAATGAGAAACATACCAGCTTAAAAACAAGAGAATCTAATGGTGGAAAGAGCTGGAACATGAGTTGGCAAAGTGGAACATGAGTTGGCAAAGTTGAACTTCAGTTGGATAAGTTGAGTGTGAGCTGGAAGGAGAGGGGACATCGATTTATTATCTGTCCTATTCATTAGTTTAAACTTTATTGTTGCATCAATTCCCTAGTACTCGATCCTGCTACTACACGATATGTATTCTTGCGGAGATAATAGTCTAGGTATTTATTACTTGAGATTAACCACATCAAGTTTTTGGCGTTGTTGCCGGGGAATTGAGTACGACATTAGAGTTAGGATACTTTTGGATTAGGATATTGTCATTTCCGGAGTCTTATGTTTAGTATTATATTTTTAGTATTATATTTTTCTTCTTTTTTTGAGTAAAATTCTTTTACCTTCCGGAGCTCACATGATTTTTTTTGTGTTAGAGTTTTCTTGTGCAGATAACTAGTGCATGAGAAGTGCGGGAAGCGCTGCTCTAGTTTACGATCCAAAAATCGATATCACGCTTAGGGGATTGAGAAAGAAATCGAAAGCTAGTGCAAGCCAACCGATACATGGCACATCAGCGGACTTAGACATCAAACTTGAAAAGGTAATCGAATCAAAACTTGCAGACCAGAGCGAAGAAGAACAGATGGTAGAACACATTAACTAAAATGCACCACATCTTGTTGCGCCACAAATTCCAGCCGCGTTAACCTTGGATCAAACACAGTTCCTAGGAATACACAACTCTTGTCTTGCATCACTAGGAAGGACGCTCGCATTGAATTAAAACCAGCATTCATCCAATGCTTAGCAACACAGTGTTCAAAGGGAGACTTGGTGGGGATCCGAAACGGAATTCAAGATGCTTTGTAGAACTATCAAACCGAAGAAGGAATCTCAGATGAGGATGCAATGCTTGATGTCTTCCCATTCTTAGTGAAGGATAAAGCACAAGGCTAGTTGAATTCCCAACCGACAATATCTATACGATCATGGGGATAGCTAGAAGAAAAATTCATGACGTTCGTGCAAGGGTAGCATAAATTTTATATGAAGCGTGGGAACATTTTAAAGGTTATCAACACCTTTGCCCACATCAAAGCATGGATCAGAGTTATCTCATACACAATTTTCAGCAAGGACTCATGGATAACACGAGGATTCTGGAGAATATATTGAATACACAATTTTCAGCAAGGACTCATGGATAACACGAGGATTCAACGCCTTGTAACCTCACGTTTCGACAGATCAAGGACCTGATCGATCATATGGCCGATGAAGGTAGGAATGATGCTGGAGAATATAGCCGCAACACACCATCAAGGGTGGTTCATATAAACGAGGCACATTCTTTATACGCCGGTTTAGCCGAAGTGAAGGACCAAGTAGAAGGGATCTACCATCTTCTTCTGAATCACATCGTCCTGAATATTCAGAGCAATTGGGAACAAGGAGTTCAAGGGTATGAGGAGGTAAATTACGTGAGTAACAATCACTACTCGGGGAATACATACAATCTCGGGTGGAGAAACCATCCCAATTTCTACTACAAGAACTCTGACAATGCATTAAACACGCTGATAACACGTTATCCGTCGTAGTATTTACATGTTTCTTAGGTTTAGTTTTGATTAGATTTCATGGACTTAACCGAGTTATTGAGCATATTCGAGGCTTTTATCTACATTTCGTGTTTTGTGTAGGAAATGAAGACATGAAGGACAACACGAATGATTACGGCAATTCCAACCCGAAAACGTGTCAAAATGACAAGATACCTCATGTGCACGGCCAAGGAAGCAAACGGAACACTCAAACCTCGAGCGAAAGGAGCAAAAAGAGCAATTGCAAGTGTGCATGCTCGGGCATGAAGTGTGCCCGCTCGGGCTGTGTTTGTGCACCCGATCGGGCTGTAAAATGGACGCCGAGAGATATCCCGCTTGGGTCCACCTTTTTCTCAACAAACTCCTTGATTTTAGAACAGCCAATTCTGGAGAAAAGAGACCTTTTAGAGCTAGGATTCGAACCAGACTTGTCAGATCCACCTTTTTCTCAACAAACTCCTTGATTTTAGAACGGCCAATTCAGGAGAAAAGAGACCTTTTAAAAGCTAGGATTTGTACTAGACTCAATAAGGGTGACGTGAGGAGACAAAAGGAGGACACCTAGAGACACACAAGAAAGAGGAGAGAACACGGATTGAAGACTTTGGACATCCGAAGGATTCATCCGAACCACAACGCTCGGGATGATAGGGGAGTCGAACATCTACTTCGTTTTTGTTTGTTTCTCTATGATTTCTAAGTAGATCTGTAGTCATGGGTTAGGGATGCCATTGTAATGGATGTTTTATGTTATTAATGCTTGATTTTCGGTTTTGTTCAATTGAATGGTTCGATAGGTTGTAGATTTGCGCTTAATGCCTTCATACGTTGTTGATTTCAAGTTTGGATAAAACTAGATCTAATCTACTGAGATTAGGCACGTTTGATGGAGATTAGAGATTTGTCTAGGCTTGAGAGAGTCAGATTTGAGTCTCGTGATTGAACCGTCGAATAATTAGATTAATGAGACCGGTCGATTAATCTATTTAGGAATGGTAATAATTGAGGTAGAATTCCCATTGTTCTTAATGCATCTAGAAGTTCCGTGCTACATAGGAATATGAGCGACGTTGATTCCCTAGATAGAGGATTTAGGCTTAGTCAAGTCATTTCCGTTTATATAGGTCGAGTTCCCATCCGACATTAGAGGTTGAATTCCCCACCGTTTGTCATGCATCTTGAAGTTCCGCACCGCATAGAGATATGGGTGACGTTGATTTCCTAGGTAGGAGATTCAGGCTTACGCCAAGTCATTTCTAGCATTAGGGGTAGAGTTCCCTACTGTTCTTCATGCGTCTAGACGTTCCGCGCTACATCGAGAGATGAGTGATGTTGATTTCCTAGGTAGAGGATTAGATATTAGTTCCCCATCGATTGATACAAACCGAATTTCATGATCCTTAGAGACATCCATTGCATGTTCCGGTATTCCCGAAGCCCATGGTACCCTATCTTGTTGAGTCTAACTTCGTTATCCTTTATTATCTTTACCTTCCTGATGTGCTGGAAACACGAGTTATAAATATTCCTAGACCACTTCATCGCAAGTCCTCCAGAGTTTGACCCTTGTATTACACGAACCGTATACTTGCAGTTTAGTGGTCTTGGAAATAATTAAAACTTCTGATTCACACATCAAATTTTTAGCGCCGTTGCCGGGGACTAGTCACGTTTTTAGAATTAGGGTTTCGTTGAGTCGAGATCCAGTCCTTTCCGAGTCTTTTGTTTGTTTTTTATTTTTGCATTTTTCTTTTATTTTGAGTCATTGCATCTCTTCCGACCTGATCTATTGTTTGTTGTCTTTCCCACGTGCAGATTATTCGGTAAATGTCAAGGAGTTCTAGGGGCAAAGAACTTCTCTTCGACCCCGATATTGACAAGACTACGTGAGCCTTAAAGAAACAGCAAAAAGCGAGGCGTAGTGATCCCGAGAATATAGAGGAACATATTTTTATAGTGAAGAAGAGATGGCACAGGAGGAAGCACCGGAAACCTATGGGGCGTATATAGCGCCTAAACACATGCAGCTTCTCTCCTGCATTCGAAGGCCCGAGATAGATCGGAATAGATTTGAGTTACAGCCGGCCTTCATTCAGATGTTGAGTCAATCGCCATTTAGGGGACGATCTACGGAAGATCCGAACCAGCATCTCACTCAGTTGAAGATGTTTGGTTCGAATATGAAAGCTTACCCCGGAATCAATGATGAAGCGATTATGTTGCTTGCCTTCCCGTTCACAGTTAGAGAGCATGCACTTGAGTGACTCTCCACGCTACCCCAAGATTCTATTCATACGTGGAGCCAGCTCGAAGAACGCTTCATGATGCGATTTTTCTCACCACACAAGACGCAGCTATGGAAGAACAAGATTAATTCGTTTGAACAAGAGGATAAAGAGAGTCTTCCAGAGGCGTGGCTGAGATTTAAAGGATATCAACGCGAATGCCCACACCACGGGATGGATAAAAGATACCTCATTGCTACTTTCATTGAGGGTCTTCGTGATGAAGTTAGAGATTGGTTGAATGCTGCTTGTGGAGGTTCTTTAAATGACCTCCCGTTCACCGCTATTGAGGCCAAGATTGAGAAGATGGCCGAGGGAAGAAACATAATGCCGGGGGAATTCAATCGTCGTAGTCAAGCCAAGGGAGGGGACAACGAGGTGCTTGCATTGCGAGCTGAGCTTGCCGAGTTAAAGTTACAAATGGTAAATATGCACCAAGCATCTCCCGACTCTCATGGATTCAAGGATGTTGCAGATCTGAATTACGTTGCCAATAATCCATATTCCAACACCTACAATCCGTGCTGGAA
>CM071875.1:9156317-9186034 GCA_036759665.1 Gynandropsis gynandra
CGAATTCTAGAGAATTGCAAGCCCACCAAAACCCACTTACCTAATTATATATATATATAAGGTGTATTAGGGTTTGATAACACGTTATCCGTCGTAGTATTTACATGTTTCTTAGGTTTAGTTTTGATTAGATTTCATGGACTTTACCGAGTTATTGAGCATATTCGAGGCTTTTATCTACATTTCGTGTTTTGTGTAGGAAATGAAGATATGAAGGAAAACACGAATGATTACGGCAATTCCAACCCGAAAACGTGTCAAAATGACAAGATACCTCTTGTGCACGGCCAAGGAAGCAAACGGAACACTCAAACCTCGAGCGAAAGGAGCAAAAAGAGCAATTGCAAGTGTGCATGCTGGGCATGAAGTGTGCCCGCTCGGGCTGTGTTTGTGCACCCGATCGGGCTGTAAAATGGACGCCGAGAGATTTCCCGCTCGGGTCCACCTTTTTCTCAACAAACTCCTTGATTTTAGAACGGCCAATTCAGGAGAAAAGAGACCTTTTAAAAGCTAGGATTCGTACTAGACTCAATAGGGTGACGTGAGGAGACAAAAGGAGGACACCTAGAGACACACAAGAAAGAGGAGAGAACACGGATTGAAACTTAGAGACACACAACAGTCGCGATTGATGCAAAAGAAATCAAAACTTTCAGCCAAGAGCGTAGCCCCAAAATTATTAATCACGTGCACCACATCCAGAACCGACCTAATCCGAAGCAGCCCCTCACGTTATAGTTATGTTCGCCCGCCTCCTCGAAGAGCAACAAAATCAAAACAATTTGTTGATGGGAGTGAAAGCGGAGCAAGACAATTCCAAGAAGTAGATGGAAAGTTTTCAAAACCATCTTAGGAATTTAGAAACTCACGTCGTGAGCACGTCACGCCATTGATCTAACGTGTAGTAAGATGGTGGAGCAGCCCATTCCTTTGACGTTTCAAAGGGGTGAAGCATCTATCGAAGCAGAGAAAAGGCTGTTAATGAGGTTAAGGAAAAGCCCGAGGAGGAAGAGGAGACAAAGTACGTAAAACCAGCTCCGAGGCCATCTCTTCTGTTATTTCCACAACGTCAATGCAAGAATGCGGGTTATCAGCCCACTCCTTCGACAGTTGAAAAGGGTGAAGCGTCCATCATAGCAGCGGAAAAGCCCATGGACGCTGAAGCATAAGAAGAAATATGAGGAGGAAGATGAACCAAAATACGTAAAACCTGATCCAAGGCCGCCTCCCTTGCTATTTCCGTGACATCAATGCAAGAAGAATGATGATACCCAATTCGCTAAGTTTTTTGAAATATTGAAGAAAATGCACATCACCATTCCATTCCACGAAAGATTGAAGAAGATTTCATTATATGCTAAGTTCTTGAAAGATTTCCTCGCGAACAAGCGAGACATGGAGATGGAGACCATGATGGTGACGGATTCGATGCTGCAACCAAACATACCGAAGAAAATTCCCGATCCAGGTGTATTCGTGATCCCTTGTAAAATAGGTGATTATGAGGTAAACCATGCACTCATCGGTTTCGGAGCAAGCGTAAGCGTGCTACCACTGTCTCTATACGAGAAATTGGATCTTAAGGGAAGAATGGATCTTCAACCTACACGGATGGAACTTATGATAACATGTAATCCGTCGTAGTATTTACATGATTCTTAGGTTTAGTTTTGATTAGATTTCTTGGACTTTACCGATTATTTGAGTTTATTCGAGGATTTCATCTACCATTTCATGTTTTGTGTAGGAAATGAAGACATGAAGGAAGACGCAAATGATTACGGAAATTCCACCCCGAAAACGTGATTTAATGATAAGATACAACATGTGCAAGGCCACGGATCCAAAGTGAACACTCAAGCCTCGAGCGAAAGGAGCGGAAACAACATTTGAAGTGTGCACGCTCGGGCTGAGAAGTGTGCCCGCTCGGGCTACACTTGTCCAAATAGAACCAAAAATCGCTGAGAGCAAGCCCGACTCGGGCTGATAGAATGCACGCTCGGGCAAGCCAGCCCGATCGGGGTGAGAGTTATGCATGCACGGGCTGACCCTCTGCACAAGTGGGTGCAAAGTGTGCCCACGCGGGTCCACCTTTTTCTCAACAAACTCCTTGAACTTTGAACGGGCCAAATTTAAAAGGAGCAGAAGGGGGAAGCCAAGAAAAGACGGGAAAAGGCAAGAGAACAAGGGGGACGAGTAGGCCAAAGGAGAAGAGATAGAGCACGGCCAAAGAAGGAGACTTCGGGGAACCGAAGGATTCGTCGGAGGTTACGCTCGGAGGATAGGGAAGATGAACATCTACTTCGTTCTTTTGTTTGCTTCTCTATGTATTCTGAGTAGTTCTCATTTCCATGGGCTAGGGATGCCATTGTATTGGATCGTTTAAGTTATTAATGCTTGATTTCGGTTTTGTTCAATTGAATGGTTCGATAGGTTATAGATTTGTGCGTAATGCGTTCATACGTTGTTGATTTCAAATTTGGATAAGACTAGATCTATTCTACTGAGATTAGGCATGTTTGATGGAGATTAGAGATTCGTCTAGACTTGGGAGAGTCAGATTTGAGTCTCATGAATGAACCTTCGAATGAATTAGGTTAACGAGAATTTCGTCAATCGGTTAATCTATTTAGGAACAGTAATAATCGAGGTAGAATTCACATTGTTCGTCATGCGTCTAAATATAGATCTACTGCATCGCGAGGTGAGTACGTTTATATCTTAGATAGAGGATTTACGCTTGGGAGAGTCATTTCCGTTTATAGAGGTCGAGTTCCTATCCGACATTAGAGGTTGAATTCCCCATCGTTCTTCATGCATCTAGAAGTTCCGCACTACATAGGGATATGAGTGACGTTGATTTCCTAGGTAGGAGATTTAGGCTTGGGAGAGTCATTTCTAGCATTAGGGGTAGAGTTCTCTACTGTTCTTAATGCGTCTAGACGTTCCGCGCTATATCGTGTGATGAGCGATGTTGATTTCCTAGGTAGAGGATTAGATATTAGTTCCCCATCGATTGATACAAACCGACTTCATGATCCTTAGAAACATCCATTGCATGTTCCGGTATTCCCGAAGCCCATGGTACTTTCTTGTTGAGTCTAGCTTAGTCATCCTTTATTATCTTTACTTTCCCGTTTCATAATCTTATATTGATCGATCTTCTTCTCGTTAATTCTTAGTTCTAACGCTGCACTAAGTCCCCAGAGTTCGACCCTGGTACTACACGAACCGTATACTTGCGGTAACCTCTGATTTTGACCATCAAGTTTTTGGCGCTGTTGCCGGGGACTAGTTACGGTATTGGACTTAGGATTTCATTGAGTCGAGATCCAGTCAAGCTCGGGACGTTAAACAAGCGCTTATCGGGAGGCAATCCGACTTTTGCATTTTCTTTTTATTTCATTTTCAGAACTTATTCTTATTCTTTTTGCATTGATGTACTGGGCGAGTTATTACGTTGTGTTTTATCTTTTGGATTGTGTGATTCTTTCTCAGAGGTTTTTTCGACTTCTATATCATCCATTACGGAGGAGACGCATACAACGTCCAGCCGCATCGCCAACTCGGAACAGCAAAACATGCAAGGTGCACACGTTCCAACCCTTATTTCTCATAGTTTGGTATGCGAGATTCTATTTGGTCTTGAACACTGAGAAGGTGTTTCATTCAAGTCTGGGGGAGTACTCGTCGAGTAACATGCATGTGATTAGGATTTTATTTTTTTAGGAATAAGCGGATGGACACCTAGTATGAAATTTCGAGCTTTAGTCATTATCGTGCGACTTTGTCGAATCGTGAACAATAGTCTAGGTCTGCTTAGAAGTCTTTTAGATACCGATTAGTCGAGTAGTTGTGCTTGAAACCATGATCTATAGTTGCATTCACCTCCTAGGTTTCAGTACCAAGTATCCATATCTCCGTGTATACCGATTAATCTTTGCATTGTTTTATATATTTTATCGTTCATTGATCATTAGATTCCACACGCTTATACTCCGCTGTCAATTTTTATTTCTTTGATAAGTTTTTAACTACTTCATGTTTTCATTGACATGAGTACATCGAGATCGATGGTTCGGGTCTAAGTGGTGGGTTGAGGCGCTAATCTACGTCCTAAGGGTTAGAGTGATGTGTATTCTTTGGTAAAAATAAAAAGAGAGAAAAATGTTTTTCAATGACGCACCTCTTCACTCTACTAAGGTTACAAGACCTTATGAGTGTGCCATAGGTAGCCTGGGTCTAAGTAGAAAGCCATCCCTCTTCGACTTCGACGTCCTACAAATCAAGCGTGGATCTATAAAAAGAATGAGAAAAAGAAAAGAGAATAAGAACGAGAATACGTGTTTAATGATATCTCAAGCTTAGGGGAATTGGTATGGAGATCGCTTGGACGTTGTCTAGGGGTATGAAATAGACTTAGGTCATTGGTAGGATTTCATGGCTCGTGACTTTCGGTTGATAGAAGTCTGCACTGGTGCGCTTAGACTTGCGTTCATGTGACGCGTTGTTTTGCATGATGGCTAATCCTTTGAAATTTTTGTGCTAGTGTCCATTGTTGTTTAACTCTTCCTGTACTCGATTCTAGATTTTGCTCGAGGACGAGCAAAGGTTAAGTCTGGGGGAGTTTGATAACATGTAATCCATCGTAGTATTTACATGATTCTTAGGTTTAGTTTTGATTAGATTTCTTGGACTTTACCGATTATTCGAGGATTTCATCTACCATTTCGTGTTTTGTGTAGGAAATGAAGACATGGAGGAAGACGCGAATGATTACGGTAATTCCATCCCGAAAACGTGATTTAATGACAAGATACAACATGTGCAAGGCCACGGATCCAAAGCGAACACTCAAGCCTCGAGCGAAAGGAGCGGAAACAGCATTTGAAGTGTGCACGCTCGGGCTGAGAAGTGTGCCCGCTCGGGCTACACTTGTGCAAATAGAATCAAAAATCTCCAAGAGTAAGCCCGAATCGGGCTGATAGAATGCACGCTCGGGCAAGCTAGCCCGATCGGGCTGAGAGTTATGCACGCACGGGCTGACCCTCTGCACGAGCGGGTGCAAAGTGTGCCCGCACGGGTCCACCTTTCTCTCAACAAACTCCTTGAATTTTGAACGGGCTGAATTTAAAAGGAGCAGAAGGGGGGAAGCCAAGAACAGACGGGAAAAGGCAAGAGAACAAGGGGGACGAGCAGGCCAAAGGAGACGAGAGAGAGAGCACGGCCGAAGAAGGAGACTTCAAGGAACCGAAGGATTCGTCGGAGGTTACGCTCGGAGGATAGGGAAGATGAACATCTACTTCGTTTTTTGTTTGCTTCTCTATGTATTCTGAGTAGTTCTCGTTGCCATGGGTTAGGGATGCCATAGTATTGGATCGTTTAAGTTATTAATGCTTGATTTCGGTTTTGCTCAATTCAATTGTTCGATAGGTTATAGATTTGTGCGTAATGTCTTCATACGTTGTTGGTTTCAAGTTTGGATAAGACTAGATATATTCTACTGAGATTAGGCACGTTTGATGGAGATTAGAGATTCGTCTAGGCTTGGGAGGTCAGATTTGAGTCTCATGAATGAACCTTTGAATGAATTAGGTTAATGAGAATTTGGTCAATCGGTTAATCTATTTAGGAACGGTAATAATCGAGGTAGAATTCCCATTGTTCGTCATGCATCTAAGTATAGATCTATTGCATCGGGAGGTGAGTATGTTTATATATTAGATAGAGGATTTAGGATTGGGAGAGTCATTTCTGTTTATAGAGGTTGAGTTCCCATCCGACATTAGAGATTGAATTCCCTATCGTCTAGAAGTTCCGCACTACATAGGGATATGGGTGACGTTGATTTCCTATATAGGAGATTTAGGCTTGGGAGAGTCATTTCTAGCATTAGGGGTAGAGTTCCCTACTGTTCTTAATGCGTCTAGACGTTCCGTGCTACATCGGGTGATGAGCGATGTTGATTTCCTAGGTAGAGGATTAGATATTGGTTCCCCATCGATAGATACAAACTGACTTCATGATCCTTAGAAACATCAATAGCATGTTCCAGTATTCCCGAAGCCCATGGTACTCTGCCTTGTTGAGTCTAGCTTAGTCATCCTTTATTATCCTTACTTTCCCGTTTCATAATCTTTTATTGATCGATCTTCTTCTCGTGAATTCTTAGTTCTAATACTGCACTCAGTCCCCAGAGTTCGACCCTGGTACTACACGAACCGTATACTTGCGGTAACCTCTGATTTCGACCATCAACTTACCATGGCTGATCGAAGCGTGAGAATCCCAGAGGGCTTGCTGGAAGACGTACCATTATAAGTTGGAAAGTTCTTTGTCCCGGTCGACTTTGTTGTGTTACACATGGAGGAAGACAAAAAGATCCCGATTATCCTCGGGAGGCCATTTCTCAACACCACAAAGACGATTATACATTACGCTGAAGGAAGACTCACATTGAATTTCGTCTATGAGGAGGTGGAGTTTAATCTAAACAAAACACTCAAACAGCCGTGTATGGTTGATTCGGTATTTTACATCGATGTCTTTTAGAAAGTAGCCAAGGACGTTCTTGAAGAATTCGGGGATATGGACTCTCTACAAATGGTTCTCTTAGTGACTGGAGAAGGTTTGTATAAGGACCCAAATGAGTTGCTGGACGAAAGAATGAAAAAGGAACCTCCGGACCGAGAGTCAAGCGCGGCTCAAGCACACATGAGCACGACCCGAGCAGAGTTCTGCACGATCCGAGCTACATGCAATGCAGATTAGTACATAAACAATCCCGAGACGCCGAGAGGCTACACCAAACGCCCAACACCCGATTGCAGCATCGAAAAGGCACCCAAGTTGAAGTTGAAAGAGGCAAATGATAAAACTGTGATGCGATTCAAATTTAAACAATTTTTAACGTAAACTACCCGCAAGTGCATGACACATGTGTAGTACTCTAGGTGTCAATCCCATAGGGACTACGCAACACAACCTAAACTCAAACTACGAATCAAACTTGGAAATGAACAATAAACTAACGAGTTTTTTACAGTGTGACAAACATTCTAGAAATCCAGTTTCACCACAAGACTACCGAAACCAACAATCACCTATCTAATCATGCAATCCCAATCAAGTTATCTAAGATGGACAATCCTAATATGATATCTACCCTCTCTCAATGTATAGACACGTGATCTAGTCAAGTTATCCCCTACTTTCGTGTTTGACACCTTGAGCTAAACCCATAACTTCTATGATTCATCCGTTTAACCCTCAACTGTTGCTACCATACTTTTATGGCCAAACCTCGGTTGTTCTAAACCTGATTATCCGGAATTAGAATTCTCCTTTTGGTCCTTCTCCTAAATTCCTAAAACATGCATCTACTTGGCCTTCGTAAACACAAGTAAATCAAGCACTCAGACAAAGAATAGATAAACAAAAAGGGAAATTGCATTCAAAGATAAATCAAAAGCGGTTCCGGGATAGCCATGGGCTAATCCCTTCTCCTAGAACAAAACGACTACTCGCTCATGCATTCAAAATCAAACAACAAAATCGAAGTAGAAAATCTAAAGAACATAAAAACCAAACGAAACCAGAGTCCTGAATTGATCTCCAATGCCCCTTGAATGTATCCTCTCCAAGAACTCACGAACAACACCTCTCTCTCTAATGTGTGTGTTCTTCTTTCCAAAACTGAAGTGAATGAATCCTTAGCTTTCCTCCTTCTCTTCCGTCTTTTCTTTCTTTCCTTTTGTCCCCTTTTTCCTCTTTGGCTGTTCACTTCCTTTTCTCCTTGTTGTAGCAATTGCAGTTTTACTTTTACGTGTGATTTCCATTTGCATTAGTTTCTATTATTGAGTAAGTGGGCACGTTCCCTTTCTATTTTCCAGCCATATAACTCTCATTCCTCTTATCTAACAATGTTTCCTTTTTATGTAGGCAACTAAACACTTTCTTTTTCTCTTTGGCCGAGTTTCCTTTTCTTGTTTCTGCAAGGGACAGATGCGACCCGCGCGGGCTGGAGAGTGTGGCTCGCACAGTCTCCCTTGCTGAAACTTCACCCGTGCGTGTTGAAGGCTTGCTTGACCCGTGCTGAAGCTGTTGGACATGCTGGACCAATGGCCCCGCGCGGGTTAAGGAATGTGCCCAAATATGCATTATAACTTGCAAGAACATGAAAACACGCAAGAACATGAACAACCAGATATGCATTATAACCTGCAAGAACATGAAAACACGAAAACGAGTAAAACAAATACAAAATCACATGTAAAGATTGCGTCTGTCATCATAAAATCTCTAAAATCATGCGAGAAATACGTATTAAAAGGAGACGATCAAGCCGATGCATGCCCGACCGAGCCACCCGTGATGCACAACCGGGCGTACATCTTGGAACACAACATGACCGAGCTTAGGGAGGATATGACCAAGCTGATTGATATTACAAGGAGCCCAATCGATTAGTGCACTATACATGATCGGGCAACCTATGCATGCGAATTGCTATGCACATGACGACATCGAGGACGTCCACCTGATACATAGAGCATCTTGGTCAGGCTATAGACCTTAAAGAAGCGCTTCTCGGGAGGCACCCCGAGCTCTGTGTCCTTTTGTTTATTTCATTTTATTTTTCTAAACTCAATTCTTATTCTTTTCGCATGCATGCACTCCACTTGCTGCCACAATGTATCGTACTCTCTATTTCAGAGTGTGTGACCCTTTTTCATAGGATCTCCCCTTTAGTATCATCCACAAGGGAGGAGAGACACATACATAAAGCTCGGGACAATAAGGACATTCTAGGTGTACACATTATTACCTTCTTTATCTTTCCCCGAGTTTTGGTATGCGAGTTCCTCTCATAGATTTCGAACACCGGGACAGTGTTCCATTCAAGTCTTGGGGGTACTCTTCGAGTGACATATTTTTTGTTATTAGGATTAGAGTTTGAATTCTTCTTTTTATTTTAGTATTTATGTTATTTTTGTTAGGATTAGAGGGACGGATATCTACTACGAAATTTTGAACTTTAACCATTTTTGTGCAACTGTGTCGAATCGGGAACAAAAGCCTAGGCTTGCTGAAAAAGACTCTTAGATATTTATTAGTCTAGTAGTTGTGAATGAATCCATGATCTATAGTTGTATTCCTCCCTTAGATTTTCAGCCCCAAGTATTTATATCTCTGTGTATACTATTCATTCTTTGATTTGCTTCTCTATTGTAATAACTCCACGCGCTTACAATCCGTTGTCAATAGAATAACATTAATTATTTCAGCCGTACATTGACATGAGTGCATCAATCTTGATGGTTCGCATCTAAGTTGTGGGTTGAGACCTTTTTTCTACGTCCAAAGGGTTAGAGTTGATGACGCAACCTCTTCACTACGTTACGGTTACAAGACCTTATAAGTGTGCCAATCGGCAACCTGGGTCTAAGTAGAAAATTGTCCAATTCAACTCCGACGTCCTAGAAACCGAGCACGAATTTTCAAAAAAACAATCATCTTTAAAGAATGGTATCTCACGCAAGCTTAGGTGAAGTTGGTATGGAGATCGCTTGGATGTCATCTAGGATTAGTGAATGACCTTTAGGCTATGTGTAGGATTGCATGGCTCATGACTTTCGGTGGATAAAAGTCTGTTTGTATGATGGGTTGTGGTGCATAATGGCTTATTCTTAGAAGTATTTGGGCTAGTATCCGGTTGTTGTCTAAACCCTTCTTGTGCTTAGTTCTAATATTGCTTGAGGATGAGCAAAGGTTTAAGAGTGGGGGAGTTTGATAACGTCTAATTAGTTCTAGTATTTTCTTATCTTTCTAGACTTAATTTTACTATAATTGTTTACCTTACCAAGTTATTAAGCACAATTGAGTCTTCTTCTATCATATTCTCGTGTTTTGTAGGAAACGAAGATATCAGGACACAAATACGAACAAATATAGCAAACTACCCTGCGCTCGAAACCGACTAATCGGATGGTGTACCAATGCTCGATTGATCATCTCATTTTCATACGTATTTCTTGCACGATTTTAGAGATGTTTATGATATATATGTGTTGCTTTACGTATGATTCCGTTCGTTTTTACTTGTTTTCGTGTTTTCATGTTCTTACAGGTTTTTATGCGTATTCGTTCATTTTGGAGCTAAAGGACATGCACGAGGCTAAGGACCAACATCGAGAATCATCACGGGACAAACGGGACAAGATTTAGCATGAAGAGCCACCACCCGATCGGGCACAACTCACACCCGATCGGGCAAAGGCTACGGCAAATTTTGGTGCGCAATTCACGCACGACTCGGGCAAGGAAATGCCCGAGCGGATGCCTCACACCCGAGTGGGCACAAATCATGCCCGATCAGGCACCCCATGCGGATCGCGATCCGCGCGTCCGACCTAGCCGTACCCGAGCGGGGAAATTGCACCGCCCGCTCGGGTCGCGACCCTTTTCAGCAACTTAAGTTAAGTTAATTTAACTTAAAATAAAAGGAAGTTCATGGGGGATTAAGGCAACAATTAGACCAACTTTAAGGACATAAAAGGAGGCCAAAGGACGACGACATTGGACCAGACTTTTGATTCAGTTCGTGATTGCGGAGATTCTTGCGAGGAGGCACATGAGGAGCATTGGAGATCAACCCCCAAACTTTGGTTTTCGTTTGGTTTTCATGTTCCTTAGACTTTCTATTTCGTTTATTTTTGTTTACAGAGGCATGAGCGAGTAGTTTGTTTGTTCTAGGAGAAGGGATTAGCCCATGGCTATCCCGAAACCACTTTTGATTTATCTTTGATGCATCTTCCCGTTTTCGTTTATCTATTCTTTATCTGAGTGTTTAAATGACTTGTGTTTACAAAGGCCACGTAGATGCACGTGTTAGGGGTTAGGAGAAGGACTAAAAGGGAATTCTAGTCCTAAAAGATAAGGTTTAGAACAACCGAGGTTAGGCCAAGAAAGTAGGGTAGCAACGGTTGAGAGTAAAACGGATGAATCATAGTTCTTATGGGTTTAGTTCAAGGTGTCAGCCACGAAAGTAGGGGGCAACTTGTCTAGATCACGTGTCTATGCCTCGAGAGAGGGTAGAAATCATATTAGGATCGTCTGCCTTAGATAACTTAATTGGGATTGCATGATAGATAGATTGATTGTTGGTTTCGGTAGTCTTGTGGTGAAACTGGATTCCTAGAACGTTTTTTTTATCGTTAAGAACCGATTCGTTTATTTACTTTCAGTATTTCACTCTTCAACCATATTTGTTCATTAGCAAGTTTGATTCATAGTTCGAGTTTAGATTGTGTTGCGTAGTCTCTATGGGATCGACACCTAAAATACTACACACGTGCCGTGCACTTGCGGGTAGTTTAGGTTATTTATTTAACTTTGAGAACACATCAAGTTTTTGGCGCCGTTGCCGGGGACTATTGTCAACGCGTCTTAGATTCGAACCTAGAGTATTTCTTGTATTGTTTTTCTTTTTGCTTTTGTTTACTTTCGATTCTTTCTACCTAATTCCATTCGTTCGTTCTTTGTCGGTTTATGACAAGGTCTCAAGGCACTTCTAGTCTACTTCGAATCGACCCAGAGATCGAGCGAACTTGCAGACTACTGAGAAAGGGAAGAAAGAAGATAACACAGAGCCGTCAGATCAACGAGATATGGATAATCAGAACGGCTGCGAACAGCTTCAGATACCTCTCGGTAATTTGGGGCAAATGCAGTAACAACCACTCGCGCCTCAACCGCGAGAACCACAGGCTCCTCCACCACGTCGTCTAAGGGATTACGTGGTGCCGAACATGAACAACGTGCAAACAGCCATAAGGATGCCTGCTGTTGCAAGAGAACAGTTTGAGATTAAGCCAGCAATGATCAACATGCTTTATCAGAAGCAATTCATGGGTGGAAACCATGAGGATCCCCATCAGCACCTCAGAGACTTCCTTGAGCTTTCAGGTACGTTCAAAATACACGGAGTCTCAGAGGATGCGATCTTGTTGCGTCATTTCCCCTTCTCAATTGGGGGAAGAGCGAAATTTTGGTTATAATAATTGATCTTAATTCGGAATGATTGGTTATTCTTAATGCTTTTGTTCTTGTTGGCCACTTGAATAAATGATTGTAAAAATTTGATTGCATTGGAAGATGAATTATATTCTGAAACATAGCCATAATTTTGGACCTTAATCGATATAGAACCTTGACCGGTCGGTCGATTAAATCCAGGAATTAGGATAGCGGGCATAACGCAGTTACGGTGTGAGATTATGCAATTGGAAGATTGGTAGTGATAACATGTAATCCGTCGTAGTATTTACATGTTTCTTAGGTTTAGTTTTGATTATATTTCTTGGACTTTACCGATTATTTGAGTTTATTCGAGGATTTCATCTACCATTTCGTGTTTTGTGTAGGAAACAAAGACATGAAGGAAAACACAAATGATTACGGCAATTCCACCCTGAAAACGTGATTGAATGACAAGATGCCTGATGTGCACGACCAGGGAAGCAAATCAAACACTCAAGCATCGAGCAAAAGGAGCGGAAACAACAGTTGAAGGCTGCACGCTCGGGCATGAAGCAAGCCCGCTCAGGCTGAGGTTACACAATTAAACTGGAAAATCCCCGAAAGCAAGCCCGACTCTAGCACAAAGACAACATGGTCGGGCGACCTAGCCCGCTTGGGCTGAGTATTGGACCCGATCGGGCTGCACTTAATTCAACAAAATCGCCGAAAACAGCCCCGACTCGGGCTGGTAATTCACACGCATGGGCAAGAGAGCTCGACCGGGCTAAGTATGGTGCATGCACGGGCTGAGTTCTGCACGAGCGTGTGAAGGTTGTGCCCGCGCGGGCCGCCTCATCCGGAACTACCTATTTTGAAAGTTTGAACGGAAAATTAGAGGGGAAACAAGCCATCTAGGGCAAGGGGACGAGGCATAGACCAGGGGAGACACATAGAGATACACAAGAAAGAGGAGAGAACACGGATTGAAGACTTTGGGCATCCGAAGGATTCATCCGAAGCCAACGCTCGGGATGATAGGGGAGACGAACACTTACTTTGTTTTTGTTTGGTTCTCTATGTATTCTGAGTAGATCTATTGTCACGAGTTAGGGATGCGATTGTAATGGATTGTTTGAGTTATTAATGCTTGATTTCGGTTTTGTTCAATTGAATGGTTCGATAGGTTATAGATTTGTGCGTAATGCCTTCATACGTTGTTGATTTCAAGTTTGGATAAGACTAGATCTATTCTACTGAGATTAGGCATGTTTGATGGAGATTAGAGATTCGTCTAAGCTTAGGTTAACGAGAATCTAGCCAATCGGTTAATCTATTTAGGAACGGTAATAATCGAGGTAGAATTCCCATTGTTCGTCATGCATCTAGAAGTTCCGTGCTACATAGGGATATGAGTGATGTTGATTTCCTAGATAGAGGATTTAGGCTTGGGAGAGTCATTTCCGTTTATAGAGGTCGAGTTCGCATCCGATATTAGAGGTTGAATTCCCCATCGTTCTTAATGTATCTAAAAGTTCCGCGCTACATAGAGATATGAGTGACGTTGATTTCTTAGATAGGAGATTTAGGCATAGGAGAGTCATTTCTAGCATTAGGGGTAGAGTTCCCTACTGTTTGTAACTTGTCTAGACGTTTCGCGCTACATCGGGAGATGAGCGACGTTGATTTCCTAGGTAGATGATTAGATATTAGTTCCCCATCGATTGATACAAACCGAATATCTTGATCCATAGAAACTTCCATTGCATGTTCCGGTATTCCCGGCACCCATGATACTCCTCATTGCTGAGTCTAGCTTCGTTTCCTTTATTTATCGTTACTTCATAGTTCGATATTCATTTATTGATCGATCTTCTTCTCGTGACCATCTTAGTTCTAACACCACACTCAGTCCCCAGAGTTCGACCCTCGTACTACACGAACCGTATACTTTCGGTAGAGTGGTCTTGGAAATAAATAAAAATCTGATTCCGACCTTCAATTTTTTGGCGCCGTTGCCGGGGAGTAGTCACAGTTTTTAGAATTAGGGTTTTGTTGAGTTGAGATCCAGTCCTTTCCGAGTATTTTTTTGTTTTTGTTTTCTGCATTTTTCTTTTATTTTGAGTCATTGCATCTCTTCTGAGCTGATCTATTGTTTGTTGTCTTTCCCACGTGCAGACTATTCGGTACATGTCTAGGAGTTTGAGGGGCAAATAACTTCTCTTCGACCCCGATATCGACAAGACTACGTGAGCCTTAAAGAAACAGCAAAAAGCGAGGCGTAGTGATCCTGAGAATCTAGAGGAAACGACAAGTGAGCGTGAAACATATTTGTCTAGTGAAGAAGAGATGGCACATGAGGAAGCACCGGAAACCTACGGGGCGTATACAGTGCCTAAACACACACAACTTCTCTCATGCATTCGAAGGCCCGAGATAGACGAAAATAGATTTGAGTTACAGCCGGCCTTCATTCAGATGTTGAGTCGATCGCCATTTAGGGGACGGTCTACGGAAGATCCAAACCAGCATCTAACTCAGTTCAAGATATTGTGTTCGAACATGAAAGCCTACCCCGGAATAAATGATGAAGTGATTATGTTGCTTGCCTTCCCGTTCTCAGTTAGGGAGCATGCACTCGAATGGCTCTATACGCTACCCTCAGATTCTATTCATACGTGGAGCCAACTCGAAGAACGCTTCATGATGCTATTTTTCTCACCCCACAAGAAGCAGCTATGGAAGAACAAGATTAATTCGTTTGAACAAGAGGATAAAGAGAGTCTTCCAGAGGCGTGGCTGCGATTTACAGGATATTAACGCGAATACCCACACCACGGGATGGATAAAAGATACCTCATCGCCACTTTCATTGAGGGTCTTCGTGATGAAGTTCGAGTTGAACGCTGCTTGTGGAGGTTCTCTACATGAACTCCCATTCACCGCTATTGAGGCCAAGATTGAGAAGATGACCGAGGGAAGAAATAGTATGTCGGGAGAATTTAATCGCCGTAATCTAGCCAAGGGAGCGGACAACAAGGTGCTTGCATTGCGAGCTCAGCTTTCCAAGTTGAAGTTACAATTGGTAAACATTCACCAAGCGTCTCCCAATTTTCATGGATTCAAGGATGTTGAAGATGTGAACTACGTTGCCAACAATCCATATTTCAACACCTACAATCCGGGCTGGAAGAATCATCCGAATCTGACCTACAAGAACGCCGATAATGTTTTAAATCCGTTGCAAGGAAACTACCAGCCAAAGCCGTTTCAAAGCCAGCCACAACACCTGAATCTTACAATATTCTATAATTGCTGAGGTGAAAATTGTAAGACGAGATCAAGAAGAAGCGAAGAGGCAAATGACGGAAATGCAGAAGCACTTAAAAATCCTAGACATCCAAGTGGCACAAATTATAGAAAATGCTCCCAATCGACAAGGAGTTTTACCGGAAAAACCTGAGCCGAATCCCAGTGAGCATTGCAACGCCGTCATCTTGAGAAGTGGGACAGAACTTGTGGACATCACACCCCATAATTTAGAAAGAGGAGAATGCTCAAAGAGCTCAACGAAGAATCCTAGCGACCAAGAGCATCACAAGGAAATACAAGTTGAGGATGAAGAAGAACCGTATGTGGCACCGCCACCAAGGCGCCCTCCACTTCCATTTCCCTCACGCGAAAGGAAACAAGCTGATGATTGACAATTTGAAAAGTTTGCAGCGAGGTTGAAGAAGGTGGAGATTTCTATGCCCTTCCACGGAGTTATCATGCAAATTCTGTCTTACGCTAAGTTCCTCAAGGAAATCCTCAACAAAAAGCGTAAAGTTGAAGAGGAGGAGACAGTGATGGTCACCGGTGCAACATACGCCGTTATTCAACATGGGATGGCACCGAAATTACCCGATACAGGCCCCTTCGTCATTCCTTGCAAGCTCGGAAACGTGACCATCCACAATGACCTATGCGACTTAGGGGCTAGTGTCAGCATCATGCCGCTGTCGTTGTACGAGAAACTTGATTTGGGAGAGATTAAATCCATAAAGATGGTGTTACAAATGGCTGATCGATCAACGAAACATCCAATTGGTATTGTGGAGGATATACCACTTATGCTAGGCGACTACTACATTCCCGTTGATTTTGTGGTTTTGGAAATGAAAGAAGATGAAAGAATACCCATTATCTTGGGGAGACCATTCCTCAATACCGCTGGCGCCGTCATCGACGTGAGAGAGGGGAAATTTACGATGAAGATAGGGGAATGAACAATGGAGTTTGGGTTAAATAAGAATCTCAAGAAAGTACCTAGGTTAGAGTCCATTTTTTCCGTTGATTTCACGAGTGACCTATTGCTATATCCCACGGCTAGAGGTACGGATCAAGATGATGACCATGGGCACGGACAATCTTCGAGAGCTTTGGAAGAAACACAAGGCAAAGACATGCACGAACGACCAACACAAAACAGCAAGCAAAGCACGACCAAGCATAGGCTTAATCCCAATCGTGCAACATTTTTGGCCAAAACCAGCAACGTACGCTTAACCGATCGGAATGACAAGTTTGACAAGATGCTGATCTTGAACAGCAGCATGATCGGGCAAGAGAAGAGCATGGGAGAGCTAGCTGATCTAGCAAGGCGGATGACAAATTCGAGTGGAATACCCGAGCGAAGGACACAATGCATGAGGCACAGCATACGAAAGCGAGGACGTCCACCTCAACGGTGATGAGGAGAGCTTTTGGTCAAGCTCGCGACCTTAAACAAGCGCTTATCGGGAGGCAACCCGACTTTCGGACTTTTGCATTTTCATTTCATTTTTTTTCGGACCTATTCTTATTCTTTTCACATTGATGTCTTTTGGATATCGATTAGTTGAGTAGTTGTGTTTGAAACCATGATCTATAGTTGCATTCACCTCCTAGGTTTCAGTACCAAGTATCCATATCTCCGTGTATACCGATTGATCGCTGCTTATTTGATATATTTTATCGTTCATTGGTCATTAAATTCCACACGCTTATACTCTGTGTAATCTTGGAAACGTTTTTAGCTATTTCAGGTTTTCATTGACATGAGTACATCGAGATCAATGGTTCGGATCTAAGTGGTGGGTTGAGGCGCTATTCTACGTCCTAAGGGTTAGAGTCATGCGTATTCTTTGGTAAAAATAATAAGAGAAAAAAAAAGTTCTTCAATGATGCCGCTCTTCACTCCGCTAAGGTTACAAGACCTTATGAGTGTGCCATAGGCAGCCTGGGTCTAACTAGAATGCGTCGTAGTATTTACATGTTTCTTAGGTTTAGTTTTGATTAGATTTCTTGGACTTACCGATGATTTGAGTTTATTCGAGGATTTCATCTACCATTTTGTGTTTTGTGCAGGAAACAAAGACATGAAAGAAAACACAAATGATTACGACAATTCCACCCTGAAAACGTGATTGAATGACAAGATGCCTCATGTGCACGGCCACGGAAGCAAATCGAACACTCAAGCATCGAACGAAAAGAGCGGAAACATCAATTGAAGGCTGCACGCTCAGGCATGAAGCAAGCCCGCGCGGGCTGAGGTTGCACAATTAAACCAGAAAATCCCCGAAAGCAAGCCCAACTCGGGCACAAAGACAACATGGTCGGGCGACCTAGCCCGCTCGAGCTGAGTATTGGACCCGATCGGGCTGCACTTAAGTCCACAAAATCTCCAAAACCATGCCCGACTCGGGCTGGTAGTTCACACGCACGGGCAAGAGAGCCCGACCGGGCTGAGTTCTGCACGAGCGGGTGAAGGTTGTGCCCGCGCAGGCGGCCTTATCTGGAACTACCTAATTTGAAAGTTTAAACGGGAAATTAAAGGGAAAAAAAATCCATCTAGGGCAAGGGGACGAGGCACAGACCAAGGGAGACACCTAGAGATACACAAGAAAGAGGAGAGAACACAGATTGAAGACTTTAGGCATTCGAATGATTCATCCGAAGCCAACGCTCGGGATGATAGGGGAGACGAACACTTACTTCGTTTTTGTTTGCTTCTCTCTGTATTCTGAGTAGATCTGTTGTCATGGGTTAGGGATGCCATTGTAATGGACTGTTTGAGTTATTAATGCTTGATTTCGGTTTTATTAAATTGAATGGTTCGATAGGTTATAGATTTGTGCATAATGCCTTCATACGTTGTTGATTTCTTGTTTGGATAAGACTAGATCTATTCTACTGAGATTAGGCACGTTTGATGGAGATTAGAGATTCGTCTAGGCTTGGGAGATTCAGACTTGAGTCTCATGAATGAACCTTCGAATGAATTATTGATGTGCGTTATATCAAGTAATAAAAACCTAGACTAACGCTTCCGCAAGAATACGGATCGTGTAGTAACTAGGGTCGAACACAAGGAGTTAATGCGACTAACGAGCTACTAAACTAATTGAATAGACGTGTGAGATGACTAGAGTTGGGATTGTGGTTAAGCTAAGCTAAACTAAATCGAAGAGAATAAACTTATGGCTAAGCACCATAGGTATCGAGAGTCACACAACGATGCAATGAAGTTCTAACAAGATCATTGGTCTTAGATACTATCACGAGTTCCCTAGGTTAAACCGATTGACCTGGCGTAGATTCTAAACCGGCTAACCCTAAGTCATGGCTAAGTTCCGAAACCTAATGCCCTGGCGTTGGTTTATTAGGCTTCTAAGATCATTCAATCAAGTGGCGTACAGGTAGAGAAAGCATTAAGAACAACCATGAAATCTAAAAACATGATAGATACCAATTTCATTCATTCAAGTGGCGTACAGGTAATGAAAGCATTAAGTATCACCATTCATTAAGCATAGACTTCGTTACAACATGGCAAATCACTCTAACCCATGGCAAAGGATCTACTCAGACATAGATACAGAAAAGGAAACACAAGAGAAGTCTAGATTCGACATAGATATGGAAAGAGATAACTCCCTATTCATAAACCGATGTCTTCGGTAGATTCTCCTCGCTCCCGATCCGTAGATCCGTCTTTTCTTCCTTCTTCTCCTTGCTCTAATGTCTCTGGTTCCAATTCCCTCTTTCAGATCTGATTTATCTTTTAATTTGGCCGTTCTAGATCTTAGGAAAGTTTGTTGAGAATCAAGGACCCGAGCGGGCATGTCCCTTACCCGCTCGTGCAAGACCTTTGTCCGACCGTGCACACACAAATGAGCCCAAGCGGGCACCATACCCGATCGTGTGCTTCATCGGCCTGAGTCGTGCAAACCTTCGGGGTTTTCATGACATGAATGAGCCCAAGCGGGCACTCCAAATGGACCCGAGCGGGCACACCTCCCAGGTCGTGTTCCTTGAGTGCCCGAGTCGTGTAAAGCTACGGGGATATTTGGTAGCAATCAACCCGACCGGGCACTCCCAATCCCCCCGAGCGGGCATGACTTGAGGTGTTATTTCCGCTCCTTTCGCTCGGTGTTTGAGTGCTCACTTCCATCCGTCGCCTCGCACAAGTTGAACCTACGTTTCCGGGGTTAGATTGCCAAAAGCACTCGTGTTTCTTCACGTGTCTTCGTTTCCTATGCAAAACACGAAATGTGGATAAAGTCTCCGAATATACTCAATAAATGAATGAAATATGAATAATATACTCTAAACGAGACCTAAGAATGATACAAAAACTATAACGGATTGCGTGTCATCAAACTCCCCCGGACTTAACCTCTTGCTCGTCCTCGAGCAAACCTAAAGTCGAGTCATAGAAGAATTAAACAACAATGGATACTAACATAAACTTATCAAAGAATTAGCCATTACGCAAAACAACGCGTCACATGAACGCAAGCCTAAGCGTACCAAGTTCAGACTTCTATCAACCGAAAGTCTCGAACCGTGCAATCCTACCAATGACCTAAGTGAAAAAAATCCGTTCTCCTAAACAACGTCCAAGCAATCTCCATACCGACTCTCATAAACTTGAGACATCATTAAGCTCATTCTCTCGTTCTTATTCCCTTTTTTTTTTCTTTTCCTTTTTATGGTTCCACGCTTGGTTCCTAGGACGTCGAAGTTGAAGAGGGTGGCTTTCTACTTAGATCCAGGCTGCCTATGGCACACTCATAAGGTTTCTTAACCTTAGCGGAGTGAAGAGATGCGTCATTCTTCTTTTTTATTGTTTTTTTTCATTTTTCTTTATTATGACGTATACGCATCAATCTAACCCTTAGGACGTAGAGTAGCGCCTCAACCCACCACTTAGACCCGAACCATCGATCTCGATGTACTCATGTCAATGAAAACCTCAAATAGTTAAAACTCATCCAAGGACAAAAAATTGACAGCGGAGTATAAGCGTGTGGAATCTTATGAACGCTAAAGATCTATCAACAAGCATCGATTAGTCGGTATACACGGAGATATGATACTTGGTACCGAAATCTAGGAGGTGAATGTAACTATAAGTCATGGCTTCTTGCACAATTACCCAACTAATCGGAATCTAAAAGTCTTCTAAACACACCTAGACTATAGTTCATGATTCGACAAGGTCGCACAATAACGACTAAAACTTGAAAATTTATGCTAGGTATCCATCCGTTTATCCTAAAAAAAACAAAAATCTACATCTAATCCTAATCCTAATCATCTAATCCTAATCATATGACAATACTCGACGAGTACCCCCCAGACTTGAATGAGTATCCATCCGTTTATCCTAAAAACAAAAATCTACATCTAATCCTAATCCTAATCATCTAATCCTAATCATATGGTAATACTCGACGAGTACCCCCCCGGACTTAAATGAAACACCGTCCCGGTGTTCAAAGCCTAAGAAGATATCGTAAACAAAACAATGGGAAATAAGGGTTGGAACGTGTGCACCTTGTGTAACTTCCAATCCCGTGTTTGTAGTTCCTCTTCAAGGATGATATGGATATTGAAGAACCTGCGAAAAAGATTCGCACAATCCAAAAAGAGAAATACAATCCCACCAAGTATATCAATATGAAGAGAAAAAGAGATAGTCCGAAAGAAAACGAAATGAAAAACGAAACAATCGGGTTGCCTCCCGACAAGCGCTTGTTTAAGGTCTTGAGCTTGACCGAAATGCTCTACTCATGAGTTGGCTCCGAAAGAGCGAACTTAGCGTGATCAAGATCCGTGTTGTCTGCGTTGTAGAGCTTTATGCGTTGGGCGTTCACTTTAAATGCACCGTTTGCTCCTATTAGCTCGATTGCTCCATGTGGTGAGATGCTCTTAATAGTGAATGGCCCGGACCAGCGTGACTTAAGCTTTCCTGGAAAGAGTTTTAGACGTGAGTTGAAAACAAGTACACGATCACCTACCTCAAAGGTCCGCTGGAGTATGTGCCGGTCGTGCCACCGCTTCGTACGTTCCTTGTAAATTTTCGCGTTTTCGTACGAATCGAGGCGCATTTCCTCAAGGTGATGAAGCTGTAACGTCCTCTTCTCAGCGGCACATTTATAGTCGTAGTTCATTGCCTTGATCGCCCAATAAGCTCGGTATTCTAACTCAACCGGTAGATGACATGCCTTACCGTACACAAGCTGAAACGGAGTCATTCCGATTGGCGTCTTGAAAGCGGTACGGTAAGCCCACAAAGCATCATCGAGTTTCAATGCCCAATCCCTCCTAGACCTTGAGACCGTTTTCTCCAAAATCGACTTGATTTCTCTATTAGAAACCTCAACTTGGCCGCTGGTTTGAGGATGATAAGGCGTTGCTACCCTATGTCTAACACCGTACTTTCTCAACAATCCATCTATGGTGCGATTCACAAAATGCTTACCTCCGTCGCTGATCACAACTCTCGGAACTCCAAAACGTGGAAATATGACACGTTTAAACATCTTAGTCACTGGTTTGGAGTCGTTCGTGGAGCATGCCAAAGCTTCCACCCACTTCGTGACGTAGTCTACCGCAACTAGGATATAGGAATGTCCGCACGAGGATGGGAAAGGGCCCATGAAATCTATCCCCCACACGTCAAATGGCTCGACTTCTAGAATGTATTGCTGTGGCATTTCATTGCGTCTAGAAATATTACCTGTCCTTTGGCAATTGTCGCACGATTTGACGTAGTCGTGGGCGTCCTTAAAAACAGTAGGCCAAAAGAATCCCGCTTGCAACACCTTCGCAGCCGTCTTTGCTGCGGCAAAGTGTCCTCCGTAGCTCGAAGAATGACAACGTGAGAGTATGTGTGGAGCTTCTTCCTCGGAGATGCAGCGTCTAAAAATCCCGTCTATCCCTCTCTTGAAGAGATAGGGTTCATCCCAATAATATGCCTTGACGTCATGGAGAAATTTCTTTCTCGCATTGTAGTTCAGCCCCTCCGGTAGTACTCGACAAGCTAGATAATTAACAAAGTCAGCATACCAAGGAATTGAAGTACAAGTCAAGGACATTACCAAATCATCTCGGAGGTAGTCATCGATGGGAATGCACTCGGGGATCGCAAGACGTGAAAGATGATCAGCCACTCCATTCTCGGCTCCTTTCCTATCCCTAATCTCTAGATCAAACTCTTGGAGAAGTAAGATCCATCTAATCAACCTAGGCTTCGCATCCTTCTTAGTGAGTGGGTAACGCAATGCAGCGTGATCCGTATAAACAATTACCTTCGAACCCACGAAATATGACCGGAACTTCTCAAACGCGTAGACTATCGCAAGGAGCTCTTTCTCCGTCGTAGAATAGTTGCATTGGGCACTGTCCAAAGTCCTACTAGCATAGTATACAGCATGCAACATTCGATCCTTACGCTGACCTAAAACTGCTCCTACCGCATAGTCACTCGCATCGCACATAATCTCGAAAGGAAGTTCCCAATCCGGTGGTTGAATGATAGGTGGGGAAACTAAAGCTTTCTTCAACCTCTCAAAAGCATCATGACAACTCGCTGTGAACTCAAAAGGCACGTCCTTACCTAATAGATCCGTGAGGGGTTTTGAAATTTTCGAAAAATCCTTAATGAAACGCCTATAAAACCCCGCATGACCTAAAAAGCTACGAATACCCTTGACGTTCGTTGGTGGTGGTAGTTTCTCAATGACTTCGATCTTAGCCTTATCTACCTCAATGCCCTTCGCTGATATCTTGTGTCCCAATACAATGCCCTCGCGAACCATAAAGTGGCATTTCTCCCAATTCAAAACGAGGTTCGCCTCCAAGCACCTATCTAACACTTTGCACAAATGAGTTAGACACGCATCAAAGGAAGGTCCATGAACGGAAAAATCGTCCATAAACACTTCCATAATATCTCCATTCACATCGGAAAAGATTGAAGTCATGCACCGCTGAAAAGTAGCGGGTGCATTACACAAACCGAATGGCATCTTCCGATAAGCGAATGTACCGAATGGGCAAGTGAACGTCGTCTTCTCTTGATCGTCGGGATGGATTGGAATCTGGAAAAACCCTGAATAACCATCAAGAAAACAAAAGTAGGAGTGAAGAGCGGAAAAGATTATGCACCGCTGAAAAGTAGCGGGTGCATTACACAAACCGAATGGCATCTTCCGATAAGCGAATGTACCGAATGGGCAAGTGCAAGTGGTCTTCTCTTGATCGTCGGGATGAATTGGAATCTGGAAAAACCCTGAATAACCATCAAGAAAACAAAAGTAGGAGTGAAGAGCTAGACGTTCAAGCATTTGATCGATAAAAGGAAGAGGGAAGTGATCTTTCCGTGTGTTTGCATTCAACTTGCGGTAGTCGATGCAAATCCGCCATCCCGTGACTGCTCTCGTGGGGATCAACTCGTTGTTTGCATTCGGAATGACCGTGATACCTCCCTTCTTTGGCACTACATGAACTGGACTCACCCAAGCACTATCCGAAATTGGATAAATAATTCCCACATCTAACAACTTAAGTACCTCTTTCTTCACTACTTCCATCATATTAGGGTTTAACCTACGTTGGTGCTCAATCGAGGTCTTAGTGTCATCTTCAAGGTGAATTCTATGCATGCAAAGCCCAGGACTAAGTCCCTTAATATCCGCTATCGTATAACCTATAGCTCCCCTATATCTCCTAAGAGCCTCTAGCAATCGTTCTCTTTGGGAATCATCTAGGTCATCATTTACTATAACCGGATACGTGGAATCAAGTCCGAGAAACTCATACCGCAGCCCTTGTGGTAAGGGCGTCAACTCCACCTTCGGTGCCTTGTCAACACTCCAGTCATGATTCGGATGCTTGATTCGATCATTAAGCTCGTCGGGAGTGGTTGAACTTTCAATGAAGGCCGCGTGAGGTGCGCTGAATTCTGTCTGGAATTGTCGGAGGGTTGTGCACTGACTTGCAACGTCTTCTTGACTCGAAACCCTCCCCAACTGATCTGTACTCATGTGGTCATGAGTTGAGAAGTATTCTTGCTGAGGACTACCCGAAAATCCATCGTTCTCTAAGGCTGCGACCTGCTGTGCTCGGGCCGCGCAGAATTCTGCTCTAAGTTCATCTAACTCGGTTCTCGGGATTTCTTTTTCATCTCTCTCATCTAGCAGCTTCGTAAAATGCTTTACCTCATGGGGATCTTTGTAAAGACCCTCTCCAGCTGCTAGAAGAGCCATCTCAAGGGAATCCATATTCCCAAACTCCTCTAACACTTCCTCGGCTAATCTCTCTAATACATCAATATAAAACACCGAGTCTACCATACAAGGTTGCCTAAGTGTGTCGTTCAAATTGAACTCCACTTCCTCATCTCCAAACTTTAAAGTGAGTCTACCCTCGGCACAATGTATAATAGTCTTAGCCGTATTGAGGAAAGGTCTACCTAGAATGATAGGAATTTTCTTGTCCTCCTCCATGTCTAGTACAACAAAATCAACCGGGACAAAGAACTTTCCTACTTGCAATGGGACGTCTTCAAGTATTCCTTCGGGGATCCTAACACTCCGATCAGCCATGGTGAGTGCCATTCTCGTCGGTCGAAGATCCATCCTACCCTTAAGATCCAACTTCTCATACAATGACAATGGTAGCACGCTTACGCTTGCTCCGACGTCGATTAGCGCATGGTTAATCTCATAATCTCCAATTTTACAAGGGATTACGAAAATACCTGGATCCGGCATCTTTTTGGGTAGACTTGGCTGTAGCATTGAGTTGGTGACCATTACGGTTTCCGTTTCCACGTCCCGCTTGTTCGCAAGTACGTCTTTGAGGAACTTAGCGTATGAAGGCATCTTCTTCAACGCTTCGTGGAATGGAATCGTAATGTGCATCTTCTTCAACATCTCCGCAAACTTTGCAAATTGCGCATCATCGTTCTTTTTGCGTTGACGTTGAGGAAATGGCAAAGGAGGAGGCCTCGGTTCGGGTTTAACGTATTTGGGCTCCTCTTCCTCCTTGTGCTCCTTGATGTGGTCGCTCTCCTTCGCTACTGCCGTTGATGGTTCTCCCTGTTCAAACATTGGAAGAGTAGGGGAATCTAGTGTCTTACCGCTTCTCAAATGGATGGCATTGATTTGCGCTCGAGGATTCGCTTCCGGGCGTGCCGGTAGAATCCCTTGCGGTTGGGAGGATTTCGCAGCGAGCTGCGAAACTTGAGTATCCAATATCTTTAGATGCGTTTTCACCTCATTATACTCATTCTTCCTCTCTTGATTCTCTGCTTTCATCCCTTCCTGATTCGTTATCAACGTTCTAATGTCATTGGCTTGGTCCTTTTGTGCTTGTAGGATTTGAGCAAGCATTGACGCGATATCGGGGCTAACTTCTTGTTGCGGAGGAGCAGGCGCACGTGATTGGAAATTCTGATTTTGGGGCTGCGTCCTCGGCTGGAAATTTTGATTGCGTTGCATCAAACGCGGCTGGAAGTTACCCGATGCTCGTTGTGCATTGAATGCACCGTCGGAATTCTTGTACGAGAGATTGGGGTGATTTCTCCACTCGGGAGTATAGGTGTTACCCAAAGGTTGGGCGTTGCTCACATAGCTCACCCCTTCGTACCCTTGAATTCCTTGCTCGTCCGGTTGCTCATAATATTGCTGTTGATTTGCTCCGGACATCAGCTCATAAAGACCATTGATTTTACCATTCATTTCGGCTCTCATCTCGGCTAATTCGGAATATATGGATTGCGAATTATCCACCTTGGCTACTCTTGCTGGAGTGTTGCGATTATACTCTCCGGCGGTGTGATTTCCCTCATCAGCCATTCGATCTATCAAATCCTCGATTTGTGGGAAAGTGAGGTTGCTCAAAGAACCTCCAGCAGCGGCTACGATCAAGATCCTCGTATTGTCCATAAGTCCTTGGAGAAAATTGTGTATGAGGTAGCTTTGATCCATGCCGTGATGTGGGCAAAGGCGTTGATAGCCCTTGAATCGCTCCCATGCTTCATATAAGCTCTCGGCTGCCCCTTGCACGAATGTGTTGATGTTGTTCTTGGCTAGCTGAGCTTTACTTTGCGGGAAGAACCTTGTCATGAACTTCTCCTCTAGCTGTCCCCATGACGCGATAGAATTCGCCGGTTGCGAATATAACCAATCATGCGCTTTGTCCTTTACCGAGAATGGGAAAGCGGCTAGCATGACATCCTCCTCCGATACCCCATCTCCAGCCCTTATAGTTCGGCATAACATCTTAAAATCAGTAAGATGCTGGTTTGGGTCCTCGGCGGGTCTCCCTCTAAACGCCGCGTTACCAAGCATTTGGATGAATGCCGGTTGAAGCTCTACGCGGGCGTTTCTCCTCGCAATACATGACAAGAGCTGCGTGTGCCTAGGGACCGTGTATGATCCATAGGTCAGTGCCGGTTGCACTTGTTGCGCGTTTTGAACGTTCATATCTCGACGTTCGGCCATTAGCTCTTCTTCAAATGGTTGTTCAACTACTTCCTCGGGTTGGAAGTTCAAGTGTACTTGCGTGTTATCAACTGGATTGCTCGCACTAGTTCTCGTTTCCTTCCTTAGTTTTCTGAGTGTCTTATCAATGTCGGGGTCGAAAACTAGATCCGCGCTTCCGGTATTTCTCATGCACAATTAAGCTGCACAAGAAAAAGAAAACAAACACAAGAGCACGTGAGATCCGAGAAGTAATAGAACTTGACTCTAAACACAATAGACAAACAAAATAAACACGAAAAAGCAAAAACAAACAAGACTCTATCTAAACTAATGTCTAATCTAAAAGTTTCCTAACTCCTAAGCCGTAATTAACTCCCCGGCAACGGCGCCAAAAACTTGATGTGCGTTATATCAAGTAATAAAAACCTAGACTAACGCTTCCGCAAGAATACGGATCGTGTAGTAACTAGGGTCGAACACAAGGAGCTAATGCGACTAAAGAGCTACTAAACTAATTGAATAGACGTGTGAGATGACTAAAGTTGGAATTGTGATTGAGCTAAACTAAACTAAATCGAAGAGAATAAACTTATGGATAAGCACCATGGGTGTCGAGAATTTGCCTAATGAAGTAACGAAGTTTCAAAAGGATAATTGGTCTAGGTACTATCATGAATTCAGGGAATTCAAGCTCTCCTATAGGAACTGACTGGCGTAGACTTGTCCACTATCTAGCATGCATATACCAATGTATCCATTGCGTATCTTACATGCATAGACGCATTATGGCCGCTATCCTAATCCCTAGATTAAACCGATTGACCTGGCGTAGATTCTAAACCGGCTAACCCTAAGTCATGGCTAAGTTCCGAAACCTAATGCCCTGGCGTTGGTTTATTAGGCTTCTAAGATCATTCAATCAAGTGGCGTACAGGTAGAGAAAGCATTAAGAACAACCATGAAATCTAAAAACATGATAGATACCAAATTCATTCATTCAAGTGGCGTACAGGTAATGAAAGCATTAAGTACCACCATTCATTAAGCATAGACTTCGTTACAACATGGCAAATCACTCTAACCCATGGCAAAGGATCTACTCAGACATAGATACAGAAAAGGAAACACAAGAGAAGTCTAGATTCGACATAGATATGGAAAGAGATAACTCCCTATTCATAAACCGATGTCTTCGGTAGATTCTCCTCGCTCCCGATCCGTAGATCCGTCTTTTCTTCCTCCTTCCCCTTGCTCTAATGTCTCTCTATCTGCTCTAATCTCTTCTGGTTCGAATTCCCTCTTTCAGATCTGATTTATCTTTTAATTTGGCCGTTCTAGATCTTAGGAAAGTTTGTTGAGAATCAAGGACCCGAGCGGGCATGTCCCTTACCCGCTCGTGCAAGACCTCTACCCGACCGGGTTGCACACCTTTGAGCCCGAGCGGGCACCATGCCCGACCGTGTGCTTCATCAGCCCGAGTCGTGTAGACCTACGGGGTTTTCTTGACATGAATGAGCCCGAGCGGGCACACCAAATGGACCCGAGCGGGCACACCTCCCAGGTCGTGTCCCTTGAGTGCCCGAGTCGTGTAAAGCTACGGGGATATTTGGTAGCAATCAACCCGACCGGGCACTCCCAATCCACCCGAGCGGGCATGACTTGAGGTGTTATTTCCGCTCCTTTCGCTCGGTGTTTGAGTGCTCACTTCCATCCGTCGCCTCGCACAAGTTGAACCTACGTTTCCGGGGTTAGATTGCCAAAAGCACTCGTGTTTCTTCTCGTGTCTTCATTTCCTACGCAAAACACGAAATGTGGATAAAGTCTCCGAATATACTCAATAAATGAATGAAATATGAATAATCTACCCTAAACGAGACCTAAGAATGATATAAAAACTATAACGGATTGCGTGTTATCAAACTCCCCCGGACTTAACCTTTTGCTCGTCCTCGAGCAAACCTAAAGTCGAGTCATAGAAGAATTAAACAACAATGGATACTAACATAAACTTATCAAAGAATTAGCCATTACGCAAAACAACGCGTCACATGAATGCAAGCCTAAGCGTACCAAGTTCAGACTTCGATCAACCGAAAGTCTTAAACTATGCAATTCTACCAATGACCCTAGCTAGTCCATGCTCCTAAACAACGTCCAAGCGCTCTCCATACCAACTCTCCTAAGCTTGAGATATCATTGAATTTACATTCTCGTTCTTATTCCTCTTTTTTTATTCTTTTTCTTTCTTCTTTTCTATGGTTCCACGCTTAGTTCCTAGGACGTCGAAGTCGAAGAGGTTGGCTTTCTACTTAGACCCAGGCTGCCTATGGCACACTCATAAGGTTGCGCGGCCTTAGAGGAGTGAAGAGGTGCGTCGTTGAAGTTTATTTTCTGATCTTTTTCCCTTTTTTTTATATTATTATTTTCTTCTTTTTTTTCTTCTTATGAAGCATACGCATAACTCTAACCCTTAGGACGTAGAATAGCGCCTCAACCCACCACTTAGACCCGAACCATCGATCTCGATGTACTCATGTCAATGAAAATCTAAAATGATTAAAACTTATCCAAGGAGAGAATCGTTGACAGCGGAGTATAAGCGTGTGGAATCTTATGAACGCTAAAGATCTATCAACAAGCATCGATTAGTCGGTATACACGGAGATATGATACTTGGTACCGAAATCTAGGAGGTGAATGTAACTATAAGTCATGGCTTCTTGCACAATTACCCAACTAATCGGAATCTAAAAGTCTTCTAAACACACCTAGACTATAGTTCATGATTCGACAAGGTCGCACAATAACGACTAAAACTTGAAAATTTATGCTAGGTATCCATCCGTTTACCCTAAAAACAAAAATCTACATCTAATCCTAATCCTAATCATATGA
>CM071875.1:9200833-9211168 GCA_036759665.1 Gynandropsis gynandra
TTGTTGTGGCATTTCATGGCGTCTAGAAATATTACCCGTCCTTTGGCAATTGTCGCATGATGTGACGTAGTTGTGGGCGTCCTTGAAAAGTGTAGGCTTTTGCTGCAACCAAGACAGCACCTTTGCAGCTGTCTTGGTTGCAGCAAAATGTCCTCCATAGCTTGAGGAATGGCAACGTGACAGTATGTGTGGAGCTTCTTCTTCGGGGATGCAGCGCCTAAAGATTCCGTCTATGCCTCTTTTGAAAAGATACGACTCATCCCAATAGTACGCCTTGACGTCATGGAGAAATTTCTTTCTCGCATTATAATTCAGCCCTTACGGTAATACTTGACAAGCTAAATAATTCACAAAGTCAGCATACCATTGAATGGAAGTGCCAGTCAAGGACATTACCGCATCATCTCGGAGATAGTCGTCGATAGGAGTGCACTCGGGGGATTTCAAGACGTGAAAGATGATCAGCTACCCCATTCTCGGTTCCTTTCCTATCCCGTATTTCAAGATCAAACTCTTGCAGCAGTAGGATCCATCTAATCAGCCTCGGCTTTGCATCTTTCTTGGTGAGTAGGTAATGTAAGGCAGCATGATCCGTGTAAACTATTACCTTGGAGCCCACTAGGTACGAGTGGAACTTTTCAAACGCAAAGACGATTACAAGTAAGTCCTTCTCGGTTGTGGAGTAGTTGCATTGGGCGTTGTCTAATGTTCGACTAGCATAATAAATGGCGTGCAACATCCGATCTTTTCGCTGACCCAACACTGCCCCAACCACATAATCGCTCGCATCGCACATGAGCTCAAACAAAAGCTCCCAATTCGACGGCTGTATGATGGGTGGAGAAACCAACGCCTTCTTCAACTTTTCAAATGCATCTCGACATTCCGTTGTAAACTCAAATGGTACGTCTTTGCCTAATAGATCAGTGAGGGGTTTAGATACCTTCAAGAAATCTTTGATGAACCGTCTATAGAACCCCGCATGACCTAGAAAACTACGGATGCCCTTAACGTTCCTAGGAGGTGGCAGCTTCTCAATAACTTCTATTTTTGCCTTATCTACCTCTATTCCCCTTGCTGATATCTTATGCCCCAACACAATGCCTTCGCGAACCATAAAATGACACTTCTCCCAATTCACCACAAGATTCGCTTCTACGCACATGTCTAACACTTTACACAAATTGGTTAGACAAACATCAAAGGAAGGTCCATAAACCGAGAAATCTTCCATGAACACTTCCATAATTTCACCATTTACATCGGAAAAGATAGAGGTCATGTACCGCTGAAAAGTAGCAGGTGCATTACACAAACCAAAGGGCATCCGACAATAGGCGAATGTACCGAAAGGGCACGTGAACGTTGTCTTTTCTTGATCGTTCCGATGGATTGGTATCTGAAAGAAACCTGAATAACCATCAAGAAAACAAAAATAGGAGTGAAGAGCTAAATGTTTCAGCATTTATTCAATGAAAGGTAAAGGGAAGTGATCTTTCCGAGTGTTGCCGTTCAGCTTGCGGGAATCGATGCACATGCGCCATCCCGTGACCGTTCTTATCGGAATCAGTTCGTTGTTCGGGTTTGGGACGATGGTGATGGCTCCTTTCTTTGGAACTACCTGTACATGACTCACCCATGCACTATCTGATATAGGATATATAATTCCAGCATCTAACAACTTAAGGACCTCTTTCTTAACTACTTCCATCACGTTCGGGTTTAATCTGCGTTGATGTTCAATGGAGGTCTTAGTGTCATCTTCTACGTGAATCCTATGCATGCAAAGGGCTGGACTAAGTCCCTTAATATCCTCTAATGTATAACCTATGGCATCCCTATACTTCCTAAGAGCTTCTAGCAATCGTGCCTTTTGGGATTCGTCTAGGTCATCATTCACTATCACCGGATAAGTAGATTCGAGTCCAAGAAATTCATACCTCAACCCTTGTGGCAAGGACTTCAACTCCACTTTTGGAGCTTTTTGAACACTCCAGTCAGGCTTTGGACGCTTGATTTGGCTATTAGGCATATCAGAAGTGGTCGAACTAGCGTTGTAAGCCGCTTGAGGCGCACAGGAATCTGTCTGGCATGCGCAGAGGTTTGTGCACTGGTTTATGGCGTTTTCTTGACTTGAATCCCTCCCCATTTGATCTGTGCTTATGTGTTTATGAGTTGAGAATTCTCTTTGATAAGGATTATCCGAAATTCCAAATTTTTCTTTGGTTACGACCTGTTGTGCTTGGATCGCACAGAAATCTGCTCGGAGTGCGTCTAGCTCGGTGTTCGGGATCTCTTTCATCTTTCCTTCGTCCAGCTGCTTTGTGTAATGTTTCACTTCGTTAGGGTTATTATAAAGTCCCTCTCCAGCTGCTAAAAGAGCCATCTCAAGAGAAACCATGTTCCCAAACTCTTCGATAACTTCCTCGGCTAGTTTCTCTAAGACGTCTATGTAGAATACCGAGTCTATCATACAAGGCTGTTTGAGTCCACTTCTTCATCTCCAGATTTTAATGTGAGTTTACCTTCTTCACAATGTATGATCGTCTTAGCCGTATTAAGAAATGGCCTACCGGGGATGATTGGGATCTTCTTGTTCCCTACATATCCAAGACGACGAAGTCAACCGGGACGAAGAACTTCCCACTTGCAAAGGCACGTCTTCCAGTATGCCCTCGGGTATTCTAACGCTTCGATCAGCCATGGTGAGCGCCATTCATGTAGGTCGAAGATCCATCCTATCCCTAAGATCCAATTTTTCGTATAATGACAATGGTAGCACGCTTACGCTTGCTCCGACATTGATTAGTGCATGGTTAATTTCATAATCTCCTATTTTACAAGGGATCACGAATATAACTGGATCGGGCATCTTCTTGCGTAGGTTTGGCTGCAGCATCGAGTTAGTCACCATGAGGGTTTCCATCTCCACATCTCGTTTGTTTGCAAGTACATCTTTGAGGAACTTGGCGTATGAAGGCATCTTCTTCAACGCTTCGTGGAATGGAATAGTGATGTGCATCTCCTTCAACATCTCAACAAACATTGCAAATTGAGCATCCTCGTTCTTTTTGCGTTGGCGGTTAGGGAATGGCAAAGGAGGAGGTCTCAGTTTGGGTTTGACGTATTTAGGCTCCTCTTCCTCCTCTTTGTGCTCTTCGATGTTGCTGCCCTCTCTCGCCACTGTCCTAGATGATTCTCCCTTTTCAAACGTTGAATGAGTGGGCTGATCCAATGTCTTACCGCTCCATAAGTGAATGGTGTTGATTTGCTCACGAGGATTTGCTTCCGGTCGCCCCGGTAAAACTCCTTGCGGTCGTGCTGACCCTTGTGCAAGTTGTGCGACTTGCGTCTCCAATTGTCTAAGATGAGTTTGAAAACTCTCTAGCTGCTTCTGGGTGTTATTCTGACTTTTTTGTATTTCCGACATCAAGTTAGCTTGAGTTTCTTTGTTTTGGAGGAGACGAGCGAACATGGTGTTCAAATCGGGGGCTGCATCGGATTGGTTTGGCTGTGATTGCGATGCACGTGGCTGATGGTTCTGAGTTGGGGATGTGTCCTTGGCAGAAAGTTTTGATTGTGTTGCATCATTCGCGGTTGAAAGTTCCCCGATGAACGTTGTGCATTGAATGCACCATCGGGATTCTTGTACGAAAGGGTTGGGGTGATTTCTCCACTCGGGGTTGTAAGTGTTACCTAGAGGCTGATTGTTGCTCACATAACTCACCTCCTCGTACCCTTGAATTCCTTGCTCTTCCGGCTGCTCAAAGCACTTTGATCGATTCGTTTCGGACATCATATTGTAGAGCCCACTGATTTGACCTTTCATTTCAGCTAGCTCAGCATACAAGGCATGTGTGTCGTTCACGTTAGCTACCCTTGCTGGGGTGTTGCGATTGTATTCTCCAGCGGCGTTGCTGCCTTCATCAGCCATATGATCAATTAGGACTTCGATCTGTGGAAACGTGAGATTACTCAAGGAACCTCCAGCGGCGGCTATGATCAGAATCCTCGTGTTATCCATGAGTCCTTGCAGAAAATTATGTATGAGATAACCCTGATCCATGTCATTATGTGGGCAGAGGCGTTGATAGCCTTTGAATCGTTCCCACGCTTCGTATAGGCTCTCAGCTGCCCCTTGAACGAACGTGTTGATATGATTTTTGGCAAAGTTAGCTTTACTCTGAGGGAAGAATCGCATCATGAACTTCTCCTCTAGCTGTCCCCATGATCCAATAGAATTCGCCGGTTGAGAATACAACCAGTCTTATGCTTTATCCTTCACTGAGAATGGGAAGGCAGCTAGCATGACGTCCTCGTCCGAGATTCCGTCTCCGGTTCTGATTGTTCTGCAGAGCATCTTGAAATATGTAAGATGCTGGTCCGGATCCTCGGCGGGTCTCCCTCTGAATGCTGCATTACCGAGCATCTGGATGAATGCCAACTGTAGTTCCACGCGAGCATCTCTCCTAGTAATGCATGACAAGAGTTGTGTATGCTTAGGAACCGTGTATGATCCATAGGTCATCGCCAGTTGCACTTGTGGCATGTTTGGTTGCATCTGTGGCACGTTCAAGTCTCGACATTCTGCCATTAACTCTTCTTCGCTCTTGTCTACAATCTTTGGTTCGATTACTATCTTGGTTTGGAGGTCTAAGTGCACATGTGTGTTATCGGCCGGTTGGCTTGCACTAGCTCTCGTTTGTCTCCTTAATTGTCTGAGCGTTCCATCGATATCTGGGTCGTAAAATAGATCAGCACTTCCAGTACCTCTCATGCACAAGTGAGCTGCACGAGATAAAGAAACAAAACACAAAATTCATGTGAGTTCCAAGAAGTAAACGAATTTGACTCAAAATAAAGAAACCAAAAATACGAAAAAGCAAATAAGACTCCGGAAAGGACTATGTCCTAATCCAAAAGTATCCTAACTCTAAATTCGTAATCAATTCTCCGGAAACGGCGCCAAAAACTTGATGTGGTTAATCTCAAGTAATAATTACCTAGACTAACGCTTACGCAAGAATACGGATCGTATAGTACCAGGGTCGAACACGAGGAATCGATGCAACTCTAAAGCTAGTAAACTAATGAATAGAACGTGGCCTAACCTGCTTTCGTGGCCTAACCTCGGTTGTTCTAAACCTGATCTTCTAGGACTGGAATTCTCCTTTTGGTCCTTCTCCTAACCCTAACACATGCATCTACGCGGCCGTCGTAAACACAAGTCATTTAATAACTCAGATAAAGAATAGATAAACGAAAACGGGAAGATGCATTCAAAGACAAATCAAAAGTGGTTCCGGGAGAGCCATGGGCTAATCCCTTCTCCTAGAACAAACAAACTACTCGCTCATGTGTCCATAAACAAACATATACGAAATAGAAGGTCTAAGGAACACGAAAACCAAACGAAACCGAAGTGTCGGGTTGATCTCCAATGCTCCTCGTAAGTCTCCTTCGTAAGAACCTTCTTCTTCTCTCCCTCGATCAAGAACTGAATAATGAATGAATGAATGTCGTTTTCCTTATTGTATGAGTCCCCCACAAACTTCCATTTGTTTTAAGTCAAATTAACTAATTTTACGATGCAGGTGACGGTCGCGACCCGCGCGGGCAGTGTAAATTACCCGCTCGGGTACGACGCGAAAGATCGCACAAGAACGCGATGAAAAGGAGGCTGCCCGCTCGGGCACAAGGCCTGCCCGCTCGGGCACATGTGCTGCCCGCTCGGGCTTATGCCCCGGGCGGGGTATTTCTCACCCGACTCGTGCTCAATTTGCTGGACAAAATCGCCGTAACAAATGCCCGTTCGGGCTAGGGAGTTACCCGCGCGGGTAGTGACTAATCCATGACGATTCTCGTCCCGTTTTTCCCGTGATGATCCTCGATGTTGGTACTTTGTTTCGTGCACGTCCTTTAGCTCCGAAATGAACCGAATACGCATAAAAATATGTAAGAACATGAAAACACGAAAACAAGTAAAACAGATACGAAATCATACGTAAAGCATCGCATATATATCATAAACATCTCTACAATCGTGCAAGAAATACGTAGGAAAACGAGATGATCAAAATCCCCCAGACTTGAATGTTTGCTTATCCCTAAGCAAACATAAACGTGGAACATGTGGGGTGTACAAAATCCGAGAATCCCCCTTCTCCTAGAAGTACCGCTAAAGCGAACCTAACCGATCAACTAGCACGTCGAGAGCAAATTTGGCCTAATTAAGTTTTTGATCTTCATCCTAGGTTCACCAAGGCTACCCATGAGAAAGTAAGTCAAAGGGAAACTGAACAAGTCACCGTAACTCTCTCCACCAAACAAGACTTCAGACAATGCTAAACCTAGAACAACCAAGGATACTTGTTTCTTTTCCGAGCTTCTTTCTTTCTTTATTCCTTTTTTTCTTCTTTTTTCTTCTTTTTTTTCTTTTTATTTTCTTTTTATGCCTTCTTTTTCGTTTCCTTTTTTTCTTCTTCTTTTTTCTTTGCATACACACTAGTCTTCTAGGACGTTGGATTTGAAGGGATCCAGCCTCTATTTAGACCCAGACTACCGATAACGTCTTTAAGCTTTGACGTCTCCATTCCTCATGCGTGCGTGACGGGTGGATCTGAAAGGGAAATGGAGTTTCCACTTTCAATCGGTTGAACGGCTTGGTAGAGCTTTAGCCGCTGTCCATTGGCTTTGAATGTGTCACCCGTCTCGCTTCATTGTTCCACGTCTCCAAGTGTGAAGACTTCTCATACCTGAAAAAGGACCAAACCAACGGGACGGTAGTGTGCCCGAGAAAAGCATAGGACGAGAATTGAAAAGTAGAACTAAATCACCTAGTTAGAAGTAATAAGGTAGGATCTTCTTATCATGCTATCCTTTAGTCATTGCATCTTTCTTTAGCACATCATGCATGGGATTCACTCGTTCGCTGCCCGAGGTTGGATTAATGATAACTGCAATGAAAAGTTTCATGACATCTTTTTCCATTACCTCGTGCAAGTGGGGGTGCAGCTTCTTTTGAGTTTCGATGGAAGGTTCATGGCTGTCTTCCGTATAATTTCCGCGCATACATGTTGAAGAGCTGACTCTTCTATGCTTCTTGACGCGTGTGGGTTGTTTTCTCATCTCATCTGTACTCAAGTTAGCATTCACAACAGCAGGATATATTTTATCGCGTTCAACGTACTCATACCGAAAAGAAAACGGTGGAGGGTCGGGCTCAAGTTCGGACGCTTTCTCCGCTGCGAAAACAGTGGGCATCACGTGTGGTATGTCCTCACATGGGACGTCTCCTTAATAAATTCGAGCAGTACCGGCTCAAGGTTGGACGGAGGTGCTTGAGGAGGTTGAGGAGCTTGCGGAACTTGCTGAGTTTGCTGGAATTGCTTGTTATTTTGTTGGTATGGCTGCCGTGGTTGCGGAAATCCCGAATACTTCATCGGTTGAGTCGTTCGGTATGACAAGTTTGGGTGATTCCTCCAATTCGGGTTGTAGGTATTCCCGAATTGCGTGTTACCTTGCTGCTGGGCATAATTCATGTATTCCATGTAAAGGATATACATGTAAAAAGGGTAGAACTGTAATTTCTGTAATTAGGTCTAATGTTGTAATTAGGTCTAATGTTGTATTTTGTACTTATAGCCGTTTAGGCTCATTCTAATCTATTCATTCAGATGTCAAATTATCATGGTATCATAGCTTTAGGTCTAACGACAACAAACTTCCTAAATTCTCGGCCGGCCTCTCCTCCCCCCTCAAACCACCGCCGCCGCCTCTCCTCCTTCTTCGCAGCCGCCGACCATCCTTTCTCTTCTCCTCCGACCGTTCACCCTTCTTTTCCCTCCCTTGTCGTCGTACCATCACGTACGAAGAGCCTAAACACAGATCCCTAACCGTGGTCCTCCACTTCGGCCACCTAGCCCGTTTTTCTCGCGTCCCGGATCGCCCACCCTCCTTCGTCCTGCACCACATCCGCTGGTTATCGCGTCGCGGTCACCGTTCCCCTATCACCCTACCCTAGATCTAATCTAAGATCTAACCCTAGATCCACAACACCAAACCCTAGATCTTGCATCTCTTGCTCAGCCGCCTCACAACCCTAATCCATGGCCGGCCAAACCAGCAACCCTACCGCCCGTCTCTCCGATGCGATTCCAACCTTCGATCCACAACATCCGCTAAGCACTGTTCTCACCGTCAATATGACCAACATTACCAAGCTATCGTCGACCACTTCCTCACATGGAATGTTCATATTCGTGCCCTCCTAGAAGGCCACAACCTTCAATGCTTCATCGAGGACAATTCCATTGTTCCTCCGGCCAAAATCCACCGCGATGGTGTGTCCGTTGACAACCCTAATTTCCAACCGTGCAAACAACAAGACCGCCTTCTCTTCTCAGCCCTCTTTGGAGCCATATCGGCCTCCCTTCAGCCCCTTATTGCATGCGCTCCTTCCACCTACGAGGCATGGAAGACGCTAGCCAACACCTATGGCAAAGCGTCTCGCGGCCATCTCCTTCAACTTCGTGACAAAATCAAGCGGTGCTCCAAGGGATCTCAATCCATTGATGAATACTTGCGTGCCATCACGATCACCGATGATGAACTTGCCCTCTTAGGGAAACTGCTGGATCATGAAGATCTCCTCGATGCAATCCTTGATGGTCTTCCCGAGGAGTACAAGCCGATTGCGGATGTAATCCGCGCGAAGGACACTGCTGCATCCATTGAAGAAGTTCACGAAAAGCTTCTCAATTATGAGGCCAAATTGGCTACTGCTGAGCCGCATCCTCTTTTGGTCGTTGCTCCCCACACAGCCAACCTCACGGCCGCACGGTCACCCAATTGGTCTTGCCCGAATTCTCGCTCGTCCGACCAATCCAATTGGTCTCGTCGTCCTCGTCCGTGTTCACCAACACGCCGTGGCTATCAAGGCCGGTGCCAAGCGTGTGGTGTTCATGGCCACAACGTTCAACGCTGTCCACGTTTTCGACTTGTCTCCTCACCCGGTATTCTTGAGAACCCGCCGGTGCAACCTTGGTAGAATTCATCACCGAATTGGCAGCCACGTCCGCAAGCTCATCATGTCGCTGCCTCTTCCTATGATGCAACCTCGTGGCTACTGGATAGTCGAGCGTCTCATCACATCACGTCAGACCTCTCGAACCTTTCCATTCACTCTCCTTACCACGGCAACGACGATGTAGTTGTCGGTGATGGCAACGGTTTATCCATCACACACACGGGTTCCATTTCTATACCCCTTAACACTAGATCGTTATCTTTACGAAATGTTCTATGTGTACCTAAAATTTGCAAGAATCTGATTTCGGTTAATCAGTTGTGCAAAACTAATGACGTATCCGTTGAATTTGCTCCTAATAATTTTCAGGTGAAGGATCTCAGCACGGGGGCGCAACTTCTGATAGGAAGCGCTAAATATGGAGTTTATGAGTGGCCCGTCTCATCAAGTACCTCGTCTCCCTTTCATGCATTTCATAGTATCAAGACCACTTCGTCCGAGTGGCATTCCCGTTTAGGTCATCCGCCGTCTTTCATTTTGAATAAAGTTATCAAAACTTTTGATTTACCGTTGTCTCGGGATTCCCCTCATGTGTTTTGCAATGCTTGTTGTCGTAATAAAAGCCACAAATTATCGTTTTCAACTTCTACTCTTATCACTTCTCGTCCACTTGAAGTGATCTTTTCCGATGTTTGGACATCTCCTATTTATTTCGTTGATGGTTTTAAATATTATGTCCTTTTAGTAGATCACTTTACACGTTTTTCATGGCTATATCCACTCAAAACCAAATCCCAAGTCCGTGACACATTCATTCAATTCAAATCACTTGTTGAAAACAAATTCGACAAACGCATTTCAACACTTTATTCCGATAATGGAGGTGAATTCATTGCCTTGCGTTCTTTTCTATCCTCTCATGTCATTCCGAATTTCACATCTCCACCACATACTGCCGAACATAAATGTATTTCTGAAAGACGACATAGGCACATCGTAGAAACCGGTCTTTCCCTTCTCACGCACTCCTCCATACCCTTATCCTATTGGTCTTATGCATTTTGTGCAGCGGTCTATCTCATTAACCACCTCCCGACCCCTACACTTAGTCTGTCCTCCCCCTACGAGTGTCTCTTCCAACAACCACCAAACTACTCTAAGCTTCGCGTCTTTGGATGTCTATGTTACCAATGGTTACGTCCTTATACAGCCAACAAATTAGAACCCAAATCTGATCCATGTGTCTTCCTTGGGTACTCATCCACCCAAAGTGCATACGTTTGTCTTGATCCTCTTAGGTCGCGCAT
>CM071875.1:9220306-9275850 GCA_036759665.1 Gynandropsis gynandra
AATACCGACATCTTCAATAGCTCCTCCACGCTCCGACTTCCTCGCTCCGTCCTTCGCCCTTGTGTGTGCGTGCTGCTCTCCTTCTCTCTCTCTCTGTGTGCTCTATTTTCTCTTTAATTTTCTCTGTGAATTCATCCCTCAAGATCTCCCCTCGTTCGTTACAGCAGCCACCTCTCTTTTTTGCCTTTTCTTGAGTTTTCCAAATCTTGAATAAGTTGGCCACATTTCCATTACTTTCTCCAGCGAAGTATGACTTATTCCTCTTCTCTAAAGGCGTTTTCCTTATTGTATAAGTCCCCCCATGAACTCCCACTTGTTTTAAGTCAAATTAACTTATTTGGAGTTGCAGGTGATGGACGCGACCCGCGCAGGCAGGGTAACTGACCCGCTCGGGTACGACGCAGACGATCGCGCAAGAACGCGATGGAAAAGAGGCAGCCTGCTCGGGCTGAGGGGCTGCCCGCTCGGGCTAAGGCCCCGAGTGTGGTTTTTCTTGCCCGACTCGTGCACAATTTGCTGGACAAAATCACCGTAACAAATGCCCGCTCGGGCTAGGGAAGTACCCGCGCGGGTAATGGCTATTCCTTGCCGATTCTCGTCTCGTTTGTCCCGTGATGATCCTCAATGTTTTTACTTTGTCTCGTGCACGTCCTTTAGCTCCAAAATGACTGAAAATGGGATGATCATGATGCTTAATGCTTGGTAAAATCAAATGAATGATGAAACTAACTATGAAAATAGATGAAAATACTAGAACAAAATAGACATTATCAGTGGTGTACATTTATCTTAAATGTGTTTAATATTAGATTTAATTTAATATTATTATTGAATATGATTAATAAATTAATTAATTTAAATTTGGTTTTATAGCACGCATATAGATGACGAAAGAAAGATACAACACACATCTATACCGCTTGGATGTGTGATATTCAAGCTCAGTTGCGCTTGATGATGAACAACGCCAAGTACAACTATTATAAAAAGAATGCCAAACTGACTTGGGCAATGAACGAGGTAATCAATCAACTCGTCCAACATTCAGAGGTGGAGGAATTCAAAGCCAAAGGCGAAATGCCTAAAAAATGTCGGTACAACGAGAAAGTTCTCGGGGATAGTCTGCATCGCCATATCTCGGGATCGAAGTCGGTTCCGAAAAGAAAGAAAGAATTTGTAAGAAATTAAAATTTATAGTAATTTATTTTAATGTAAACTTTTAATTAATCCTATTATTTAATGTTACAGATGTAGAAGATGGAAAGAGAACCGACTCTTTTTGAGTTGGTCGTTGACTGGTAACACGTTATCCGTCGTAGTATTTACATGTTTCTTAGGTTTAGTTTTGATTAGATTTCATGGAATTTACAGAGTTATTGAGCATATTCGAGGCTTTTATCTACATTTCGTGTTTTTTGTAGGAAATGAAGACATGAAGGAAAACACGAATGATTACGGCAATTCCAACCCGAAAACGTGTCAAAATGACAAGATACCTCATGTGCACGGCCAAGGAAGCAAACGGAACACTCAAACCTCGAGCGAAAGGAGCAAAAAGAGCAATTGCAAGTGTGCATGCTCGGGCTGTGTTTGTGCACCCGATCGGGCTGCTCTTGTGCCCGCTCGGGTCCACCAATTTCTCAACAACCTCCTTGATTTTAGAACGGCCAATTCAGGAGAAAAGAGACCTTTTAGAGTTAGGATTCGAACCAGACTTGTCGGGTCCACCTTTTTCTCAACAAACTCCTTGATTTTAGAACAGCCAATTTCTCAACAACTTTCATTGAATTTTGAACGGCTTGCATTTAAAAAGAACTGAAGGGGAGAGCTAAGATCAGCGGGAAAAAGGCGAGAGAACAAGGGGCAAGAATCAGGCAAAGGAGAAGAGAGAGAGCACGGCCGAAGAAGGAGACTTCGGGCAACCGAAGGATTCGTCGGAGGTTACGCTCGGGATGATAGGGGAGTCGAACACTTACTTCGCTTTTGTTTTCTTCTCTATGTATTCTGAGTAGTTCTCGTTGCCATGGGTTAGGGATGCCATTGTAATGGATGTTTTATGTTATTAATGCTTGAGTTTCGGTTTTGTTCAATTGAATGGTTCGATAGGTTATAGATTTGCGCTTAATGCCTTCATACGTTGTTGATTTCAAGTTAGGATAAGACTAGATCTATTCTACTGATATTAAGCATGTTTGAAGGAGATTAGAGATTCGTCTAGGCTTGAGAGAGTCAGATTTGAGTCTCGTGAATAAACTTTCGAATGAATTAGGTTAACGAGAATTTGGCCAATCGGTTAATCTATTTAGGAACGGTAATTATCGAGGTAGAATTCCCATTGTTGTGCATCTAGAAGTTCCGCGCTACATAGGGATATGAGCGACGTTGATTTCCTAGATAGAGGATTTAGGCTTACGCCAAGTCATTTCCGTTTATAGAGGTCTAGGTAGAGGATTAGATATTAGTTCCCCATCGATTGATACAAACCGACTTCACGATCCTTAGAAACATCCATTGCATGTTCCGGTATTCCCGAAGCCCATGGTACTCTATCTTGTTGAGTCTAACTTTGTTATCCTTTATTATCTTTACCTTTCCGTCTCAATATCTTATATTGATCGATCTTCTTCTCGTGAATTCTTAGTTCTAACGCTGCACTCAGTCCGCAGAGTTCGACCCTTGTACTACACGAACCGTATACTTGCGGTAGAGTGGTCTTGGAAAAATTAAAACCTCTGATCCCACACATCAAGTTTTTGACATTCACGCCTAGAAGAAGTCTGTCTTCGGGGAAGAGATCGAAGAACTTAAACTTGTTGACCCTCGCGTGGAGGAGATATTGAAAGCGGTGATTGAGAAGATCACAAAGCAATCATAAGCGATCGGTTCATCTATTGTTGAACTTTGTCATTTACAAAAGAACAAAATTTATTTAAAGGTAAATAATAATGTTATCCTTAATAATTTTCAATTATATAAATTGTTTAAATGATATACTAACTTTATTTTGTTTTATATTGCAACCTATTAGGTTGTAATAAGGGGCATCTGTATGGTCTCGGTTATCTACAAAAAGATATCGTAGAGAACGCTGCAATGGTATCCCCGGTCAAAGAGACTTTCACGCAAGAACGCCGCACCGAGCAACTCAAGATTATACTTTGAGAAACGCGAGCGCATATGCCTCTTATGGAAAATATTATCAACGTTATGACCGGTCGAGCGCATCAGCCACCACAAAATTGGGGCCAACAACACCGAAACTAAGACTAATAATCAACATCAATGCAACACCTTTCCGGGTGTCAACGAGGAAGGGGATAAAGATGACGGTATCGGTTTACATGAAATATAGCGATCCGTTTTTTATTTTGTATACATAAAAAATTTATTTATTATTTTTTTAAAATTTTAAAAATAGTCAAATTGTCAATGGTTGCTCTAGAAGAACTAAATTTTTAACGGGCATATGTTGGAATATTTTAAAATTTCCGTCAATTCAAATCCAACGGGTATCTCTTGGTAAATCCTTTGAAACTTTGTAACAGACATCCATTGTGGCGTCAAACAATGATATCCATTACAATGTTTTAATAATTCTCAACGAATATTATCCATTAAAATGTCCTTATAAATCGCAACGGATGTGATATTTCAATGATCGATTACCAAAGGCCAAATATCCGTTGGAATCCGTTGGAAAATGTCATTTTGTTTCAACGTGTGTTTTTGCAGTGTTTAGTTTTCATTTTTCAGATAATGTTTATTATTGTATATACATAAATTATGAAACTGAGATGCAATTTTTGGGTTATGCGACCTTACAATATCTTCATGTCACAAACTCTTACATCCATATATATATATAATATACGTACCTCCATATCTAATAACAGAGTAGTAAACTAAAAAAAGTTTTGCAAACCGATAATTATAATAAATTTTACAAAAGTTAACCGGACACAATATATTTAATAAAATTCAGATCAAATGTCCATATCAATTTCTTATCCACTATTATGAAAATAATTGCTACAATTAGGATTTAATACGATTATTGAAATTTAGTCTGAGCTATTTGTTGAATTTCTCATCAATCTGTAACTATTTGTCTTGCTCAGCATGGTACATATTGATTTTTATGATGATAAAAAAACCATATGATATCACCATATTATATCACATACATTGGTCGAAGTTGATATCATTTTCTACCTATGAGTGTCATGATGATGAGGAGCATACCATGGAATGTTAGTATGCAGCCTTGGAACAAATGAATTTTATAACCTTGAGTTGATTTACAAACAAATGCAAGTCTGAATTAGGAATTAATGCACTAATTTCAATTTAGATTGAGTTTTTTTTTCATGAGTCCTAAATCAATGAAGAGTTGAGTTGTTCACTGTAAAACATCACTGATCGTTTGGACGACGAAGAGAAACATATGATTACGTAAACTGGCCGAAGAATAATATTAATCTATGCTACAATTTTCCTTCCATTTAAGAATATTCTTTCACATAATATCTTATACCCTAACATTTGAAACACTTAGTGTCATGATCATCTCGTTTTCATACATATTTCTCGCATATTCTAGAGATGTTCGTGATGTTAATTGCAATGTTTACATATAATTTTTTTCTATTTTATTTGTTTTCGTGACACATGTTCTTGCATGTTTTTAGACGTATTTGGTTCGTTTCGAAGTTAAAGAACATACAAGAGATGAAGTACGAGTGTCTAGGATCGCAATGGAGCAAACGGGACAGAAACAGATAAGAAGAGAGCAAGATATGAACTGCTGAAAGGGGGGACATGCACGATCGAGCATGGTGAACAGCACGACCGGCATAAACTTACCAGATTTCTGGCGAAAACAATGCACGACTCGGGCTTAAAAGCTGCACGATCGAACAAGGCCAAGTGGAAGCAGCCCGGTCCGGTACATTGTCAAGTTCGATTGGGCACACTAAACAGAACAATGTCCCGAAGAGAATGCACGGCTGGAGCGCATGCAAAGCCCAAGGGATACATGGCACGCCGTTGGTAGGAAAAAAGGAAACAGGGATGCGGCTCGCCTAAAAAAATAGAGAGGCAGCTTGGTCGGGCATGGTGTCTAGCCCGGTTAGGCACAATTCAAAGAAACTCTCCTTATCTCGGTTTGAACTGAATTTTGACGGGAGGAGGTTCCAACTTTTATTTGAGACGTTTGGAGGGGGACACTCTCAGTTTGTTCATCACCTTAGGAGCATTCATAGCAAGAGACATTCAAGGAGAAAATTAATTCGAACCTCATTTTGTTTGATTTCTATGCTCTCTAGACTATCTATTTCTTTCATGATGCTTTCTTTCGAACTCATGTTTGAGTAATAGTTTTGTTTTAGGAGAAGGGATTTACCCATGGCAATCCTGGTATCTATTCTTTGTCTGAATATTTGAACATCGTGTATTTGCGAAGACCAAATAGATGCATGATTTAGGGGTTTAGGAGAACGACCGAAAGAAGAATTCTAATCCCAGACGTTCAGACTTGGGACAAAACAAGACTAGGTCACGAAAGGGAGTAGTAAAGGTTGAGGGTTTGAATGGGTGAATCACAGAACTTAATGGGTTTAGGTTAAGGTATTACCTACGAAAGTAGAGGGTAACTTGACTTGATCACGTTTTTATGCCTTGAAATAGGGTAGAAATCATACCACCATCGTTCGCCTTAGATGTCTTGATTAGGAATGTATGATTAAATTGATTGATTGTTGGTTCCAGAGAGCCTTGTGGTGAAACCGTATCCTAGAGCATTTGCCCAACAGTCGAGAACTCGTTAATTTATTATTTTTAGTTATTTGATCTCAAAACCATATCCGTTCGTAGCAAGTTTTATTTATTTGTTTGAGTTTAGTTTGTGTTGAGTAGTTCCTGAGGGACAACACTTAGAATACTACACACGTGTCGTGTACTTGCGGAAAGTTTAGGTTAATTTTGTTTAATTTGAACGTAGCTTCAAGTTTTTGGCACTGTTTCCGGGGACTATTTGTCTACACGTTTTCGATACAAACATAGGTCATACTTGCTTTTTGTTTTCTTTTCTTTTTGCTTTTATTTCCTAAATATTTCTATTTTCCCTAAAGATGGATGACCAGAACGTTATGTTGGGCGGCAATGGACAGGCTCCTCCACCACGTCGGCTTCTACAATGGGATCTCAGATGAGCACAGAATAATCTTGGATAATGCTGCTAGAGGATCATTCATGGATTAGAGTATAGATGAGGCATATGAGTTGATCGATAACCTTGAGATGAACCATACTATGTGGTCCACAACTAGGGGTATGTCGAACAAGACGAAGGGTCTCTACGGGAATGCAAATGCCATGTACTATGTAAAATATGGAGATACAAAACATGTAGCGTATCAATGCACAGTGTAAAAGGATATGGAGCAGATGACTTATGCCCAATAGCAAAGAAATATGCAATTCATGAACACCTTCAACCCAAACTGGAGGAATCACCCGAACTTCTCTTATTGAACGACTCAATCGATTAAGTTTTCGGGTTTTCAGCAGAAGCCGCAAGGTATGCAACCGTATCTACAGGGTACTCAACAATTCCAGCAAGCTCCTCAACCTTCTCAGGCTCCTTCATCAAGCCTTGAGGCAGTAATGCTTGAGTTCACCAAGGAGCAAAGACAGCAGCAATCGACTCAAGCCAAGCTCAATGCAAATATGGGGTAGCGATTACAGATATAGGGGCAGTGGTTAACGAGCTCAAAACTCAGATAGAATCCGTGAGCACACATGTGATGATGCTAGATAATTCCATAGCGCAACAGGCAGCCTCATCCTCTCAGAATCCCAAAAAACTCTCTGGGAAGCCTGATCTCAACCCGAGAGAGCACGGAAATGCTATTACCTTGTGCAGCGGAAATGTCATTGAGAACCCGCCCTCCAAAGAGCAAGAAAAAGTGCTGGAAAATCCGTGGATAAAAGCAAAGGTATCGTGATCATGGAAGGGGCTGAACCAGCTCTAGAAAAGTCATATGTTGCTCCATCGGCTTACAAACCTCCTACACCATTTCCTCAATGGTTAGTGAGCAGCAAGAATGAAGAGAGATATGGAAGGTTTGTAGAGATCCCCAAGAAGCTCCACATCAACATCCCGTTCATGGAAGCCCTACAAAAAATGCCTACATATGCCAAATTTTTCAAAGAGATTCTATATAACAAGATGCACATCTAAGAGAGTGAAACGATAGCACTCGCCGAGGAATGCAGCGCCATTCTCCGAAACAAGTTGCCCCCGAAGTTGAAGGACCCCTGAAGCTTCTCCATTCCATGCACCATAGGGGACATAGACATTGAAAAGGCCTTATCTGATTTAGGAGCAAGCGTGAGCCTCATGCCATATTAGGTTTACAAGTGGATGAACTTCGAAGAGCTCAAGCCCACCAAGATATCTCTACAACTCGCAGATTGTTCGGTAAGGTATCTGGTGGGTATTATTGAAAACATCCCCACCAAAGTAGGTAATTTTTGTATACCCGCAGATTTCGTTGTACTAGTCATAGAACAAGATGCTATGGTGCCTATTATTTTGTGTAGAACTTTCTTACCCACTGCAGGTGCCATGATCGACGTACAACAAAGGAAGCTCTCTCTACGTGTCGGAGACAAGAAGATAGAGTTTAATTATGGACCCTCCTTCAAGGAGTCTTGTTTTAGAGTTGACTTTTTAGAAGAATTAGCTAAGGATACACTTGATCAGGTAACTATCTTTGACCCTCTTGAGAGATGCTTGATGCAGGTTTGCTAGGACGTAGGACTCACAGACGAAGAAGCCGAGCTCTACGCAGAATTCATGAGTGCCATTGAGGCGCTATGGGATGCCCCACATGAGGAGATTATACGCGAAACACATGCTGATTTCGCAGTGGAGAAGGTGCATAAACTCGAGCTCAAACCTCTCCTTTCTTCTCTTCAGTATGAGTATCTTGGATGCAATGAAACATACCATGTTATTGTGAATGCTAACTTGATCGCATATGAGACGCCTAAGCTACTTGCTTGCCTAAGGAATCATAGAAGAGTGATCGGGTACACCATCGACGATGTCAAGGGACTTAGCAATTCATTATGCATGCATAAAATTCTCATGGAGGATGGCCACAAACCTCCATCAAAGCTCAAAGGAGGCTGAACACGAATTTGAAAGAGGTAGGGAAAAAGGAGATCCTAAAACTTTTGGAAGTAGGTATCATTTATCCTATCTCGGATAGCAAATAGGTGAGCCCTATACGTGTCGTGCCAAAGAAAGGAGGAATGACAGTAGTACGCAACGCGAACGACGAGCTTCGGCTCGAGGCCTATGAGAACTCTAAGATCTACAAGGAGCGCGCTAAAAGATGGCACGACAAGAAGATCATCCCTCATGAATTTCAGCCAGGTGATTTGGTTTTGCTCTTTAACTGTCGTCTTAAGCTTTTTTCAGACAAACTACGGTCTCGTTGGCCTCGTCCTTGTTAGGTATGAGAGGTATTCTCGCATGGAGCAGTGGAGCTATGGAGCGAGACAAGTGGACCGTTCAAAGCTAATGGTCAGAGACTGAAGCTCTACCATGTTGCTCAACCGGTCAAAGACAGAAACTCCATTTACCTTTTCGATCTACCCGTCGCGAACATATGATGCATGGAGACGTTAAGCTTAAGGACGTTAAATAAGCACTTTCTGGGAGGCCACACAGCATTTTATTTTCTCATTTTCGTAGCTCTTTAGTTTAAGACTTAGATTAAAAAAAAACAAAGTATGAGTAAACATGATCACTCTTTTGTTACCCTCCATCAGAGCTTCACGTCGAGGATGTCGTTCGATTCAAGTTTCGGGGAGCAACTCACATTTGTCAGGTGATTTTGTTTCATTTTCTTTTTCTTTTTCTCTTTGATTTATTAGTTTTTTAAGCTTAGTTCTAGTTTGATTTTGTTTTCTCGAGTCAGAGTCGTCCCAAGCACTTGTCCGGTTCCATGTTTTGAGATGAACCCTGAACCTAGTATGTTTGAGAAGCTAGCCTTTTCTGTGATATTTGCATGTTTGAGCTTAGGTTTTCCTAAATGTTAGAGCTTATTAGTCGGTTGAATAGCGAAAGGGTCGTAGTTCTTTGGGATTCCTAGTGTTGCCCGTGGGACGTTTAGACGAGGTTGCTAGCTAATTTCTTGTTCATTCTCTCTAGCCAGATGATTACACTTCGTGTAGACGATGCTTTACATCTTTTATGAGGATAGTTAGATCATATGAAAATGGGCTTGTTTTTGCAGAATAAGAGCACACACTAACACTCCGCTGCCGAGAGAACTTAATGCCTAAAAGCATGATCTAAAATCGATATGAGTGCATCGACCTTGACACATTTTCGAATGTTTGGGTCTAAGTGGTGGATTGGAGATCATCTTTTTACATCCTAAGGGCATGGAACAATAGAAAAGCCATCTACTCCGGAGCTCTCCTGAATGAGATGCAAGAGTATACCGTCACTAGTAGTGTGGGTCTAAGTAGAGGTTGGATCTCTTCAAATCCAACATTTTAGAAACTTAGTGTGTTTGCATAACATAAAAAAGAGAAGAGAAGAAAAAGAGAATAAAGAAACAAACAAGCTCATAAACGAAACAAGAATCCTTTTTTATTATATGTTTAACACTTGTGTGAAGTCTTGTTCTGTGGAGAGAGTTGTGATTTCTTGCTTGGTTTTCCCTTAATTTGATTTTCCGTGGGTAGCCATGGTGAACCTAGGATTAAGACTAAAAAGTAATAGGCCGAGTTTGCTCACAACTTGCTAGTAGATCGATTAGGTTTGCTTTGGCGGTGTCTCTAGGAGAAAAGGGGAATTCTTGGTTTTGTATCTCCTATGTGTTCCATGCTTACGTTTGCTTAGGGACAAGCAAACATTCAAGTCTGGGAATTTTGATCAACTCGTTTCATACTCGTTTCTCGCATGATTATAGAGATGTTTGTGATTATAATTGCAATGTTTACGTGTGATTTTGTATTTGTTTTACATTTTTTGTATTCACATGTTCCTATAGGATTTTAGGTATATTTGGTTCGTTTCAAAGCTAATGAACATACACATGATGAAGTACGAGTGTCGAGGATTACAATGAAGTAAATGGGACGAGAAATGGACAAGAAATGAGCAAGATATGAACTGCCAAAACGGGGGACATGCATGAACGAGCATGGTGAACCGCACAACCGGCATAAACTTGGCAGATTTCTCCCGAGAACAATGCAACGCCCGGGCTTACACGCTGCACGATCGAGCAAGGCCAAGTGGAAGAAACCCAGTTGGGCCCATTGTCAAGCCCGGTTGGGCACACTAAACAGAACAATGCCCCGAAACGAAGTCATGGCTCGGGCGTATGCAAAACCCAGGCGATCACTCTTTCGAAGAAGTGCTGGACCGAGCTGTATGTGGTGCCCGGTCGAGCGCATAACCATAACACGAAAAAAAAGAAACGTGATACGCCATTAGAAGGAAAAAGGAAACATGGATGTGGCTCGCACAAAAAGGAAAGAGAGGCAGCCCGGTCGGGCATGGGGTCAAGCCCGGTCGGGCACAATTCAAAGCAAGTTTCCATTTCTCGGTTTGAACTGAATTTTGACGGGAGGAGGTTCCCAACATTTTATTGGAAGGCGGAGGGAGACTCTCTCAGTTTGTTCATCACCTTAAGAGCATTCTTAGCAACAGACATTCAAGGAGCATTGGAAAATCGATCCGAACCTCATTTTGCTTGATTTCTATGCTCTCTAGATTATCTATTTCTTTCATGATGCTTTGTTTTAAACTCAATTCTAAATAGTAGTTTTGTTCTAGGAGAAGGGATTATCCCATGGCAATCCTGGAATCCTTTTTGATCAATTTATGAATACAATTTTCTATTTTAGGTTATCTATTCTTTGTCTGAGCATTTGAACGTCGTGTATTTGCAAAGGCAAGTAATGAATGTTTTAGGGGTTTAGGAGAAGGACCGAAAGGATAATTCTAATCCCCAGACATTTAGGTTAAAACAACTGAGACTAGGTCACAATAGTATAGTAGTAATGGTTGAGGGTTTGAATCGGATGAATCACAAAACTTGATGGGTTTAGGTTAAGGTATCAGCCACGAAAGTAGGGGATAAGTTGACTAAATCACGTTTTTTATGCCTTGAAAGAGGGTAGAAATCATATTAGGATCGTCCGCTTTAGATGCCTTGATTGATAATGCATGATTAGATTGATTGTTGGTTCCAGAGAGCCTTGTGGTGAACCGTATCCTAGAGCAATTGTCTGATTGCCGAGAACTCGTTAGTTTATTGTTTTTAGTTATTTGATCTCAAAACCATATTCGTTGGTAGCAAGTTTTATTTGTTTGTTTGAGTTTAGTTTGTGTTGTGTAGTCCATGTGGGATCGACACTAGATTACTACACACGTGCCATGCATTTGCGGGTAGTTTAGATTAATTTCTTTTTTCACTTGAACGTGGCATCATATCACGATTTTAGATTGTAGTATATTAGTTTATTTTTCAGTCTTTCATGGCTCATATTTGGTCATTGTACTCTACCCGCTTGTTTGGTGAATTTTGGTCATGGACAAGATGTAAATGAATAGTATTTTTATGCTTCTTTATCGTTTCTCTTCAGATGTGGCTATATCTTTTGGCGAGATGTAAAAGATCAGACTCAACATAATGGTCACTTGCAATGCAATATGTAGTTTCAGCTTTTAAACCGCTTAAAACCTTTTCAGTGTGGTCACTTGTTCCTCTTCACATTAAGACATATCCTAAGCATCTTCATATCCTAAGCATCTTCATATCCGTGTAATAATCCTCTACACTTATATTTACATGGGAAGTCGTCTTAAAATTGATATACCTCTTAGTGCAATGTACCTAAGTTAGAGCAAACGTTTACGCATCATGACTCTCATTTCATCTCACGTCTCAATAGAAGTTTGTCACTTCTCCTTGCGAAATGATGAGTTGAACCACCATGCAAGGGTGTATTCCCCAATCCTATCATTTGTTAGTATTCCCCAATCTTATCAGTTGTTAGTTCAACATTTTTTTATATATCGAATTACCAATGGCAATAAAAACTCCTCACTCATTACTACTATTCTAAGTCAGCCTTAAGAATGCTTCGCTATGTGAATGATGGTATGTTCTTTTCTATGTTGCTAATATCATCATCGGATGCTCGCAAGCACTATGTAATGGATGTTGAGCTCTCGGTGGTTAAGAAATCTCATCCTCCGAATCCGCCCTCTCGGTTATGTTTACTTGATCATTAAAGACGCTATTGTCACCCTCAAACCAACCACCTTGAAATCTAGCAAATTGGTTTACAAGACGTTAATCTAATCCTTGTTTGAGTGTTATTTCAATTGAGCTACCGTTCAATTGACTTAAAGATGGTTTTCTCCATCTACTTGTTGATGTGCTTCTTTGTGTGAAATATCTAAAGTTTTAAGAATTCTCAAGAAAGTGTAGGCGCTCAAATTTTGTATCTAAACTAAGCGTTCTTTGTTTGGCTTGATCAAACTATAAACCAACTCAATACTTCAAATTACCTTATCGAAAGATAAATCAAACGCAAAATAGGTTACGTGTAATGCAAGTATTCACTCAATTATTTTTTCCTTTGGTTTCTTTCCTTTTCTTTGCTTCATTTTTTATTTATTTCATTTCCCTTTTTTCCTTTTTTTTGGTTTTGTTTGTTTTCGGTTTTCTTTTTTTCTTTCTACAAATCCAAACATATAAAATAGTTTAGCAACATCTCTAAAATAATATATATTACGAAAAAAGGAAACGAATTGCAAATTCCTCGACAACGTAACACTAGCACAAAAGCACGAACTACCTTAAATAACACAAGACACAACAAAATACCTACTAAAGCAGTTCTATCCGACGAAAAACAATAGCCAAGACCAACCTCTATTGAGTAAATGTAACGAAGATATTTACAAAATCAAGAGTAACATAATTTAAAATAAAATATTGAATTTCAAAACAAAAGTACATAACTAAATGCTATTATGTACAAATTGTTATTATGATGGAATCTTATCAAATTTGAAATCCTGATAATACGGCACATAATATATGGAGCTTGTGGTAATGTTTTAACAACTGCATTCTCGTCCTAGTTGGCGATCGAAATATCAGTTGGCTATTACTTGCAACTTGTGATAAATTGTTACCAAATAAATAACCGCAATTTGCGCCCATTATTCAGTTAGCAGTAGCAAAAACCTATGATGTGATATGGGCAACATAAAGTTGCACAAACGAAATGACTCGTTAGCAATTGCAAGCTATCGTAGATTGCGAAAAATATCTTCATGTCTCAATGTTAAGTATATGCGATTGATGATTCCATCAAAATTGTGATTGATTAAATAAACAATTTTATTATATTTACAATCCGTTTGAGTACATTAAATTTAAAAATTTACAATTAAACTAATATAAAACTACTAATTAAAAATATATTTTTTAAAAATTAGTTTGTTTCAATAAATAAACTAATTCCCATGCTTAAAATTTGTTTGAAATAAAATAAGTGGTTCAATAATTTTAAAAAATATAGGAAATATACATTCTCGAAGAAATATGAGAGATCTTCGTGTTCATTAAACCTCAGTGGGCTTGACTGGTAGAATCAATACGTTTACATATACAATTGGTGGCGTTCTTGATTGTAACGGATGACATTTTGTTTCATTATGACTGACTGATGGAATCATTGTGTTTGAAAGAAATTGCGAGGTGTTGCGATTTGGAGAAAATGATAACCATTATAATTTCGTTTTAGATAAAATTATAAAAAATGCATTTATTATTAATAAATCAATGTATTTAAATTTTGTTAATTTTAAAAACATAATCAAATATCTTATAATATAAACCATAATAACAAATTTATAAATTTTAAAAATATTTACGTATACACATTCGTAAACATAATCAAACATTTGCCATCTCGGACATGAACTTTTCCTCGTATGTGTATATATATGTAGGACCTTGTATAAAAGAGTCACAACCCGATTTCATTTCAGTCTCTCTCTCAGACTAAAGAAACGCATCTCGACGTATAACCACATTTTCATCTTTGTCTTCTAGCTTTCTCACATCTGTCCAAATAATTTGAAATATATTGCTAACCGAAAAATGATTTCAAGGGAAAACAAACTTGTTTTATCAAGTTTACCGACAGTATTTCCTTCCCAGCAGTGGGGTTTGTAAAATATCTATTCCAGGGAATACCAATGTGTTCAGGTACCTCGTTCTTTCTTAACTGGATCCCCCAAATGACTAAAGCCAAACTTACCAGTCCATGCATCCAAGAAATCTCGAATGGGAGAGATAACCAATTTCTCTACCTTGAAAGAACGCATAACCTTCAAGAACAAGAAAAGGAAAACCTAATTCGTTAACATTAAAGAACAAAGAACAATATGATGTTGCAGAGCCTCCAAAACCAGGCTCTGAATCCCTCAACTAGCTTCAATTCCTCCTCTTAAATTTAGCACAACATAGCATAGTAACTATATACCACAAACTATACTTCCATACATTAATCGAAAACTATGTCTCTTAGCAAAATGATACCATATAGTACCAAACAATAGTAGCTTTGATGAGAATCAAGTCGTGGCTCCACCATGGATCATACAAGGGTTAATCACGAGGATGAAAGAAAAGGACCTAAGGAATTTGCACATTCTAATGGATATAAAAAGGATGACCTGTGGGTGGACAAGGACATCAAGACGAGATGAGTTGAGACTGTGAAAATGAAGAGACAAGTCAAAATGAATCAGAAGAGAATTCGGTTCTATATTGCATTGATTTGTTTTACATATTTATAGTAGTTACAAGTGCATTGCATGACAAGTAGAAATAAATGATAAGGTTGGAGGATAAGAGTTGAAAGCACTTAAGAGAATTGGTTGGAGGATAAGGATTGAGAGCATTTAAAAGAGGTGGTTGGAGGATAAGGGTTGAGATCACTTATGGTTGATTGCATGGCATGCGAATGTGCCTCGTTAAAACCTTTTCCAAGACAAAACTGTGTGAGGAAAATCTCAGAGAAGGAAAAAGAGTACACCATACTCGTTTGTCATCATCGCATGCAACGGAGCTTGCCGTCGTTTACGGCTGATGGAGATCAAGGAGATTGATTCTGTCATGAAGATTTTGATAAACTTGTTCGTTTGTGGCTTTAGTGAATATGTCTGCGAGTTGGTCGAAGCTTCGAGTGTAGGGTGTGTATATGATATCGTCGTCAATCTTCTCACGACTGAAGTGATAATCCATTTCAATGTGTTTTATCATTTCGTGAAAAACTGAGTTTGCAGCAATGTGGATAGCAAGTTTGTTGGAGTAGTGTTAAGGGTATTGGTGTAGTTGCTTCAATGCTGAGATCATGGAGAAGGGCTTTCATCCAAACGAGCTCACAAGTGGTGTTAGCCATGGCACGATATTCAGTTTCAATGGTGAATCGGGCAACGACGCTTTATGTCTTGCTTCTCCAGGTGACTAGATTACCAACAATGATGGTGCAAAACCAGATGGTGGACTTCAAATCAAGTCTATCACCTCCTAATCAGCGTTGCAGTATCCTAGGATGTTGGTGTGTTCGTTGCGTTCCATCCAAATGGCTTTCTGAGGGTTCCTTTTAGATACCGAAGAATGCGTTGACCATGTTCCAATCTTGTTCTGTGGGAGCGTGCATTCGTTGGCTCATCTGCTTCACGGCAAAGTATATATCAGGGCGTGTAATCGTGAGGTAAATGCGTTTTCCTATAGTTCGTTGGTATTACCCGACATCTTGGAGAGTTTCCCCCTTCCAAAGGTCGTTCTATTTTTCCTCGATTGGTGTAGAGACTTGTTTAGCTCCGAGTTTTTCTACATCACTAAGGAGATCAAGTGTATACTTGCGTTGTGAGAGAAATAAGCTCGTGTTTGTAACAATAACTTCTATGCCAAGAAAATAACGAAGTTCTCCGAGATTCTTAATATCAAATATTTTTCGGAGATTCTTCTTTGTCGTTTCAATGCATTGTTATTATTATCGGTTATAATAATATCATTGATATAAACGATTAGAACGACGCTATCTGATTCGTTATGCATGAAGAACATGAAATCATCAGCTTCGCTTCTTGTAAAGCCATGACAACGGAGAGCATTGTGAAGCTTATATACCAAGCACGTGGAGATTGCTTAAGTCCATAGAGCGCCTTTCTTAGTTCGGACACATGGCCATCGACGATGGGAAGACCCAGAGGTGGATGCATGTAGATTTCTTCAGTGAGATCTCTATGCAAGAACACATTTTTTACGTCCATCTGCCACAATTCCCAATTTAAATTAATACCAATGGAGAGAATTATATGAACAGTGTGCAGTTTGGCTACCAGAGCAAAGGTTTCAATGTAATCTTCATCGTATGTTTTTGTGAAATCTTTGGTGATGAGTCTAGATTTTTATCTCTCTATTTCTCCTGAGTTGTGGTATTTGATCTTGTAGATCCATTTACAGCCGACAACTTTCTTTTTCTTTGGAAGAGGGACAATGTCCCATGTGTTGTTTTTTCAAGTGCTGAAATTTTATCGGTCATTGCCTCTTCCCATTCTTTAATGCCTTTAGCTTCTTTATAAATATTCGGTTCTTGTATATGATCAATTTTACTAAAAAAATCTTGATGGTTAGAGGGAAGATGAAAAATATCATAGTAGTCATGAATCGAATAGACAACAGCAAGCTCATTGATGGTGAACGATTTATCTCTCCATTCAAAAATTGGTGCACGTCATCTGGAACTTCTGCGAAAGGTGATGGGTTGAGCACTAGTTTGATTAGCTTGTTTCTCTAGATTTTCCTCTTCGGACTCATGATCCTGCAGATTAGATGCACTAGAGTTATTGTGAGACTCATTAGAATAAGATTGTACCTTAGATCCATGAACTCCATTGTCACGATTGATGGTATATGTTTCTTTCTCAGTAAGTTGTTTGTTTCTTTGAGCTTTAGTATTTGAATCAGCATTGTCTTGACTTGGACTTGGTGCTTCGTCGTCACTTATTCTTTGTTGTTGGGACACTTTTCGGGTTTCTCTGTTAGACTCTTGAAGTTTGGACACAAGAATAGGCAAAGATGAGTTGATATCATATGAGGTGCTTAGATTTTCTAAGTCCTTCCAGTTTTTGCTATCATAGTAGCCCTTGCTTTCGTCGAACTTGACATCTCTGGAGACCAGAATACACTTGGTTTGTGGCTGATAGCACTTATAGCCTTTCTGCGTGTTCGAGTATCCGAGATATATGCATTTGCTACTCCTTGGTTCTAGTTTGTCTCTTTGTCTATCTGCAAAAAATACATAACACACACGTCTACGGAGATAGTTAATGTCAAGTTTCATTTTATTTAAAACCTCATATGGAGACTCATTTTTCAAGCATCTTGTGGGAAATCGATTAATTAAATGGCATGCAACAATCACAGTTTCTCTCTAAAAGTGTTTTGGCACATTCCTATAGAACATTATTGTTCGTGACACTTCCACGAGGTGACAATTGTTTCGGTCAGCGACTCCATTTGTTTCGGAGTGTATGCCCATGAAGTTTGATGTATGATCCTGTGTTTAGCAGTGAATTGCCTGAAAAGATTGTTAACATACTCCCCGCCATTATCCGAGCGCAATCATTTGATGTGAGCATTTGTATTGTGTGGATACATAACTGTGAAACTTGGAAAAGGCGTTAAACACATCACTTTTGTAGTTTAAGAGATAGATCCAAGTGTACTTAGATTTCTCATCAATAAAGGACACGAAATATTTTTTGTTATCTCTTGTAAGACAAGGAGCAGTCCAAACATCTGAGTGAATGAGTTCAAAACACCGAGTACAAGTAGTAATAGATTCGGGAAAAAAACAATACAATGCTTTCCTAGAATACAAAATTCACAAAACACATAATTGTATTTGACACTAGGAAGAAAAACATTGAGAGCTATTAATATGGGGGTGCCCTAATCTAGCATGCCATAAGAAAACCATCACTATTATTGAAAGCGAAAGCAAAGCAAACCACGTAATAATTCTTAGACTCGAGTTTCTCCTGAACATAGAGACCGTCTTTGAGAATTCCATGACCAATGAACTTTTTGTCTCAATATCATGTAACCAAAAGCTTCGAATATTAATGAAAATGGTGCAATTGAGGTCTTTAGCTAACTTTGGAGCAGATATGATATTGTTTGAAAAATCGAGTACATATAAAGCCGTGGTTTTTTTAATCAAAGATCTCTAAGTCATCGAAACCTTTTATGGGAATCTAATCTCCATTAGAAATAGAGACAGTGCCAAAAAACGGTCTTAGATTGTTTAAAAGACATTCTTTTGTGACCACATAATTTGTGGCATCGGAATCCATGATAATATGATGTTTGATATGAGAGGTAAGAGACATGTTACCAGACTCGTTGTTGTATTTCAAGGTTTGAGTACAGTTGCTGAGCATTGTGATTATCTGCTCTAGATGAACCTTTGTAACGTATTAGGTGGAAATAACATTATGAGCCGCTTCTTTAGCCAGAGAATTTTCTCCCACACGCCTTTGTTTGAGATGGGGATGAAGCAGTCGACATATGTCTGTTGTGTCGCCCTTCTTCTTGCAAAAATCACATTGAAAATTATTTTTGTTTTGTTTCTGATTAGCCTTGCTATAATGAGCAACGTCATTGGGACCTTGAAAAAGGCGATTTGTTCCTTCTTCCTTTTGGATCAGCACGTAAATCTCATTCATAGAAGGCACCTTATCAAACTTGAGAATGTGGTGAATGAGAATGTTGAAAGAGCTGTTGAGGGAAGACAAGACACAGCAAACATGATCTTGTTCGTTTCTCTCTGCAATGTCTTTGGGATCACTGGTGACATGACGCAACTCATTAAACTCATTCCAAAAAGACTTGAACACGCCAAATAGTTGTTAAGTAGAGAATCTCCTTGTTGGAGGCTTCCTAACATATTCTTGCCATCAAACACGCGGATGAGGTTGGAAACTTTCCCATAGATACGTTCCAAGGTTTCCTAAAGCTCCTTTGCGGTTGAGGCTTTGATTTAGGAGAATAAAATAGATTCTTCTAGCGAGCTTTGAATGATAGCAAGGATAGTTTGATCATCTTTATACCATTTTTCTTTACTGGCGCTGGAACTTGCTTGTGCAGCTTTAGTGGGAGCTTTTTCACCACCAGCAGCTTCCCTTTGTTGAAAATTAGATATATGGTTCCACAAGCCTCTACAACTTATAGCAGTTTTAACGAGACTTGATCATATGATATAGTTTTCTCCAATGAGAACCATCGGAATAATCTTTTGGGAAATTTTGCCCATGATAGGAACAAAGAAAAGAAGGAGAACAAGGAACAAAATCGAATAGAACCGAACAGAGCAGAGCAATAGAATGGATCCTACAGCTCCGATACCATGTGGAAATGGAGACACAAATAAAAAAGAATCAAAGGAGAATTTTGTTCTATATTGCATTGAGTTGTTTTACATATATATAGTAGTTATAAATGCATTTCATGAAAAGTAGAAATAAATGAGGTGGTTGGAGGATAAGTGTTGAGAGAACTTAAGAGAAGTGGTTGGATGATAAAGGTTGAGAGCACTTAAGAGAGGTGTTAGAGGATAAGGCTTGAGACTATAAGATCCACTACAAGGAGAAAAGGTTAGACAATCGAGAAGTTGAAAAAGTTAACAACGTTTGGCCCGAACAGTGATTCGCTAGACTCGAGCGAATCTATTTGAGAGGAGATAGTCGATGCGCTATGCTCGAGCAGAACAACACTTAATCCAAACAAACTCACTAGACCAAAGGAAAATGCAGAAGGACTGACCGCTCGACCCGAGCACTAACGAACTCAATCGAGTTTTGGAGAGCTCAACCGAGCGTTATTGTTGCTTGACTAAACATACTTTATTTTTTTCCAAATTTAGGGTTAACACTTAAACGACACTCGACCGAGCAGTTTAACCACTTGAACGAGCATTTTACTAAGGTTTCGTTAAGTTATCTTATTTATGTTTATTTCCATTATTATTTTGTCCCTATAATAGAGGAGCCTTTGTATGACATTATCACCTAATTTTTTATTATGAAATTTTCTTTTTCTTTGCTAGTCCTCGAGATTTTGCTATCGACTCTTGGAGAGATTTTGAGTTTTTCTTCGACTTATCAACACTAGATCACAAGTGTCATGGTGTTATCCATGGCATTTAAGGTACTTTTGTTCGGTTGTAGTATCAGATGTCCTTTCTTTAGGAAGACAAATTTTAAGTTCAACTATCGGCTTGCTAGTGGGTTTCATTCCAATTTCATCTTTCTAACAATAAATTGTTGATTTAGGATCATATCAAGGGGTATCAGAGTCTCATTTTTACGTTAACCTATCCAGTTTATTCTTATCTTTTTTATTTTTTTTTATTCTAGTTATATTGTTTTTCTTTAGTTTGATTTAGTTTTTTTTTTTATTATTTTAGAAAATGAAAGAAACAAAATAAGGAAAGAATATAATAGGGAAAAAAGAAGGATAAGAAAAGGAATGCCAAAAAAGGAAAGAAGAAAAAGGAAAACAAAGAAAATGAAATGATAGAAAATAGAAAAAAGTCATAGAAAAGAAATAGAAATTTCCAAAAGCTAGATTAGGAAAATTAAACATAGCAAAGAAATTTTACGCTTACGGCGAGGGAGCAGCTTCGATACAGTTGTTGATGAACGTATTCAAGCGCATGAGGCAAGACTTCAACCAATGACTGGATCGGATGGAGGAAGCAAACTATGGTCATCGCCCAGAGCACCCACATACAATGCCACTTAAAGTTTTTATCCATACTCTCTAGACATTGATGAAGACGAGTATATCGACATGTTTGATGAGGGTTATGATCATCCTGAAAGGAACCACCAATGTGCAGGACCTCAACTCAATAATGATATTAGAAGCATCAAGATGAACATTTCTATGTTCATCGGAAGGAGTGATCTCAAAGCCAACATGGAATGGGAACAGTAAATGGAGATAGTTTTCAAGTGCCACCGTTACTCGAAACTTAAGAAGATAAAACTGGCAGCAGTCAAGTTCAGCGATTATGCACTAACATAGTGGGACCAACTCACGTATTCTTGAAGGCGTCTTGGAGAGCATGCAATCACCACTTGGGATGAGATGTGTACCATCATGCGACATCAATTTGTACATTCTCACCATTATCGAGAGGTCAGTCAACGTTTGAGACAATTGGTACAAGGTAGTAGGAGCATGGAAAACTACTACAAGGAGATGGACATCCTCATGCTATGCGTCAATATCATCGAGGATTACGAGGCCACAATAGATCGTTTTATAGGAAAAAATCTCGATATCAAACACCACGTAGAAACCCATCCCTACGTGAATATTGAGGATCTTCTTCACTTGGCTACAAAGATTGAAAAGTAACTCAAACACAAAGGAAGGGCAAGTCATGAGCATAAGAGGTCAGACATACACTAGTAGCAAAATTAATCCAAAACCCGAGGCTTCAAAACTAAAACCGCATATTACCCATGAAACACCTACACATAATAGAGATATTATTTGCTTTAAATGCCAATGATTTGGACATTACACCAACGTTTGTCCGAACAGGAGGACCATGGTCGTACATGCAGATGGAGGTTCTGAGACCCTCATATGAGGATATGGAACCTAAGGTTGCAGAGTCAGATGAAAGTGCTGAGGAGTATGAAACTGCAAAAGGTGAATTGACTGTTGTATAGTGAGTCCTTAACCTACATGTTGTAGAAGATGTGATAGAGCCGCAAGAAAACATCTTCTAAACACAGGGGCTTATCAAAGAGAAGGTGTGCAGCATCATCATAGATGGTGGCAATCGTACGAACGTGGCAAGGGCTACGCTTGTTGATAAGTTAGGACTCATCACCATGAAGCGTACCAATACCTACAAGCTTCATTGAATAAACAATAATGGGGAGACTAAGATACATCATCAGGTAAATGTGTAATTCATTATTGCAAATAAAAAATAATATTCTATGTGACGTTATGTCGATGCAAGCTTCACACTTATAGCCGAGAAAATTTGATACATAAGCTCAACACGATGGCGTCAGCAACAAATACAAGTTCAACTTCAAAGAAAAGCAAGTTCAGTTAACACCCCATACACCCAAAGAAGCCTACAAATATCAACTGCACCTACAGAAGGAGGAACGACACAAAAGAATGAGTGACCATGAGGAAGATCATCAAATTAGTGAGTCCTTAAGAGAAACAAAAAAAAAGTCTATGAGTTAAAAATCATGAGCAATAATTTTCTTTCCATCCGAGCGAGTAAAACGTCCTCGATGTTCTTGTTTTATCAGCCAATGAATGTACTTACGACCAAAGAGGTGATAATACCTAACACCTTAATTTCTTCCTTCTCCAATGTTGCTCATCCGTTGTTTTAGGGTTCCCACAATAGAGTTTCAAAGAAAGCACCACCTGATGAGGGGCTAGAAATGAAAGCGGTGGTGGAGCCTAGCGACTAATGAACAAACAAAAGACTCAAATAATACCATACCCAGTAACAACATTACGAATGTTAGTACTCATCATATCAACTTGGATCGTTTTGATGCAACTAAAGGACTGGATTTGAGGAATCCTTTGTTTAAAGGAGGGGGATAATAAGAACCTGATAGTGACTCCCCCATGGATCATACAAGGGACGATGATGATGATGAGAGGAAAAGAGCCGAGGGATATGCGCATTCAAATGGACATAAAAGGATGAAATATGAGTAGACGAAGACATCAAGAGAAGCTGAGTTGAGACTAGAAGGTCCATCTACAAACAAAAAGGGATGAGAAGAGATAAAAGCTGAAGAAGTTAACAATGCTCGGTTCAGTCAATGATTCATCAGACTCGAGCGAAGCAACTAAAATGAAGATAGACGATGCACTCCGCCGATCAGAAGAGCGCTCGATCTGAGCAAGCTCACTAAACCAAAGGAACATACATAAGGACTGACCACTCAGCCTAAGCACTAAAGGACTCTACTGAAGGTTGGAGAGCTCAACAGAAAATTACTGTTATTCCGCTGAACTTACAGTATTTTTTCAAATTTAAGGTTAAAACATAAATGGTGCTCGATCAAATAATTGCACCTCGACCTAGCATTTTAATTGGGCTTACTTAAGTTATCTGATTTCAATTTATTTCTTTTATTATTTGGTCTCTATAAATAGAGAATCCTTTGTATGAAATTATCACCTAAGTTTGTATCAAATGACATTGTCCTTTTCCTTCCTAAGCCTCTAGATTTAGCTATAAAAATCTTGGAGAGGTTTTAAATTCTTCTTTGACTTATCAACACTATATCATAAGTGTTGTGGCATCATTTGTGACATTTGAGATTCTCTAGACGAGTTAGAGTCTGGGTTTAGGACGCCATTTCTTCGAAAAGACAAGTTCTATATTCTATTATTGGGTGGTTAGTGAATTTTATTCCAATTCAATTCTCCTAACAATTAAACTTCGATCTAGGATCATATTGAACTGCAAAATATAGATAACAAAATTATCCCCTCGCCTCTCTTTTCATTATATTTCTTCACATTATAACAAATAAAAAAGGAAATGCTTAACATTAGATCTAGAATCACAACTCAGAATTTCTAATAAGAGACAAGAAAATCAGAAATCCAAATCTTATTTCCAACTAATTATGAATCTATAAGGTAGATATAATGAAGAAGATCTAAGATGTTCAAGAACATAAAAAATAACATATCAAATAATAGAAACATAACTAAAACTCAAAGGAAACAAGGATTTAGAACACTTGAAGTAGGGTAAATGATGGTAGTCGACCTGAACTGAAGTGATCACCTTCCAACTACAAAACATAGAAATTCAAGAAAATATATGAATAAGTAGCAACCGGGAAGGTTTGTCGACGATGATAATCAAGAGAACCTAATAAAAAGAAGCAAAGAGGGAAAATAATCGATCGTACCGGTGAGATATCCGACAACAAGGATGTTAGGAGGATGAAGATTATATTAACGTTTATGTCTTTAATTCAATAATAAAAACTTACAATTAAAATATGAATTTTTTTTATTAAATTTCATATGGCTTTAATTCAATAAGAAAAACTTAAAATTAAATTCTCTGACTTTACATTATAACTTATATGCCCACATATTTCATGGGTCAGATAAAATATGTAATATTCTTCCACTTGGTTCATGTGATTATTAATAAACCAATAAACTGTAAGCGTGAATATTATAGAGACATCAATCATGATTTATTTTGATTGGATCACAATCGATTGTATCAAGGCGGTCATATATCATTTTTTTATTCAAAACTTTAATGACCAAAAAGCATATGAATAAATAATGTCTCATTAACCATTATTTATACAACAACCATAATGATAACATGACTAAAAAATCAAATAGAAAAAATATTATTTTAATTAAATTCAAATAGAATCATAAATATAAGAAGAAAAATAAGGGAACTTCAAAAATATTTTTGTAGGGCTAAAATGCTTCAAAAATATCATTGGCTGAAAAAAAAAGTTTCAACTTTAAATCTACCTTTAAAATATTGATAATCCCATATTATCTTTGTCGAAAATTTTTCTCTCTCCTCTAGAGCACCTCAATTTCTCTCTCTCCTGGGGCGCGAAAATTACAGTTTCTCCACACCACAACAGATTCGGCGAGAGTAGCTTGAAATCAGCATCAGATTCGCTGCCAATAGGTTGAAATCGTTTGTTGTCAACAAAGAAGCTTGCAATTAAGCACGTTTCGCATAAAAACCATGTATGTATAGTGAGTTTTTCGTGTTTCTCTTGTGTTTATTGCAATTATTGAAAACGAGTCTAAACAAGTCATATTTATTGCAATGTCAAAGGTGACAGAGTGGGTCACATAGTCGTAAGGTCGCACTGGGTCACAGAGTCTCATCGAGGGGTCAAAGGGATCAAGGTCGTCGCAGGGGTCCAAGGGTAAAGGGGTCGCAAAAGGTCAAAGGCTTGCAGGGGTCCAAGGGTCGGACGGGAAAGGGGTCGCAAAGGGTTCAAAGGGTCGCATGGGTCCAAGGGTTGCATGGGAAAGGGGTCGCAAAGGGTTCAAAGGGTCGCAGAGGTAAAGGGGTCACAAGGGTCCAAGGGTTGCAGGGGTCCAAAGGTCGCAGAGGTAAAGGGATCGCAGAGGTCGAAGGGTCGCAGGGGTCCAAGGGTCGCATAGGTAAAGGGGTCGCAGGGGTCCAAGGGTCGCATGGGAAAGGGGTCGCAAAGGGTTGAAAGGGTCGTATGGGTACAAGGGTCGCAAAGGGGTACAAGGGTCGCAGAGGTACAAGGGTCGCAAAGGGGTACAAGGGTCACAGAGGGGTCAAAGGGTTGCACGGGTACAAGGGTCGTACGGTCGCATTGGGTCACAGAGTCTCATCGAGTCACACGGTCGGAGTGGGTCACAGAATTTTACCTATCTTTTTATGTTTTTGTTACAGGTGTAATGGATACGATGGATGAGAAAATCACAGTGATTTATTTTTTGTATGATGGTAAATGGGAAAACCCCAAATGGAGAATCTGAATGGGTTGGTAGAGTTCAGGAAAACCAAAGAGTATTTTTCTTATGTCCTCCGGTTAGTCTGACATACCAGCAACTGATTGATGAGTTATGCGTAGAGATGATGGTGGGAAATAATACAACGAAGTTGAAGTTAAGCTATTTGCCCAATATTTGTGAAAATATGAAACCAAAATATATAATAAATGACAAAAATCTTATTTGTTATCTGTTCGATCGCATAAGAGGAATTCGACCATTGTTGTATGTGGAGATAGAATCGACAAGTGTGAATTGTGAAATCGAAATTGAGAGGGAAATTGAGCCTGTAATTCCTGCTTTTGGAAGCATGCTAAATAAGGTGAGGATCGAGGTGTTGTAGATTATGATGATTGTGTTATTGTAGGTCCAGATAACAAAAGTAGAGTTGAGAGTAATCCGAAAAAAATAGATATTTTGGATTCGGATAATTCTGATAGTAAACATACAAGCAGGTTAAGAGAAGATGGTGGGTGTGCCATGAATGTGGTAGTTGATGGAGTTGTTTGTGGCAGTAATAAAGTTGATTCTGATGTGCCAACAGAGCATAAGTATGGTGATGGTGAGAACAACTCGGAAATGGTAGTTCACAATAGCGAAAATAATATCTTCGAGGTCGAAGATGGATTAGATCTTAAAATTGGGCAAGAGTTTGGTAGCAAGAAGGATGTACATGCATTTGTATGGAAGGGTTCAATCGAAGCTTCGTTTAGATATACAACATTGAGATCTGATACAAAGCTGTGGAAAGTACGATGCAAGTTTGTCGGAAATGGTTGTAAATGGAAATTACGCGTGGCAACAATCCCGAATTCCAAAAGGTTTAGTGTGAGAACACACCATCACATTCATAATTGTTCACCTGTATCTAAACGGACCGAAGCTACAAGGGGTACAACGCAAATGGTTAAGGATTATTTGAAAGAGGAATATGCTGGAAATTATGAAACACCTCCAGCAAAAGAATTGATGGCTCGTGTAAAAGCAAAATACGGTGCCAATGTATCGTATTTGATGGCATTAAGAGGCAAATGTGGTGCTCAAAAGGATATTCGTTGTGATGACTTTGAACATTATAGGAGGCTTCGAGGGTGGTTGCACATGTTTATAAAAAGAAATCTCGGATCTGTCGTAGATCTTCAGTACGACATTGATGGGAAAAGCTTCAAATACCTTTTTATGGCTGTCGGAGCGGCTATAAAGGGATGAAAATACATGGGTAAAGTGGTTGCTATGGATACGACATTTCTGATAGGAGTGTACAAGGGAGCGTTGATTGTGGCGACCGCGTAAGATGGTGAACATCACAAATATCCTCTTGCATGGGCAATAGTCGAGAGAGAGAAGGACGAATCATGGAGGTGGTTTATGTCAAGATTGAAATAGGTGATACCGGACGGAAGTGATGTCGTTGTGATATCCGATCGCCATAAAAGTGTGATCAAAGCAGTCAAAGAAGTGTATAAAGAAGCTGATCATGGTTTTTGTGTGCGTCATATATCGCAAAATATAAGGAGCTACGTCAATAAAGGCCATCGTAGAAAGACTTAAAAGGGTGATATTGTGGCAGAAATGTTCTTCAAATGTGCAGCAGCATACACGGAGAACGAATTTGAAGTGCTATACAATGATTTGAAGGCCAAGTACAAAAAATGACTTTTGTGTCTTTTGTGACCTCTGCGACCCTTGTACCCTTTGCGACCCATGTACCTTTGCGACCCTTTGACCCCTTTGCGATCCTCGTACTCCTGCAACCCTCGTACTCCTGCGACTATTGTATCCCCTGCGACCCTTGTACCCCTGCGACCCTTGTACCCCCTCCGACCCTCGTACCCCTGTGACCCTTGTACCCCCTGCCACCTTTGTAATGTTGTGACCTTTGTGACAATTTTTTACCTTTCTGACCTTTGCACAGGTATCCTAATGTTGCAAAGTTTAGAGAAAGAGGAACTCGATCCCGTTAAGTTGTCAAGATGCAAATTTAAGAGGGAAAGGTACAACTTATTAACCACTAATGGCGCCGAGTCAATAAAGTTCAACGTTGAAGAAGTCAAAAAAATTTACGATCCTAGGGCTTTTAGATATTTGTTTGGTAAAGACGATGGAATGGTTCAATAGGTATAGGTTGGAAGCAGCTACCGGTGATGATTCTAAAATGTTAACACCTTACGTTGAGAAAACCTTACATGAACGGATTGGACAGGGATCCAAGTATGATGTTATTGAATTGAAAAGTCTGAGTGATGAGTATGAGGTGAGAAATGAGATGGGTAAAAGATTTGTAGTGAGTCTTCAAAAAAGAACGTGCGAATGCAAAATATTTGATGTGGATAAGTATCCATGTAATCACGCAATTGCGGCGGCACATAAGGTTGGTAAAGGTCACAAGATACTTGATCTAGACATGGCGTTTGACTTACCAAAAAACCGTGTATCCGGTTCCTGATTGTAGTGATTGGGACATTCCCCCTTCAGTGACTGAATTTACGTTTCAACCTCCTATGCTGGCTCAGAAAAGGTAAAGCGGGAGGCCTAAAGAGAATCGTTATCCTGGACCCGGTGAGGCTCGCAGAAGTACCCCATCTTCGTCGAGACAAATCCCGTCTGCTTCGTCGAGAAAAACCCCGTCTTTGTCGAGACAAACCTAGTCTTCTTCGTCGATACAAAACCCATTTGTGTCGACAAAAGCCCCATATTCTTCGTCGTTACAAACCCCATCTTCAAAAGCCATCATCGCTGACAGTGTTTGGAACGTGACAACCGAGACAACGCCGACTTCAAAAAATGAAAGGTTTTTTAGTTAGTAATTATGCGACCATGCGACCCATGCGACCCTCAATTAGCATTAATTAGTTTGATGTTTTATCATTATAAACCCGTAAACTCGTCGATTTCGCATCTATTGATCCTTATATGTGACCATGTCACCCATGCGACCCGCCAAAATATCCGTCACCAAAATTCCTGCCAAACTTTTCATCATATTTGAAAATTTAAAAAAAAATAACATCTGCAGGTCATGTCTTTTCGAATTACAGCTGAGGGCGATTCGATATCCAGGTCATGTCTTTTCGAATTATAGTCGTTTCCATTTTTACAATAAGGACACACACACACACACACACACTCTCTCTCTCTCTAACTCTCATTCCATCAATTTTTCCAAAAATGTTACATTTTCCTTCTTTCTTCATAGAGATTTTTCCGTGCTATCTGGAAGAGAACTACATTGTAATCTTCTTCATCAGTCTCTCTGTCGGTATGTTACATGTAGAGAATGTAAAGATTTGACTTGTTTTTTCGGTTTTTGTTACAGGACATCCCGAAGATATTCTTCGATGATTATATATACGGGAAAACATGGGACAACAACACGACAACGCTTAAATCGAATGGGTCTAACAGAAGATGGGAAGTCAAGTTGGATGGCTCCAGATTCACTGATGGGTGGAAAGATTTCTCCAATGACATACACTTAAGTATTGGGGATTACATACTTTTCACTCACGAAGGTGACATGGTCTTTCACGTCACCTTCGCCACTCCTGCTCAGAGGATTTTATGAGAAACTGTGGTACTAGTCACTCGTTCGAATCTGACCGCAGATGCATTGGTAAGTAACTTCAATACGGTTTTATTCCTTGCTTGGTAAGGATTTTAATGATTTGTATTCCTTTCTTCGGATGTCGCAGACAGTTCCGATAGTGTTTGCGAGGTCGAGCGGTCTTTGCCATAGACGATGTAAGATATATCCGATGCTAGGATATTCCACGCCGTGGGAAGCAGATCTAAGGCACGTGGCACGTGGTGGCGCTTCCATCAGAAGGGGTTGGAGAAAGTTTTGTCTCGACCAGCGACAGACGGTTGGTTGTACCCTCGTAGTCGAAATATATGGACCAATACCTATCCTTCAGTTTTTCCCTAACAATGACAGTGTTTGATTTCAGTTGTGTTTTGTATTTGGATGGTTTTCATTTGTGTTTTGTATTTGGATGGTTTTCAGTTGTGTTTTGTATTTGGATGGCTTTCATTTGACAATGATTCAATAGTAAGTATTATTGTTTAGTATTGCTGTTTTTGTGGATTTACTATTCTTGTAACAAGTGTCGCGAGGATCAAGGGTGGCAGATGGACAAGGCTCGCACGGGTCCAAGGGTCGCAGAAGGACAAGGGTCCCAGGGGTCCAAGGGTCGTAGAGGGACAAGGGTCGCACGGGTGCAAGGGTCGCATAGGGACAAGGGTCGCATATGGACAAGAAATAATAAATTATTCATATTATTTATAAATAATTGTATTTGTAAATAATAAATTATTCATATTATTTTTTGGCACAAGGGTCGTAGAGGGACAAGGGTCGTAGAGGGACAAGGGTCGCAGAGGTATAACGGTCGTAGAGGTACAAGGGTCGTAGTGATCCGAAGGTCGTAGAGGTACAAGGATCGCAGATGTACAAGGGTCGCACGGGTCCAAGGGTCGCAGAGGTACAAGGGTCCCAGAGATACAAGGGTACAACCTCTACGACCCTTGTACCTCTGCGACCCTTGAACCTCTGCGGCCCTTGAACCTCTGCGACTCCTTTTATTATTATGAAGAAACTTTTAAAAAATAACAATGTAACAAATATTTAAATATAACAATGTCCCAAATATTTAAAAAATAACAATGTACCAAATATTTAAAAAATATCAATGTACCAAATATCAAGTTAATCTCAGGGTGGAGGGATATGATAACACGTAATCCGTTATAGTTTTTATGTCATTCTTAGGTCTAGTTTAGAGTAGTTTATTTACATTTCATTCATTTATCGATTATATTCGAAGACTTTATCCACATTTCGTGTTTTGTGTAGGAAACGAAGACTTGAAGAGAAACACGAGTGATTATGCAATCTAACCCCGAAAACGAAGTTGTGCAACAAGGTTCGACTTGTGCAAAGCCACGGATGGAAGTGAGCACTCAAACACCGAGCGAAAGGAGCGGAAACTACACCTCAAGCAATGCCCGCTCGGGTGACTAGGGAGTGCCCGGTCGGGCTATTTCATGCCAACCAACCCCGTAGCCTTACACGACTCGGGTGCTCAAGGGACATGCTCGGGCTCATGTGCCCGCTCGGGTGCCTTTGAAGTGCCCGCTCGGGCTGAATCATGCCAAGAAAGCCCCGTAGGGTTGCACGACTCGGGCTGATGAAGTGCACGGTCGGGTATGGTGCCCGCTCGGGCTCTTTTGTGTGTGCACGGTCGGGCATAGTGGTTACACGATCGGGTGCAAGGCATGCCCGCTCGGGTCACTCACTCCAACAAACTTTCCTAAGATCTAGATCGGCAAAATTAAAAGGGAAAATCAGATCTGAAAAGAGGGGGACGAACCAGAACACATCAGAGGAGATTGGGAGACATTAGGGCAAGGAGAAGAAGGAAGAAAACGACGGATCTACGGATCGGGAGCGAGAAGAATCTACCGAAGGCATCGGTTTATGAATAGGGAGTCATCTCTTTCTACATCTATGTCGAATCTAGACTTCTCTTGTGTTTCCTTGTCTGTATTTATGTCTGAGTAGATTCCTTGCCATGGGTTAGAGAGATTTGCTACGTTGTAATGAAGTCTTACGCTTAATGAATGGTGATGCTTAATGCTTTCATTACCTGTACGCCACTTGAATGAATGAATTTGGTTTCTATCATGTTTTCGGATTTCATGGTTGTTCTTAATGCTTTCTCTACCTGTACGCCACTTGATTGAATGATCTTAGAAATCTAATAAACCAACGCCAGGGCATTAGGTTTCGGAACATAGCCATGATTTAGGGTTTAGCCGGTTTAGAATCTACGCCAGGTCAATCGGTTAAATCTAGGGATTAGGATAGCGGACGTAATGCGTCTATGCATGTAAGATGCGCAATGGATACATTGGCATATGCATGCTAGATAGTGGACAAGTCTACGCCAGTCAGTTCCTATAGGAGAGCTTGAATTCCCTGAATCCATGATAGTGCCTTAGACCAATTATCCTTTTAGAACTTCATTACATCGTTATGCAAACTCTCGACACCCATGGTGCCTAGCCATAAAGTCTATTCTCTTCGATTTAGTTTAGTTCAGCTCAATCACAATCACAGCTTTAGTCACCTCGTACGTCTAATTCAATTAGTTTAATAGCTACGAAGTCGCATCAATTCCTTGTGTTCGACCCTAGTTGCTACACGATCCGTATTCTTGCGGAAGCGTTAGTCTAGGTTTTATAACTCGATATAACGCATATCAGGATACATTTTCCATTACTAAATACATCAGCCGCAATCTTCTCACGCATGGAAACAATATTTTCGTCGCAAATGCAGTCCAAATCATTACGTATTTTCATTACCGCGACTTCTTAGTATTTGTAGGAGTAAACACCACAGTCACTCCGCTTGCGTTCTGTACACCTTTATAATACTCATATTTTCATTTACCTTGTCTAGATGCCAAAGAAGGAAACCCTCCGAGAATGAACATCTTGGGGATAGCTTTTCTTAGATTCTCAATCATCAGATCGATATGCGTTTCCTTAAGCCTCATCTGGCAGTCGTATACCATGATGCATTTGGTTTTGAAATACGCTTTGATGGCTACCCAATGACATCCTGTATATCTACTACCACGCGATGGAATGTTTAGAACCACGACAAAGCCTTCGAAAGCACTAATTGGTTCCGTACTTTTTAATGGATACTTGCCATTCAAACAATCACTGAGAGGTTCCGGCAAAGTGTTCATATTCTCGTACGACCAATGCTTGAGGATCTCCGTGAAAAACATAGGACAAATGTAAAGTTTCTTAAATATCGCGGGGAAGGTCTTCATGTGACAATACTGCATCAACAACGCCTCCTCCAATTGCTGCAAAAAAAAACATTAACATACATGAATACATATAACACAAAATGACCTCTGTAACTTCGGGTTTAAAATAACTTACCTCATCTTCAAACCATACGTTGGGCGTTAATATAATCTTCCAAAACTCTGGTCCCCGGGAAGTATCTAGATTAGATTTCCACCAACTCTCATGTCTAGATTTCTTCAGGAACGTATATAGAGCAGTCAACCTTTCATCCTTTGCGTCAATGCACGAAGGTTCTCGGGTTATCGAACCCTTTTCTAATCCCTTGGGTGTCCACCAGAACGAAGGTTCTTCATCCACCTTTTTATCGGGTTCTTGAACCGCCTTTTTTCTGGTTCTTAAACAACCTTCTTTTTGGGTTCTTGAACAACCTTCTTTTCGGGTTTTTGGACTCCACCAACATCTTTCCCTCGCCCTTGCCCTCTCCCTCGCACTGTTCTTGCTCTTTTCGCCAGCGGAGGATCAACATATGCCTTCTATGGTCTTAAAACTCGTTTACGTACCGACAAAGGTTCAACATATGGCGCGGAATCCTTCGATAAAGGTCCAGCACCTTTATAAAATTTACTTCATTAAACATATGGCGATCGATGCGACCTTGCGACCAATGCGACCTATGCAGACCCAAACGACTCATTCGAACTTTTGTGACCCATTCGACCCATACGACCTATTCGACCTTTTGTGACCCATTCGACCAATACGACTCATTCGATCTTTTGTGACCCATTCGACTCATACGGCCCATTTCACCTTTTGTGACCCACTCGACCCGTACGACCCATATGACCCATTCGACCTTTTGTGACCCATTCTACCCATATGACCAATGCGACCAATGCAGCCATTGTGACTCAAAAGACCGTACTTACTTGGTGGAACCTCCTTATTCTTAGAGGGGACCTGTTCGAGAGGATCCATTGTAGTATCCTCAGAAGGAACCTCCTTATCCTTAGAGGGGGCCTCTTCAACAGGACTGTATGTAGGTTCCTCGGAAGGAACCTCCTTAGGGGCGACCTCTTCGACAGGACCGACTGTAGTTTCCTCGGAAAGAACCTCCTTAGGGGCACCCTCTTTGGGTGGACCGACTGCAGGTTCCTCAGAAGGAACCTCCTTAGGGGCGCCCTCTTCGACTGGACCGACTGTAGTTCCCTCGTCAGTGACTTCATCGACACTAACCACTAGACTATCTGCATAAAATAACTTCATACATTAGATGCGACCCTTCTACTTATACGACCGTGCGACTTATGCGTCTTTTGTGACCCATGCGACCCTGGCCGACTATCGATGGAAATTGACTCAAATAAACTTTTTCACCATTTATTACTTACTTGGTGGAACTTCATCAGGAGCAATGGCTGCATTAACCTCTCTGGAAATGTATTCAGTTAGAGGAATGGTGGCGGCAGATGCGATATTTTCAATTAATCTCGAAATGTTTGCCAAATCCTCTTCTGAGCCATCTCTAGATTTATTTTCAGACTCTAACTCAATCGGCTCTTCCTTTGGCACTGGATATGAACGTTGAAGGAATTCATCATCTCTAACACTGCCGGAAGATTAGTTAGTGATGCTCGCATCTATCTCGGCAGATTTTGATTTTGCCTTTTCAGCACCTTTGGGATTAGCTGCCTCTGCTTTTGTATTAGGCAAATGAAACCGACATCCCTTAGAAGATCTCTGACAACGTTGATGATTCTTTTCTCCGACTTCTTTATCTCCTTCACTAATTTCTGCTCAAGTGTCAGACGGACTGCAGCTTCTTTTCCTTCACCTTCATCTTCATCTGCACCTTCTCTTTCAGCTTCAGCTTCAGCATCAGCTTCAGCATCACTATCTCTTTCTTCATTACCTTGAGCATCAGCTTTATCATCTTCAAGCTCTATCATTTTTTCACCCACGCTCTTTTTCCTCTTAGTCCCCTTCCCTTTCCCTTCCCTTTCCCCTTCTTTTGATCACCAAGAACTGCTTTTCGCGTCAGCAGTTCTTGCTCACGGATGTCCTCCAAACAAATTCCTTTCGGATTTCTACGAATATGTTCCATCCATATCTGAACATTGAGATCGTGGCATCTCTCATAGTCGTCCAAATAGAAAACTAAACCTACCTCTTCGTGTTCAGCACGAAGAATACTTCGAATATCCTGAAAAACAAAAAATAACCATTATTACCCTATGTGAGCCTTGTTTTCCTTGTGGCCATTGTGTAATTGTTACCTTAGAATCTCCGATCAGCCTTATCACGTCTACATACTTCAGGTTAATACTGGATTTAAGCATCTTCTTGCACATTCTTGGGCATGATGGATCCGCATCCACAACATCAACATACCATCCCTTTCCGCCCAAACTAGGGATGGTTTCAAAAGGAAGTAATTGCAAAATTAAAACAAAATTATAAGAATGCAAAAATTATGAAAAAAATTCAAGTTATTCGAATAGTATATACAACTTACCATTGGTGGGATCATGAAACCGCCACAACACCATTTTGGTTTCGGTGAATCCCCGTTAACATGCTTGCGGCAAGTATCCACAATCTTCTCGAATGTGTAACGCCCCCATGGAAAGCGTTCCCAAAATTCCAAGTCATCAACCATGTCAATGAGATCATGGCTGATAGTGTTGTATGATGAAGGCTTGTGAGCCATAACTTGTGCCAACAACATCAAAGTTGCCAACCTCTTCCGGTCCTCGACATTCTTCGTCTTCACAAGTTTTCCAATGATTTGTGCGAAGGTCACCTTTCCACGGCCGAAATTCTTCCGCCTGAATGTATCACTGCTTTTGGACTCCCATCCTTTGAGATATGGTCCGCAGTTCAATCCGGAAATTAGTGCGTGCTCCACTATAGAGTATCGGATGGGAACACCGTTTAAGACGAACTACAACTCCTTCTAGTCCCGTACAATCACGGAGTGATTTAGGAGGATAGACATTTGAACCTTAGTCAATGTGGAGTCACATTGGAAATGGAATAAATGCTTAAAAAGTGATTCCTTGTCGAAGTAATGCAACTCGTATTCATCTAAGATTCGACCCTTAGACTCCTTGCGATGCTCAAGCGACCATTGCGACCCAAATCGACTCATTGAGACTCAACAGACTCACTGACACTCATACCCATTTAAAATCAATAAACCATTCTACGACTCGACAGCCTGCAAAACCCTAGAAATCGACGCTCAACCGACCATTGCGACCCAAACCGACTCACTGAGACAACCGACTCTTGCGACTCAACCGACTCACTGAGACTCAACCGACTCATTTACACTCACACCCATTTCAAAATCAATAAACCATGTTGGGACTCTACCGCCTACAAAACCCTAGAAATCGGTCTACTTACACTTATGGACGCCATTGAAGATTGACTCGTGCTCTCTTCTTCACTGCTGCTACTGCTGCTGATTCTATCCATTTCCTTCTTGCCAACTTCGAATCGATCCCTCTCAAGTTCGAAATCACTTGTTCTTTCTCGCTTTTGACATGGTTTGATAAGTTTTCACGTCGAAAAACTGCAGAACGTGGGTTTTTTCATGTTCAAAAATTAAGGGTAAATTTGTCTTTTCTCCAGTTTTTTTCGATTAAATAATTATTTTAAGGAAATGTATTTTTGAAGCGTTTTAGCCCTACGAGGGTATATCTGATATTCTCCCCTTTCAAAAACCAATACAATATCAAGGATATATCTATAATGTCCATACATTCAACACAACCCTTAAATTTCATGGGAAATAATCCTTTAGTCAAAGGATCCGCTTCCATGAGATCAGTCTTGATATGCTCTAACATCATTGTAGGGTTGATTTCAATTGCGGAAGCGTGTTTTATCAACCCGAATTTAGATCTAGTCATGTTCGGATTAGTTTTTACAGATCTCAACGATAAACAAATTTAGAAATAGTTTTTGTGATACCTGTTGCGTTGAAATCGATGATCGGATGTGAGGCTTGATGGTACAAGCCCTCTACGCGTATCCACGCCGAGATCGGGATTGCTTTGATGCGGGATTCGGAAGAACGAAAAACTGTTTTTCATTCTTCGGGTTTTTCTTTTCTGACGGCTAGGGTTTTCGTCTTAGAATAATATTTTTTTTTACGAAACCTCGTAATGCGTTTATTTATAATTATTAACTCTTTAATAATTACGATTTAAACCCATAACTATTTTATATTACATATTAGGCATAAGACTTTCAATCTCCCACTTGCCTTTACGTAATATTTCAAATAGTCGAAATACATGTATCTCCATACACATATTTGCCTGTACATCTTATGTACTAACCCAAAAGAAAAAACAAATAAAATTATATTCATCGGTGCTAGCGGGTGAATATAACTGTATCCCACACTGATTGTCTAACAATCATAAGCAGATACCGAGACACTCGTATGCGTGTGACCTCGTAGGTTCATCACTAAGCTGGTAGTCAATTAGTCTCACTAATTAACTAATCGAGGTTGGCGTCTAGCAACACTCCTCAACGACCAGATAGTGTGAAGTAACATCCTTACTCTGTGGAACCATGGTAGAAGGATAATATTATTATTTCCCTCCGTCTTTACAGCTCCGGATAATCCTAGGACATGGTCTGACTGTCAAGTCCTAACAGATTATCAACTATGTTTCATGCCTAACATAACTGACTGGTGAATGATCGCAAGAAACTCCTTTCTTCTCTCATTCAAATGCCCTGGCCAAGGTCTTTTCAGTCATTATGTTGCTGACAACATAGAGCTCAAACTCTTTACCTAGAGTTGACGGATTCCATCTTGATCAATCACTAACTGCACAAGCATCTAATCATTCCCAATATCCTTTCAACTTACATCCCAAGGCATAAGGTGTCCAGTATCAAAGAATGGTAGATAACTTGTCAGTTACTATGTTGATCTCAGGTCTAAGGAAATTATAATATTCCAATCCTTCTAGAAAAATTCCTATTGACAGTTCAATGGTAATGTAACCATTAGGAATTCTCCCTTTGGGTCTGTTCAATGATCACATCTCTATGTGCATCATCCATACATGTGATTTAGTAAAAGAGATCTACTAATTTCTATCAAATAGAAACCATCACATCCATGTTGATCTATCCGGATTACTAACGTCCAATTAGTTATCCTATGATCAAGAACGATTTAGATTAAGTTTTACCAAAACTTGACTCTCTTTATCATGATCTCTATCATGATGACAAGTTTCTAAACTTAATCATGGACTCTATCATACTAGCTATGAAAACATATACACATATATATTTACAAATATCATCAAAATGATAAAATAATGCCATTTCATTTATTTATAAGTGTTCAAAATACAAGACATAAAATAGCTCTTAAATAGTTACAACAGTTGTACTATTCCTAGAACTAATTCCAGCATGCCATGTCTTTCAATCCAATCTTCAACTTGTGCTTGTCAAACTCATTTGAACCAAGCGCCTTTGTGAGCGGATCTGCTGCATTCTCTTTTCCTTCTACCTTCTGGATTTGAACGTCCCCACGCTCAACGATTTCCCTTATCAGATGGAACTTCCGCAGAACATGCTTTGATCTTTTATGAGATCTTGGTTCCTTCGCCTGGGCTATTGCCCCGGTATTATCACATAATAAAGGAACTGGTTCCTTTATTGAAGGTACCACACCAAGTTCAGTTATGAACTTTCTCATCCAGACCGCTTCCTTAGCAGCTTCGAAAGCTACTATGTATTCCGCTTCAGTAACCGAATAAGCTACAGTAGCTTGTTTGGAACTTTTCCAACACACTGCACCCCCATTGAGACAAAAGACATACCCCGATGTCGATCTGCTATCATCCTTATCAGATATAAAGCTGGCATCCGTGAACCCTTCTAACTCTAAGTTAGAATCTCCATAAACGAGGAATTGGTCTCTAGTCCTTCTCAAGTACTTGAGAATGGTTTTCACCAATTTCCAATGTTCCTCACCGGGATCTGCCTGATACCGACTCGCTACACTTAGCGCGAAGGCTACATCAGGCCTCGTACATGTCATGGAATACATGATGGCTCCCACTGCGCTAGCATATGGGATCCTACTCATGCGTTCTCTCTCTTCTTGTGTCTGAGGACAATCCTCTTTGGAGAGAGTAATTCCAGTGCCTATCGGTAGATAGCCTCTCTTGGAATTTTCCATGTTATACCTCTTCATGATGGTATCAATGTACTGGGACTGCGATAGTCCAAGCAACCTCCTTGATCTATCTCTATAGATCTTTATTCCCAGAATATAGGTTGCTTCTCCCAGATCTTTCATGGAGAATTGTTCGGATAACCAGAACTTTGTCTCTTGCAACGCCGGAATGTCATTCCCTATGAGCAATATGTCATCCACATAAAGCACAAGGAAGACAACCGCGCTCCCACTAAACTTCTTGTACACACAAGGCTCTTCTTCGCATCTAACAAAGTTGAACTCTTCAACTGCCTTGTTAAAGCGAATGTTCCAGGTTCGAGAAGCTTGCTTGAGTCCATAAATGGACCTCTGAAGCTTGCATACCATATGACTTTGAGTTGGCGACGTGAAACCCTCAGGTTGAGTCATGAAGACTTCTTCCTGGAGCTCTCCGTTAAGGAAAGCTGTTTTCACGTCCATCTGCCAAATCTCATAGTCATGGAATGCCGCTATCGCAAGCAGAATCCGAATAGATTTGAGCATTGCCACAGGGGAGAACGTTTCTTCATAGTCAATCCCTTCTCGTTGACTATACCCCTTGGCAACTAGACGAGCTTTATAGGTCTCTACCTGCCCGTCCGCTCCAATCTTCCTTTTGTAAACCCATTTACAACCTATCGGTCTGGAAGCCTGTGAAGAATCAACCAAAGTCCATACTTTGTTGATCTTCATAGATTCCATCTCGGATTCCATGGCTTTCCACCATTTCTCAGAATCAGGGCCTTGTATAGCCTCTTGGAAAGTCAAAGGGTCGTCATCTATATGACCGACCACATCCTCTTGCACCATCAGATTAAGTCTGTCAGGTGCACGTCGAGAACGTGTTGACCTTCTCAAGGAAGCCTGTGTAGCAGGTTCAACCTGCGCTGGGATATCTTGTTGGGCTTGTTCCTGAACAGGTTCCTGAACAGGTTCCTGAACTTGTTCCTGAACGGGCACTGTCACTTCAACATTTGAAGATGAAGCGCCGGAGCCTAACACTATATCACTCAGCCAAGAACGCTCATTTGACATCTCATGTCCATGAGCTTGTGTTGGCTCATCGGGTTCTTGAATCTCGTCAAGAACTACTTCCCCACCATGAATTCCTTCATCAAGGAATTCCCTTTCAAGAAAGGTTGCCGTTCTGGCCACAAACACTTTGTGTTCAGACGGGTGGTAGAAATAATATCCCATAGTTTCCTTGGGATAACCTATGAACCTACATCTGTCAGACCTAGCATCAAGCTTGTCTGGCTGAAGTCTCTTAACGAAGGCCGGACACCCCCAAACCTTGATGTGCCTCAGGTTTGGCTTACGTCCTTTCCATATCTCATATGGTGTCTTCGAGACTGCTTTGGTGGGAACTTTGTTTAGCAGATAGGCAGCTGTTTCTAAAGCATAGCCCCATAAGTTCATTGGAAGATCAGTGAACCCCATCATGGATCTCACCATATCTAATAAGGTTCGATTTCTCCGTTCGGATACACCATTATGTTGTGGTGTTCCGGGAGAAGTCCACTGAGACAAAATCCCATTTTGCCTTAGATAATCGACAAATTCATGACTAAGATATTCACCGCCCCGGTCAGATCTCAACACCTTGATACTCTTTCCGGTTTGTTTCTCCACTTCACTGCGGAATCTCTTGAACATTTCAAAAGATTCGGATTTGTGTTTCATCAAGAACACAAATCCATATCTCGACATATCATCAGTGAATGTGATGAAGTACGAATATCCACCCCTGGCTTGAACTCTCATAGGTCCACACACATCAGTATGTATCAGCCCTAGGAGTTCTGTAGCTCTTTCCCCGGTTCCACTAAACGGAGATTTGGTCATCTTACCAGTGAGACAGGACTCACAAGTTGCATAAGATTCATAATCGAAATGGCCTAAAAGACCATCTTTATGCAACCTGTTTATCCTCTTCTCACCGATATGACCAAGTCTACAATGCCAAAGATACGTCTGTCTTTGACGATCATCTACTTTTCTCTTAAGGCCCGAAACATGCATGTTAATTTCTTCTACATTAACATCAGGTAAGATATACAGCCCTTGTTGTAAATAACCATTCACACAAAATTCATCACCATGATAAATAGAGCAAATGTTATTACTAAAAACTGTTCGAAATCCACGTCTATCAAGCATAGAAATAGAAATTATGTTCGAAACAAACTTAGGAACATAATAACAGTCGTCTAACAACAAGGTCTTGCCCGTAGGCATTACAAGGGAAATTGATCCTACGGCTAGAGCAGCAACACTTGCGCCATTTCCAACCTTCAGACTGAACTCTCCCTTCCTGAACCTCCTACTGATCCTCAGCCCCTGCAACATATTGCAGATGTTAAAACTGCTACCGGTATCCAATACCCATCTAGACGAATCAATAGTAGTTAAGGAAATCATGAAAACATTTTCCATGAGAATCTTACCTGGCTTCTTGCCCTTCAGAGACTGCAGGTATTCTTTGCAGTTCCTCTTCCAATGCCCCTTCTTCTTACAGAAGAAGCACTCAGCATCAGCTTGGTCAGATTTGCCCCTTTTTGCCTTAGGTATGGTCACACCACCCTTGGGCCCAAGGAGCTTCTTCTTGGGCTTTTTGTTGCCCTTGCCCTTCTTGAAAGAAGAGCCGACCATCATCACGGCACTATGTCCCTTAGACGTCTCAGACACTGACTGACTCTCATAGTCAATCAGTTGGTTCAGCATCTCATGCAGATCCATGTCCATCTTGTTCATGTTAAAGTTAACAATGAACGGAGAGAACGTCTCAGGCAATGACTGCAAGATCAGATCTTGAGATAACTCTTTGCCTAGTGTGCACCCCAGCTTCACAAGCTGTTCAATAAGACTGATCATCTTACGAACATGGGGCCCCACCGGAGAGTTCACAGACAATCTTGACTTGAATAGTGCCTTCGACAACTGATATCTTGCCGTTCGGCTCTGCGCACCATACATCTTCTTAAGATGCTCAATGATAGCAGCAGGCTCCATATCCTCATGCTGGCGCTGGAGTTCTGAACTCATTGAGGCTAGGATGATACACTTGGCAGTGTCAAGGCGATCCCTTTGCTCTGCCCAAGCAATCATGCCATCCACATCGTTATCAGCAGGTTCCTTGATAGGATTCTCGATCGAATCGAGTATCTTCTCCTGCTTGAGGACGATCTTAAGGTTGCGGTACCAATAGATCGCGTCGCGAGTTTCCTCTTCGCCCGACGTTCGCGACTCTCGCGATGGGTGCTCGAAGAACGCCTCCCGTCGCCTCCTCTGTGCCGCAGCGGTACTGGATACGCCGGCCGGCCTTCGCCTGCGGTGGACGACCCTCGTCCGGTGAGCAAAGGCGTCGGCCGTCGACCATGCGCTCCACCTCCTTTCACAATTTTTCGATCCAATTTTCATAAAATTTCGAAAAAACTAATCCTATACATACAGCCAGGCTCTGATACCACTGTAGGGTTGATTTCAATTGCGGAAGCGTGTTTTATCAACCCGAATTTAGATCTAGTCATGTTTGGATTAGTTTTTACAGATCTCAACGATAAACAAATTTAGAAACAGATTATGTGATACCTGTTGCGTTGAAATCGATGATCGGATGTGAGGCTTGATGGTACAAGCCCTCTACGCGTATCCACGCCGAGATCGGGATTGCTTTGATGCGGGATTCGGAAGAACGAAAACTGTTTTTCATTCTTCGGGTTTTTCTTTTCTGACGGCTAGGGTTTTCGTCTTAGAATAATATTTTTTTTACGAAACCTTGTAATGCGTTTATTTATAATTATTAACTCTTTAATAATTACGATTTAAACCCATAACTATTTTATATTACATATTAGGCATAAGACTTTCAATCATTGTATGTTTCATCACTTCTTCCTTGATAACCAAATACTTGATTTCAATCTCCTTGGCACCTATAGAGTACTTTCCTTTTTTTATAAGAAAACTTTCGTGGAATTATCACAATGTCTCACTTGCTTGGCCATGGAGTCAGACAACCCCAAGACTTGAAATAAATTTCTCCAACCATATTAAATGAACTATAACCTCCAACCATGCTACAAAATTTGTCACCATAATGGAAGCAACAACTACATAATGCTATTTATTTCTCCACAGCATTGCCCCTCTAAAAAGAATATATATCTGGAACTTGACTTTCTCGTATCACACATCCAACAAAATCCTAACCTCGTCATGCACACATTTGAGCATAACTTACGCTCTCAACCATTGATTCGTAGAAAATATTTTCCATTTCCTTATATTCCAATTCTTTCTCTAAATTTTTCCCTTTATTAAGTGGAGCTATCCCAATGGAGAATTTTTCATTATTAATCTTTATAAGGTCTTCTTGATATAATCTTTTATTTGAAAACCCTAACAATCTTGTGTTGTGTTCTAGAATATTTTTATTCCAATCACATATAATTTTTCACCCATATCTTCCATTACGAAGTTCTTAATCACATTGTTCTTAGTATCATGTAACATCCACATGTTATTTGTAGCTATTACTATATCACCGACATATAGAACAAAAATAGTTTAGACTGGTTTTCTCTACAAAACCATAAGATATGATCATATCATTAAGTTTAATATACCATTTTTCGGATGCTCGTTTAGAAACTATAGTCAATTCCATCTCTGTGGATGTGACCTATAACAACGAGTCGGACCTTGTACATTTCTATGTTACCTTTCGATTTGTGTTTGGTCTAGAAGACCTATTCGAAACCAAATCGCTTTAATCCTTTCTATATCACACCCAAGTCTCAGATATTGTTATCACCCATGGACATCTAACAATTTTTTTTTCAATTGTCACTTTACATGGTTTTTCTTAAATGAAACCCGGATCATCATCAATACTTTATAATCACATTCATGTTTGAGGGTATAAACCACATAATCATTTGAAATGGTAGGTTTTTCTCTCTTTCAAGACAGACTCGAGATGACTAGTGGTTCATCCTCATGTACACAGTGATTGATTCATCTGTAGGTCATCATTATATGGGTTTTAGAAATTGTTCTCATTGTTCTAAATTGTTATTTGAAGATTATGGGAAAAATATGAGTGCCAATGTTAGACGAGATATCATGTGTTGAAACATTATTTTCAACTTTTTTTATTTCACTTTATGAGATTCATCTCCAACTAATTTTACCATTCCCAATGAATCTAGCATTGCAAGTCTTTACTATAAAACATGAATCTTTTAGACTTTTTTAGATAGTCCATGAATATTTCACCAACCATCTAAGGATCAAATTTCATGTGGATTTAATCTTACTTCTACTTGGCAATCCCAAATGTGCAGATGCCTTAAATTCGGTTTCCTCCTTATCTATATTTCCTAAGGTGTCTTAGGTACAAATTTATTAGAAACCCAAATTAACAGATATTTTGATGCATTTGATGTGTGCATCTACAATGAAATCAGTAATGAGCTATGGCTCATGATGCTCCTAACCATATTCATTATTGGGTGATTGTGCCTCTCAACTACCCTATTATGCTTAGATGTATCAGGCATTGTGTATTCAGCACAAGTACCTTTATGTTTTAGGAATTTTGCTAATGGACTTGGACATTACCCCTCTTATTCATATTTATTGTAATATCAAAATCTCACAATATTAATTATTTTATATAATTACCTATGAACCTCTTAAATGAATAGCTCAAGGACATTCATTGATTGGGACTTACCATGCAGCAGAATAACCATAACCTGAATAATCATCTATAAAATTGATAAAATACATCCATCTACCCCATGGAATACCATTCTAAGGTCTATATATATCGATTTAAACTAATTCTAAAATTTTAATTATTCTTGTGATTGATTTATTTGTAATAAGTTTAGTCTACTTTTTTCGTGAATATAATCTTTGCAAACTTCTATATCACTAATATCCAATTGAGGTAAAATTTCATTTACATTAGCATTATCAATATTTGCTTTTGATGTGTATCCTAATCTGTAATGTCACAATAAAGCAAGAACTTTCATTATTAAATGCACTACGTATAACATCCTTCTTACATTTAATATGAAACAGGGATTCATAAAATTTACTATCTAGATTGAAATTATAAAGACACTCTACTAAAATCCTTTATCTGTAAAGGTATTGATGTCTATATAATTGGTATTTAAACAGACTTAATAGGAAAACCTAATACGTCTAATTTCCTTACAAACAAGATTTCTAGCACATTCAATAACATAAAGACATTTTCAAGATCCAAATGGTAGCCAATATCCAAGATCAATCAATAAGTCTCAATACCTTCTATTCATGCCTTCTATCCATGCCTTCGCCATTCTACACATGACCACCTACTTCTCGTCTTATGAGTTAGATCCTAAATGACGTTTACTCAATATGGGAATCACGAGTAATTGCACCAGAATCTAACCACTAGGTAGTTTTAGCACTACTAAAAATATGTAAATATCAATGGATGGATCAACGGATCCGTTCGTTGAAAAATTTACCAACGGATCCCAACAGATCCGTCCGTTGAAATTTGTACCAACAGCTCATTCCGTTAACTATTTACCAACGAATTCTATGGTGAACCATTGAAAATCCTTAAATTTATAATCGGATGACCGTTGCATTTTTTTCAAATTTCCAATGGACATCTGTTGGAATTTTCAACGGGCATCCCTTGAAAATTCCAATGGATGCCCCTTGGAAAAAATCATAATTACAAAATTCTGCACCTAACCATCTTATTTTTTTTCAACAGGCATCCGTTAACATTTTTAAAGGATGGATCCTGTAGATTTTTTAAATAAAAGATGAATAAGCGGAAGCAAGATTAGAAAGATTGAGAGCGAGCGAAAGATCGAGAGAATTAGAGAGAATAAGAAAAACTATTCTTTTATATTTTAACATTGGATACAAAGGTACGTATTTATACTACAATCCTATTAAATAGAAAAGAGAAAACCAAGGAAAATACAAGTTTAGATGTATTATGCATGAGCTGGAGCGATAAACTAGGCATAGGAGAGTAGGAGACCATGGAGCTCATAAATTGGCTTTAACCGGATGCAAGACATAGACGTGAGATGCGGGATGGGGGATGCGGGTCACGAACAGTGGAATTTGGAGAAAGAAGCGGGACATGACCTGTCATGAAGAGCGGAATGCGGAGAAAGGAGCGGGACGTGGCCTTTCTTCTCAACATTTCCCCTCAAGCTTAGGCGTTCAAAAGCAACATAAGTGGAGCCTTATTAAAATATTTTTCGTGAAAACCCAATTGGGACCAAAAAACCCGACAAAGGAAAAGGAGTACAACAGCTTATGAGCTCGAGGGACGATCGACTAAGCTTGAATGCGATGCCTTAGGACTAAAGATATCAATAAGTCCAATCCGATAATGGAGATCTTTGTAAACGTTTTCACTTATGGCTTTAGTGAAGACATCGGCCAAGTGATTTGAGCTTCTTGTGTATAAGAATTCAATGATGTCATCTTTTAGCTTTCTGGAACAAAATGAAAGTCAACTTCAATATGTTTTCTTCTTTCGTGGAACACCGAGTTGTAGGCAATGTGAATTGCCGCTTTATTATCGTAATGAAGAACCATGGCATCCGAGGGTTCGAGGCCAGGATCTTTGAGGAGAGCTTGGATCCAAATGAGTTGACGTGTTGAATTTGCCATAGCTTGGTACTCGGCCTAAACGCTGGAATGGGAGACCATTAATTGCTTTTTGCTTCTCCAAGTGACGAGGTTCCCCCCGACAAAGGTATAAAACCACGTTGTTGTTATCCAGTCTTTGCGGTCACCGGCCCAATCTGCATCCTAGAGCGTTCTGAATGTATCGGAGGATTTGGTCAACCATTTTTCAATGTTGTTCCTTCAGAGCATGCATATGCTGGCTGACCTGATTTACTGCATAACATAAGTCAGGTCTTATTATCGTAAGGTATATTAGCTTACCGACACGGCGTTTGTATTGTTCTATATTATGAAAAGGTTCCCCCTCACGCAAGTCTTTGCATTTTTCTTTGATGGGGGTCTTGGCCGGCTTAGATCCGAGTTTACCTATTTCATTCATTATCATCATATCTAGTTACTTCAATTCCAAGTAAGTACTTAAGTTCACCTAGATGCTTTATATCAAAAGTTTCTTTTAGAAAATGTTTAACACTTTCTATTCCTTTATTATCATCACATGTTATGATGATATCATCAATATAAACAAAGAGAACGATGATACCAGAATCGTTTCGAATGATGAACATATAATGATCAGTCTCACTCCTCTTAAAACCATACTTTCGAACAACTTCATAGAGCCTAGTGTACCAAGCTCGTAGGGGCTGTTTAAGTCCATAGAGAGCTTTCTTTAGTTTGTGTACGATTCTTTTTTTTGTTTGGAGACCCGGAGGTTTCATACAGATATCTTCCTTTATTTTCCCTCGAAGGAAAGTGTTTTTAACGCCCATCTACCACAAACTCTAATTAAGGTTAATAGCAATAGAAAAGATAATGCAAACAGAATGAAGTTTAGGAACAGGAGAAAAAGTATCAGTATAATCTTCCCCATACTTCTGATTATACCCTTGCGCTACACGGCGAGCCTTGTAACATTCTACATGACCATTACTCTTATATTTGATTTTGTATACCCATTTTCTTCCTATGGGTTTCTTTTCTTTAGGAAGAGGGACAATGTCTCATGTTTTATTCTTTTCTAAGGCTGCTAGCTCCTGGCCATGGCTTCCTCCCATTTTGGCTTCCCTTCGGCTTCTCTATAGGTCTGTGGCTAGATATGCCTATCAGTCTTACTAAGAAAAGCTTTGTGATCAGTAGAGATAAATGCTAAAGAGCAAAAGTTTTGAATAAGATGTTTGGTTGCCACTCCATTGAAATAGGGTGTTTGGTTGCCACGCCATTGAATAGGATTATGAATCCAATCCGAGATTGGTCGCCTTATTCTAGTGCTTCACCGAGGCACTATCTCATTTAGAATCCTTCATGCGACTTCATCGATGTCATGATCCTCATTTTGGTTGTGATCATGGCTTTGTTCTTCGTTATCATGATTTAAGGCCCTAGTTTCCTCCTCATGATTTTTGCTCAGAAGGTATTATCTCATCATGGATTTCTTGTTCTTCATTTTCTAAGATTTCTTGGTCATTTTGGTCTTCATGATGCACAGGTACACTTGACTGGGGACCTGTTTCATTGTTAGTTGCCAAAATAGTATTTACTAGGTTTTTAAGGGACAAACCTATATCATTTGGTTATGAGATTCCTTTAATCTCTTCCCAAGAGATTTTATCATGAAAGCTCTTGTTTTCGAGGAGCATAAGATCTCGAGACACCATTACATGCTTTGTTTTGAATCGAAACACTTGTAGCCTTTTTTATTTACTGAGTATTCGATAAACATGGCTTTAGTGCTCCTTGGTTCCAACTTGTTTCGCTGTGAGTCCATAACAAGAACAAAACACACATAACCGAAAGTTCTAGGGTACTCAAGATCAGGTTTTGTAGAGTTTAATACCGCATAAGGTGATTTGTCCTTTAGATACTTTGTTGGCATTATATTAATGATGTGACAGGCGGTCATGACCGCATCAGACCAAAACCTTTTACGAACATCTCGATCGATCATGATAGTTCTCGAGACATCCATTAGGTGTTTGTTCTTCCTCTCGGCCACTCTATTTTGTTACGGAGTATAGGGACACGAGGTTTGGTGTGTAATGCCTTGTTCTTCAATGTACATGTGAAACTAAAGACTAGTATCTCTCTACCATTGTCAGACCTTAGACATTTTATTTTAGCTTCATGTTGAGTTAAAACATGCTTATGAAACTTCACAAACACATCATAAACACAACTCTTAGACGAGAGAGTATAAAGCCATGTAAACTTTGATTTTTCATCCATGAAGGTTACAATATATTTTTTGATCATGAGAAACACATGGAGTTGTCCAAACATCAGAACGGATCAGCTTAACATAGTTTTTATAAACCGAAACAGAGTTTGAAAAAACTTGTTTTACATGCTTTCCTAAGATGCAAGCTTCACATGCTTTATAATTATCTTTAAGATAAGGAAAATGATACTTAGAACTTTGCTATGAGGGTGTCCAAGTCTCGTATGCCACATAGAAACTTTATTAAAATTTGAGTCTAACAGAAAAACGGACTCAATATCACAATACATAGACTCGAGAACAGAAAGGCCATTGAGGAGCTTTCATTTGTCGATTACTTGTTTGCTTTCAATATCCTGCATCCACAAGGTGTAAGAATTGAAACAAACATAGCAATTAAGGTCTTTTGCAAGCTTTTGGATAGAGATAAGATTATTAGAAAATTTTGGAATGAAGAGAGTCCTTGTATCATGACCAAGAAGCTTAAGCTTCCATGTTCCTTTAATTGGAACACTATCCCCATTTGCAATAGAAACAGAGCCACTATGAGGTTTTATATCTTTATGCAAGTCATTATTTTTTATCATATGATTTGTAGCTCCAGAATCTATTATAATATGGTTTTGGAAAACAGAGAAAGTAGAGATAACATCACCTTCTCTTCATTAGCTTTGTTTGTTTGATTTGCTACCATAATCATTTGGAAAAACTCCTCGAGGTCTGCCTTGGTGACAAACTCAGACTCAAAGACCATATTAGCCTTTCCTTGGTCGTCACAGCTTCTGTTCTTCAAATGGGATCCTTTGTATGACCTTTTTTTTTGCAATGCTCACTAGAAAACTATTTCTTGAAAGGCTTGATAGTAGCGGCTTGACCAGATGTGCTTTTGGAGACATTAGCTTCCTCCGTTATTCCTTTAAAGAGACGGATTCCCCTTCATCCCTTGTAATCATCATACAAACTTCCTTAAATGATGGAAACTCGTTTTGGCAAAGTATGTGATGAATAAGGTCATTCTATTTGTTGTCAAGGGAGAATAAAAAGCAAAAGACCTAATCCTGGTTTGCTCTCTTAGCAATTTCCACACGATTCACAATATGAGATCTTAGACTATCGAGTTCAGACCATAATTCTTTAAAATCACCCAAAGCATGGTTAAAAGGTTTTCCTCTTGTTTTATATTATCAAGGACATTCTTTACTTCATTCGCACAGTTAAGATTGGATTCATTTATAAAAACTTGTTTCAGCTCGTCCCAAAGCTCCTTAGGAGACTCTATGTACCCATATGTACGAAGTATATGAGATTCGAGGGAATAATGTAAAACAACCAAGGCAGTGAGCTTATTTTGTTCCCATTTTTCTGATCTGACACTTGAATCGATCGGTTCCGCATTTGATCCTGTCACAAAACCCCAAAGACCTTGCATGCCAAGATTGACATTAGCAATCTTCGTCCAGATAGAATAATTGTTTCCATTGAACGAGATTGAGATACTTTTGGTCGATTCTATGACAAGAGATCCGAGAAAACAAAGGGAAACAAAAAACAAAGAGAGATTAAAAAAAGTTTGATCGAAAACAACTTTTAAAAGAGCTGAAATTTCAAAAGGAAAAAATCGATCAAAGATTTTCTGAGATTTGATCACTTGTTCTGATACCATGTAGATTTTGTAAATCAAAGATGAATAAGCGTAAGAAAGATTAGAAAGATTGAGAGCGAGCAAAAGTTCGAGAGAATTAGAGAAAATAAGTTCTCTTATGTTTTAATATTGGATACAAAGGTACATATTTATACTACAATCCTAATAATTAGAAAAGAGAAAACCAAGGAAAATACAAGTACAAATGCAAAGCACAAGTCTAGATGTATCATGCATGAGCTGGAGCGGTCAACAAGGCATAGGAGAGCGTGAAACTCATAAATTGGCTTTAATTTGATGCAGGACGCAGGATGCAGACACGGGTCACGGAGAGCGGGATGCGGAGAGCGGGATGCAACCTTTCTTCTTAACAGATCCGTCTTTAGGTTTGCAGCCCCTTGAAAACCCCGAAAGGTTGCGATTTGATATTCTTTTATTGGATATCTATTTCAACGGGAATCCGTTGAAATTTCCAATAGATGACTGTTGAAATTTTGAGTATTTAAGATGTTGAAACAACTCATTGTTAACATATTCAACCAAACATCTCTAAACCTCTCAAATCCTATCAAAACCTCTCTAAATAACTTTAAACACAATACACTAAGATGATTGAACAATTCACCGGTTATAAAGGATAGTTGGCTAGTTTTGATGGAACTCCGGCATCATTTATTTTCGTAATACATGATAAAAGAAGAAGAATACAAAGTTTTAAATGATTTATATGATATAGTATTTTATTTATAATTTTTGTTTTAAATATTAAATTAAATGTTTTAATAGATTCTTAATTAATATACTAAATTTAATATGTATTAAATAATTTACTTTCTAAAATTCATCATAAAATCATCGGATATCCTTTGATTAGACAATCATAACATCAACGGGCATCCGTTGATATATTTAAAATTTATGTTCAAAATTAGTAACGGACATCCGTTGGCAATTTCCAATTTTTTCGCTAAATCTTTCAATGTTCCGATGGTTATCCGTTTAAATATTCAACGGACATCCGTTAAAATATTCCAACGGATGCCCGTTGGAAATTTGTCAATGGATTTAGGCCATTGAAACTCTGTTGAAAATTGCAATGGATGCCTGTTTTCAACGATCGATTATCGACGGTCAAGAATCCGTTGAAATTCGTTGAAAATAGCTTATTTCAACGGAAACATTGTCATATTTTTTTTTGTAGTGTAGGAACTTCTGCGTTAGGCATGTGAGTCTTAAGCCCATCTGAACTTCTTCGTGGTTAGATCACTCATAACACTGCCTACATTTGACTTATCATCTAAATATAATTAGAAAGATTCATTCAGTTTATCCACGAGTTTTATAGAATTATTTGATTCTAGGTATTGATGGTTTAACGCTTTCTACTAGGGTAATCCTCATGAAGTTCAAACACAGCCTCTTAGACAACTCCCTAGCCTTATAATAAGTTTTAACATTATCGTTATTATGATCATGTGTTTTTCTTTGATTAACAATGTCAAGACAAGTTCATTAATATCCAGATAAAAAATCAATTTTTAGGCTAGTTGGCATGGTTTAGCCTATTGAATTTAACCACGGTGTTCTATTTTGCCATCAGGTTAAAGGAAGCTATGAAAGAATTCGTATATACGTTTGCGTAACACACAAAAACACAACAATCATTGTTGCTATATAAAATGCTTTAATTGACATATATTACCGATGGTGTGGAAATCAGGTTTTAAATTTCCTAAACCACTCTACCGCAAGTATACGGTACGTGTAGTACAAGGGTCGAACTCTGGGGATTCAGTGCAGTGTTAGAACTAAGATATCACGAGAAGAAGATCGATCAATATATGGTTATCTAACTAGAAAATAAAGATAAAGAAAGATAACGAAGCTAGACTCAGCAAGATGGAGTATCATGGGTTTCGGGAATATCAGAACATGCAATGGATATTTCTATTGAACATGAAATCGGTTTATATCAATCGATGGGGAATTAAAAATCTAAGTCCACTACCTAGGTAATTAACAACAATCACTCTTGATGCAGCGTGGAACGTCTAGATGCATAAAGAACGAGTGAAGAGTTCTACCTCAACTATCGGAAATGACTCTCTCGATGCCTAAATCCTCTACCTAGGGAATCAACGTCACTCATCTCTCGATGCAGCCGGAACGTCTAGATGCATGAAGTACAATGGGGAACTCTAACAATGGGGAACTCTAACCTCTACTATCAGAAACAATGGGAACTCGACCTCTATTAACGGAAGTGACTCTCTCGATGCCTAAATCCACTATCTAGGATATAAACATACTAACCTCTCGATGTAGTAAACCTATATCCTAAATGCATGATGACAAATGGAGTTCCACAATTCCTAGATAGATTAACCGATCGCTAGATTCTCGTTAATCTAATTCATTTAAAGCCTAATTCCGAGACTCAAGCCTGACTCTCTGGATGCCTAGACGAATCTATAATCTCATTCAAACATGTCTAATCTCACTAAATGGATGTAGTCTCATTCAAACATGAAATAAACAAGGTAAGATCGCATTACGCACACTACAAACCTATCGAACCATACGATTGAACAAAACCGAAATCAAGCATTAAGAATCAAAAATCCATTACAATGGCATCCCTAACCCATGATAACAAAACTACTCAGAATACATAAGGAGACAAAAACAAAATAAGTAGATGTTCATCTTCCCTATTATCCCGAGCGTGGCCTCAGATGAATCCTTCGGAGTGGTCGAAGTCTTCTTCCGTGTTCTCTCCTTTGTATCATGTGTGCTCTGGTCTCTTTCTCTGGTCTCTACATCGTTCCTTTTGCCCTACATGGCTTCCTCCTCTTTCTAATTTTCGTTCAAACCTAAAACAGAATTTTCCTAGAAAGGGGACCTGCGCGGGCTAATGCTTAATCTGTGCGGGCTAAGTTCTCCTCAACCAGCCCGAGTGGGCTGAAAAGCTCCCAGACTCGTGCAACTTCCGCTAGACCATCCGCTTGATATGCAGCTCGCGTGGACTCCTTAGCCACCCCGCACGGGGTCTTCAGTGGCATCCAATCTGAGCGTGCTCCTTAGCTCCCCGAGTCGTGCAAACTTTGCTGGAAGTGCAACCCGCGCGGGGTCTCTTCCAAGCCCGAGCGCGCTGAGTTATCTTCTTGTTTTCACTCCTTTGCTCGATGCTTGGGTGTTCCGTTTGGTTCCGTAATCTGAAGTTGTTTCGAATGGTTTGTAGCTCCCAGAATTTACATTCTAAAGCTTGAATAGGCCTTGTCGCCATAAAACCTGATAATCGACAAAAAGGACTACATAGAGAACGTCCGTGTCCGTTTTGAAAATCGTGATATGAAAACTATGCGAAAATGATATAAATGCTTAGCCTAAAACTAACACATATTACGTGTTATCAAACTCCCCCAGACTTACCCTTTTCTCGTCCTCGAGCAAAACCTAGAGTCGAGTACAAGAAGAGCTAAACACCAATGGACACTAGCACGAAAACTTCGAAGTATTAGTCATTATGCAAAACAACATGTCACATGAACGTTAGCCTAAGCCTACCTAGTTCAGACTTATATCAACCGAAAGTCACAAGCCACGCAATCCTACTAATAACCTAAGTCTATTTCATACCCCTGAACAACGTCCAAGCAATCTTCATACCAATTCCCCTAAGCTTGTGCGAGATATCATTAGACTCGTATTCTCGTTCTTATTCTCTTTTCTTCCTCTTTTTTTTCGGTTTCACATCTTTTTTATTCGTTTACAGATCCGCGCTTGGTTTCTAGGACGTCGAAGTCGAAGAGGATGGCTTTCTACTTAGACCAATGCTGCCCATGGCACACTCATAAGGTGTAACCTTAGCAGAGTGAAGAGGTGCGTCATTGAAGATTTTTTAGAACGAATATTACACATCAACTCTAACCCTTACGACGTAGAATAGCGCCTCATGCCACCACTTAGATCCGAACCATCGATCTCGATGTACTCATGTCAATGTAAATCTGAAAAAGTTAGAAACTTATCCATATCAGCAACGAAGTATAAGCGTGTGGAATCTAATAATCCATAGAGAATGAACGGTAAAATATATCAAACAAAGCAAGGGATAAACGGTATGTACGGAGATATGGATACTTGGTAGTGAAAGCTAGGAGATGAAATGCAACTATAAATCATGGTTTCAAGTACAACTACTCAACTAATCGGTATCTAAAAGACTTCTTAGCAAACCTAGACTATTTGTTCACGATTTGACAAAGTTGTACAATAATGACAAAAGCTCGAAATTTCATGCTCGGTATCCATCCGCTTATTCCTAAAAAGAACAAAAATTCCACATCTAATCCTAATCATCTAATCCTAATCACATGCATGTTACTCGACGAGTACTCCCCCAAACTTGAATGAAACACTGTCTCGGTGTTCAAGACCTAAGAGAAAAATCTCGCACACCAAAACACGAGAAAATAAGGGTTAGAACGTGTGCACCTTATGTATCTTGTTGTCTCGACTTTAAGGTTAGGAAAATAAGCGCTTGTTTAAGGTCGCGAGCTTGACCAAATGCTCTCCTCATCACCATCGAAGTGGACGTCCTCGCCTTCGTGTGCGACGCCTCCTACGTCGTGTCCTTCGCTCGGGTATGCCACTTGGATTGGTCATCCGCATTGCGAGATCAGCTAGCTCTCCCATGCTCTTCTCCTGCCCGGTCATGTCGCAGTTCAAGATCAGAGTTTTGTCGAGCATGTCATTCTGAATGGTTGGGCGTGCATTGCTGGTTTTAACCGAGAATGTAGCACCGATCGGACTCAGCGTACGCCCGATCGTGCTTGGCTTGCTGGTGTGTGCCCCGTCGGGTGGACGTTTCAGATCAGTCGTGCACTTCGTGAAGTCAGCTAGTCGTTCATGTACTCCCTTTCCTTGCATTTCCTCCGAAGCTCTCGAAGCTTGTTCGTGCCTGTGGTCATTGTCTTGATCCGTATCTCTAGCCGTAGGATCCAGTAGGTAACTCGAAACATTAACATTCATAAACTCTTCGAGCATTTCATCTACCAATTTGTCCAACACATATACCGAGAACACAGGCTCTACTACGAATTGTTCCTTGAGATTCTTGTTCAGCCCTAACTCTACAGTCTCTTTCCC
>CM071875.1:9306381-9318563 GCA_036759665.1 Gynandropsis gynandra
GTCCTGTGGTGCTGGAATGGTGCCCGATCGGGCATGGCATGTGTGCCTGCTCGTGCACAAGGCAAAAATGGGCACAATGCTTGCCCGAGTTGTGCTAAATGGTCCACACAATTGGCCGTAGGTTTTGCCTGATCGTGCAAGGGTTGTGCCCGACCGGGTGAGGCTTTTCCATGCTCAATCTCGTCCCGTTTGTCCCGTGATTATCCCCCAAGTTGTTCCTTAGCTCCGTGCATGTTCCTTTAGCTCCAAAATAGTCCAAATACGCGTAAAAACCTGTAAGAACATGAAAAGCACGAAAGCAAGTAAAACGGATACGGAATCATACGTAAAACATCACATATGTATCAAAAACGTCTCCTAAATCGTGCAAGAAATACGTATGAAAACGAGATGATCACATCCATGGCTGAAAATTCCCAAATTCATATTGTGTATTCAGCATACCATCGGTGTTTCCCCAAACGTCTTGTTCCCATGATTGTTCCGAATAATATGGACGGTATGAGTTAGATAGCAAATGACGAGGTTCGGAAAATTGACAATTCATTTCAGCTATATTGGCACTCCAAAAGTTGATGTTGTTCATATTACCTCGCAAAAGAAAGATTAAAATTCGATTAAGCTCCGAGAGGTAAAAATTCTTTTTTTTTTACTCTATAAGAAATAAAACAAAAACGAAAAACAAATGAAGACTCCGGAAAGGACTATGTCTTAATCCAAAAGTAATAACTCTAAAGCCGTATTCAATTCCCCGGCAACAGCGCCAAAAACTTGATGTGCGTAGACTCAAGTAATAAATTACCTAGACTAACGCTTCCGCAAGGATACGGATCGTGTAGCAACTAGGGTCGAACACAAGGAATTGATGCACGAAGTTCTAAAAGGATAATTGGTCTAAGGTACTATCATGAATTCAGGGAATTCAAGCTCTCCTATAGGAACTGACTGGCGTAGACTTGTCCACTATCTAGCATGCATATACCAATGTATCCATTGCGCATCTTACATGGATAGACGCATTACGACCGCTATCCTAATCCCTAGATTCAATCGATTGACCTGGCATAGATTCTAAGCTGATTAAACCCTAAATCATGGCTAAGTTCCAAAGTCTAATGCCCTGGCGTAGATTTATTAGACTTCTAACATCATCAATCAAGTGGCGTACAAGTATTGAAGCATTAAGATCAACCATGAAATCTGAAAACATGATGAAATACCGAATTCATTCATATCGAGTGGCGTACAAGTATGAAAGCATTAAGATCCACCATTCATTAAGCAAAAGACTTCACTACATGTTGGCAATACTCTCTAACCTATGGCAATAGATCTACTTGAACATGAACTCAGGAAACGAACCACAAAAGAAATCTAAATTCAACATAGAAAGAGAATAAGAATGCTCCCTATTCATCAACCGATGTCTTCAATAGATCCTCCATGCTTCGGATCCTTCGTTCCGTCCGTGTCGATCCTTCCAAGTGTGTCTTCTATGGCTCTGAATTGTCCTTGAGTGTCCCCTTTCAATTTGGTTCGAATCCCCTTTTAATAGATCTGATTTCCCTTTGTTTGGTCGTTCTAAATCTTGGGGATTAGTTGAGAAAAACAAGGGCCCGAGCGGGCACAGCTTCTACCCGCTCGTGCAGGCCTTGTGCCCGATCGTGTACACCAATTCTCGCCCGAGCGGGCATTTGTGCCCGAGTGTGTTCCTCTTCAGCCCGAGTCGTGCAAAGCTACGGGGCATCTTGATGACAATTAACCCGAGCGGGCACTACAATTCCACCCGATCGGGCACACATGCCCGATCATATTCCTTGGGCACCCGAGTCGTGCAAAGCTATGGGGTTGTCTTGGAATCAATTACCCGAGCGGGCACACTTCCAATGCCCAAGCGGGCACGTACTAAAATGACGTTTCCGCTCCCTTCGCTCGGTGTTTGAATGTTCACTTCGATCTATGGCCTTGCACATGTTGAACCTTGTCACTCAACTACGTTTTCGGGGTTAAATTTGCCATCATCTCTCGTGTTTCTCTTCATATCTTCGTTTCCTACACAAAACACGAAATGTAGATAAAATCCTTGAATGAACTCGATAAATGAATGAAATCTAATAAATCTAATCAAAACTATACCTAAGAATGACATAAAAACTACAACGGATTACGTGTTATCAGGCACACCCCAGCCCGACCGGGGCACTCCCTAGCCTGACCGGGGCACCTTGTTTTCCATCGCGATCCCGCGCGATCATGCGCGCCGCACCCGAGCAGGTCACACACCCTACCCGCGCGGGTCACGTTCGTCACCTGCAACTCCAGATAAGTTAATTTGTCTTAAAAAGAATAGGAGTTTGTTGAGGACTTATACAATAAGGAAAACGACTTTAGAGAAGAGGAATAAGTGATATTTTGCTGGAGAAAGTAATGGAAACGTTGCCCAACTTATTCAAACATGGAAAACTCAAGAAAAGGCAAAAGCGGTGGCTGCTGCAACTAAAGGAAAAGAACGAACGGCCAGAAGGAAAGAGAAGGAGAAAAGGAAAGAAAAGACGAAGGAGAAGGAAGACCAGGAGCTAGGGGTCGAAAGAGCTTCAGTTAGAGAGTGAGTTTGGAGTTTTTCTCGAGGAGAGAGAGTAGAGAGAAGAAGGAGATTCTTGCGAATGAGACGTACAAGGAGCATTGGAGATCAACTCAAGACTTCGGTTTCATTTGGTTTTCATGTTCCTTAGACTTTCTACTTCAATTATGTTTGTTTACGGACGCATGAGCGAGTAGTTTGTTTTGTTCTAGGAGAAGGGATTAGCCCTTGGCTATCCCGGAACCACTTTGATTTATCTTTGAATGCATCTTCCCATTTTTGTTTATCTATTCTTTATCTGAGTGCTTAAATGACTTGTGTGTACGAAGGTCAAAGAGATGCATGTGTTAGGGATTAGGAGAGAGACCGAAAGGAGAATTCTAGTCCTAGAAGATCAAGTTAAATGACTAGATCACGTGTCTATGCCTCGAGAGAGGGTAGATATCATATTAGGATGTCTGCCTTAGATAACTTGACTTGGATTGCATGATAGATAGGTTGATTGTTGGTTTTGGTAGTCTTGTGGTGAAACTGGATTCCTGGAACGTTTGTCTCATTGTTAGGAACTCGTTTGTTTACTTGTTTTTAGTATTTCATTCCTAAAATTCATATTTCGTTCGTTGCAAGTTTGATTCACAGTTTGATTTAGGTTGTGTTGCGTAGTCCCTGTGGGATCGACACCTAAAGTACTACACACGTATCGTGCACTTACGGATAGTTTAGGTTAAATATTTGTTTAACTTTGATAACGCATCAGCGTGTAGAGCCACTCGTGTGCATGCTCCTTAACTGAAAACAGGAAAGCAAGCAACATAATTGTGTCATCATCTATTCCAGGGTATGCTATCATATTCAAACACAACATCTTGAACTGCGTAAGATGCTTGTTCAGATCCTCTGTAGGTCGTCCCCTGAATAGCGATTGACTCAACATCTAAGTGAAGGCCGGCTGTAACTGAAATCTATTCCGGTCTATCCTTCGAATGCAAGAGTGAAGATGTAAGTGTTTAGGCGTTGTATACGCCCCATAAGTTTTCGGTGCTTCCTCTTGAGCCATCTCTTCTTCACTAGATATATCTGTTTCTCATTCACTTGTCGTTTCCTCAATTTTCTTGGAACACCTACGCCTCGCTTTTTGTTGTTTCTTTAACGCTCCTGTAGTGTTGTCAATATCAAGGACGAAGAGGAGTTCTTTGCCTCTCGAACTCCTAAACATGTACCGAGTGATCTGCAGTTGACTTAAAATAAAAGAAAAATGCAGAAAACAAAAACAAACAAAAGAATCTGAAAGGATTGGATCTCGACTCAAAGAAATCCTAATTCTAATGCCATAACTAGTCCCCGGCAACGGCGCCAAAAACTTGATGGTGCGGAAAGCAGGTTTTAAATTTCCTAGACCACTCTACCGCAAGTATACGGTACGTGAAGTACCAAGGTCGAATTCTGGGGACTGAGTGCAGCGTTAGAACTAAGGTATCACGAGAAGAAGATCGATCAATATGTGGTTATCGGACTAGAAAATAAAGATAATGAAAGATAATGAAGCTAGACTCAGCAAGATGGAGTATCACCGGTTTCGGGAATACCTGAACATGCAATGGATGTTTCTATTGAACATGAAATCGGTTTATATAAATCGATGGGGAATTAAAAAATCTAAGTCCACTACCTAGGTAATCAACGACACTCATCTCTCGATGCAGCGCGGAACGTCTAGATGCATGAAAAACAAGTGAGGAGTTGTACCTCAACTATCGGAAATGACTCTCTCGATGCCTAAATCCTCTACATAAGGAATCAACCTCACTCATCTCTCAATGCAGCGCGGAACGTCTAGTGCATTAACTACAATGGGGACCTCTAACGTCTACTATCGAAAACAATGGGAACTCGACCTCTATTGACGCAAGTGACTCTCTCGATATCTAAATCCACTATCTAGGATATAAACGTACTGACCTCTCGATGTAGTAAACCTATATCCTAAATGCATGATGAAAAATGGAGTTCTACCATTCCTAGATAGATTAGCCGATCGCTAGATTCTCATTAATCTAATTCATTTGAAGCCCAATTCCGAGACTCAAGCCTGACTCTCTCTGGATGCCTAGACGAATCTCTAATCTCATTCAAACATGTCTAATCTCACCAAATGGATCTAGTCTCATTCAAACATGAAATAAACAAGGTAAGAACTAATTACGCACACTACAAACTTATCGAACATACAATTGAACAAAATCTAAATCAAGCATTAAGAATCAACAATCCATTACAATGGCATCCCTAACCCATGATAACAGAACTACTCAGAATACATATGGAAACAAATACAAACGAAGTAGATGTTCATCTTCCCTATCATTCCGAGTTTGGCCTCAGATGAATCCTTCGGGGTGGTCGAAGTCTTCTTCCGTGTTCTCTTCTTTATCTCCTGTGTGTTCTGGTCTCTTTTTCTGGTCTATGCGTCGTTCTTTTTTCCCTAGATGACTTCCTCCTCTTTCTAATTTTCGTTCAAACCTAAAACAGAATTTTCTTACAGTGGGGACCCGCGCAGGCTAATGCTCAATCCGTGCAGGCTAAGTTCTCCTCAACCAGCCCCAACGGGCTGATAAGCTCCCCGACTCGTGCAACTTCCGTTGGACCATCCGTCGGATATGCAGCCCGCGCGGGCTTCTTAGCCACCCCACGCGGGGTCTTCAATGGCGTCCAATCCGAGCGTGCTCCTTAGCTCCCTGAGTCGTGCAAACATTGCTGGAATGCAGCCCGTGCGGGGCCTCTTTCAAGCCTGAGCGGGCTGAGTTATCTTCTTGTTTTCGCTCTTTCCTCGATGCTCGGGTGTTCCATTTGGTTACGTGGTCTGAAGTTATTCTGAATGGTTTGTAGCTCCCATTATGTGCAGATGAATCCAGGAATATACATTCTAAAGCTCGAATAGGCCTTATCATCTTAAAACCTGAAAATCGACAAAACGGACTACATAGAGAACGTTCGTGTCGGTTTTGCAAACCATACTATGAAATCTATGCGAAAATGATATAAATGCTTAGCTTAAAACTAATACACATTACGCGTTATCAATTACAATCAATCAACAAGCATGAAATATCGCTCTATAAAATACTTTATTAATCATACGCAATGGTTCATCTTTAAACAATATACTAACATTTATGCAACAATCATCGATGCTAAATAAAATATTTTAATGGACACATATTACAATCAATCTACAATAATAAAATATTTGGATATACACATTTATTAAAATCAATTATTAGTTCTTTTAATATTATTAACCATACGCAATGGTTCACCTTTGGGCAATCTACTAGAAATATAATAGATTTGAGCGATCTAATCATTTGATTATTCTATAGAGTTAATCTAATTAATCTATGGTACATGATCAAATAGGCATGAACAACCGTGAACAACCGGGCATCCTATGTAACTTTAGGGCTTAAACACGAAAATTACATAAAACGCATAATCATTTCCGTGCAATAAATATTTATGGAGTAATAAACATACATACATGCATATATTATTATTATTATTTATATAACTTTTTAATGCAATTTATGTTACGGAACCATATTAATTCTAAACATGCTATGATCTCACATGTTAGTTTAATATTTAATTACTATCATATATTACAATTATGAAATCCAATTTCATGTTAGATCTAGGTTCAATATGAATTATGTAAAAAAAACAACATAGATTAAGAACTTATATGAATCAATGGCTCCAATGCAGTAGAACTTCCTGAAAATGTATTTGTTTCTCTTTGTGCACCTTAACGTTTATTGTCTAATATTGGATGATTCATTTATATTCGTATAGGTCAAAGAGAATGTGTCTTTTAATTACTGAATACCTTTGGGTCTTTAGTTATTTATCGAAAATTTATCATCTTAGTATTAGATTATATATTAAAGTTCATATGTCAATAATAGAAACGTATGGAAGGAAATCCATTACGAACGGAAAATGTTTTCCATATGAATTAGGAACCGATTTGACCGTTCTTTAATTGATTTTTAGGAATGTTATAGACAATGAATAAGCAATATCGATTAAACAAATTTTGTTGATGTCCAAATTTTTGCAAAAATTGAAACTATACACCTATAAAAGTTTCTTTGAAAACTATACACCTATAAATATTTATATTTATTTCTAATCTCGAAATGAATACAAATATTTTTCTTTCAAAAAACAAAACTATACATTTGTCGGTTCGAGAACGAGCTCTAATTCGGATCATTTTTTAAACAAGCTGAACTAAGTATTTTTTATCTCGTTTAAAAAACGATTTGACGAGTTAAGTTGGAAACAAATTAGAATTTAGACAAGCTAGATCGCGAGTTGGAAAACAAAATCAAGTAATTTACAAGTGAAAATACAAATTTCAAATGTTTAAGATTACGAAATTTTATTTGATATATTCGATAACTTTGTATTTATATTTCATTTGGTATTTTAATATCAATAGCTCTGTATACGAGTTAATGTATTTGTATTTTAGATATTTTATTTTGTTTGGTGTTATTATTAACATTTTTTAGATTATTTTAAAAATAAATGGTTTAATTTACGATTTTATTCATTTTCTATCAAACTAAAGATGAATTGAGATAAACTGATATTTTTCAGCCGTTTAAAAAGTAGAGTTAAATAGAGTGAACTGAATTAACTCATTTTCTAACTAGCCAAAGGTGAACTAACCAAATCAACTCATTTCACACGATTAGATCAGATTGCTATTAGTTTGGTTTTTGGTTTATTATTTATTCAAGTCAGTTTTCATAGGATTGTTGTTAGAGTTGTATTCCCTTGTCTACTTATTTTGATGATATAACATAAAATTATACATTTTTAAAAATTATCATGCCATTTTGCGCAACGGAAGTTTTATATCTCCTTTTTGGTTACATGACACCAGTTATTAATAGTATAAATCTCCAGTACAACCATTAAATCTCGATTCTGAAAATCTCAATATCCTGAAAGCAGGAGACGTTACATTTTTATACACCAGTATGAATACAGCGCAATTAATTTTTGGAAATGCATCACGACGAGAAAAACTGCAATTTCAAGCTCTCGAATTGTTTATCCAAAAACGAAGAAAAAGCTCCTTTTTTGATGTACAACATGCAATATAAATTCCTTTTTTTTTGGATAAAAGAAAGATGTATAAAAATGGATACAAGTACTATGTCTTTATGATCTTCTGCATGTAATCCGAAGCAACCACTGAGTTAACATCTTCGGATTGTGTTAAAACTGCACCAAAACGAGAGCAGCAAAGGTTAACTCCATGAACAAAAAAGATAAGATCATTCGCTGTAGAAGCGATGTTACAGCATATATCACATACAAGACAATGCCGTTTTCTCTAGGTATAACCAAATAACAAGCGTTTGAAACTGAGGCTACCGAATAAGCTGCCTTTACGCAAAGCTTAAGTGGTTTTTAGGAATCCTGCTTAAGAACAGAGTTATCACTAAGCAAAACACTCCCACGACTATGAGATGCAAGAGACATAATAACAAAATAAACATGCAACGGTTTACCATAGTCAGGATTGAAGAGGCAATGGGGTAAAAATACATCGGCTTCCAGTATGTTGCGGGTCAAAGAAGCAAAGAATCACTACACAAGTATCGAATTGTGTTTTGCAGGACATATCTGATAAAAGGAATTTTATCTAAAGAGAATACCAACAAGTTCGCACATTACATTGTCCAACCTAAATTAAATTAAGGAGTAGATAATGGATCAAGCACTGTCAAAATCACATACTTCTACCAAAACCTATCTATCCAACAAAATTGACAGCAGCTAACTCTTCTTTTCGACTTTATGTACCAATTCACTCCTGAATAATGTCTTTCGGGCATCGCAATGACATGTCTAGCATTAGCTAAGGATTACTCATTTTGTTACACATTCAGCTTTTGATTAATAGATCCTTACAAGCTATCAAAAGCCAAAACCAAGCCCGGAATAAGATAAGTTTTGAAAATTAGAGCTGTTAGAGGAGCAAGAATAACAATCATATCTCATGCATCATAGAACAAGTGCAAGTAATTAAGAATGCAATGTGGCCAAGAAACCAATAAACTTTAACACGATGACCAATGTGCAATTCAGAAAGTAACTACCTTGAGCATATTTTCATTATAACCAAGAAAATAGATTAATAAGCTTGCATTTTAACCACGTTATAATGATTTTGAGCCTACGGAAATTTATGACCAAGTAGTCACATTCATATACCAGAACATTATACGACCAGCACCAAGTGGACAAATCATGTTAACCATTAAGCATCCACTTCCAAGGATCATACATATCATCAGCGACACCACTGTCTATACTGCATTTTCGACTGTGTTGTAAAGTAAACTTACATCATGTAACAAGTTCTTTTGGAATAATATCAACACAAATCTACATTGCACTGGGAATAATAGGATTTTGCAGAACAAGATATATGAACAGAAGTCTACCATACCACGACCATATTCTTCAAACTTTAACCCTACTATGAACTTCAAATCTGGTCTCCCATTAGCACTATTGAACAACTTACTAGAGTCTATTGAACTTCAAATCTGATCTCCCATATCCTTTCTGAGTTCTGCTCTAATGAACAACTTACTAAAGTCTATTGTTTCACATTCTCAAAGCTTAAATGATCGTCAATTGCCCCAAGACTAGAAAATAATCCACCCAAACACAGATAACAAACAAACAAACAAACAAAATGAAGGGTACCTACTAGACATTTTCAACAGAATCCGAAGTTAAGATAGAAAGATAGATTGAACATAACAAACCTCAGTCCAGTTCTTCTTCCCTAGTTTCCAAGTTAGATCCACCACCACGATTCCCAGGTGCACCAGACCCTGAACCAGAGTCGGAAACAGAGCCCGAATCTCCATCTTGTCTCCTGAATGGCCATGGCAATGATATACTAAAGCTCCTAGGTTGCGGTTGGTTCTCGCCCGAACCCTGTTCTTCACCACTTCTCCGAGCTCCTCGAGTCCTGTTCTCATAATCAGGATCTTCTGTGGGTAACTCATACCGACAAACAGGGCAGGAGTTGTGCAGCTGCAGCCATGGAAGCAAACAATCTTGATGATATAGGTGCTTGCAAGGCATCTGCTTCGCGTCACTACCCTTCTCGAACTCATCCATACAGACAGCACACTGATTCATCTCCGAATTCAACAAGTCTGCCGTTACCTTCACTGTCGGGAGCGCATCAATGGCGGATTTCGAGGCCGGAGGAGTACCGTACCTGTTCGGATCATTCTCCGCAAGCTGTTGAATCAACTGCTCAAGGCCCGGACCAAAGAAGTAGTCGCCGACATTTCCCGGCAACCGAAGCCCAGGATCCGAATGGTTGTTCTCGATCACGAACTGGACGTGGGTACCGCTCGATCGCAGGTTCTGAAGATGGTTTTGAAGAAACGTCACCGGATCGAAAGCTATGGCGTCAGGCTGCGAGGACCGATGACCGAAGAACCCCGGGTTAAAGAAGTCGATTACGTTTGAAGAAGGCGCCGCAGAGGGCGCGAATAAGACCGGGAGGAGAGGTGAGCGAGAATCAGAGAAGGCGAAAAACCCGCCGGGGTTAAGATTGGGGCTCGGATTAGGATTAGGGTTCTCGTATTCTTCGAGGAAACCTTCGTTGCACAGAGGACAAAAAGGGTCTTCGGATGAGGAAATGGAGATAGAGACTGTACGATTGCATTGATAGCAGAAGAAGATCTTGTCCGTCGCTACGGAGGAGCCGGTGGAATTTCCGGCAGAGGCCATTGACGGAATCCCAGAAATCTCAAAACGCCAGAGAGAAGAAGAACGTAGATAATAGAGAGACAAGAGAGTCGGTAATATTTCAGCAGCGAAACAATTAATCAAATAGGTGAAAAAAAATATGAGACAAAATAAAAAATACATTTAGTATCCTATTAAAAATCTAATCTTATCCTTCTCTCTAAATAAAATTTCATCTTCAACCCTTCTTCTAACATAAAAATTATCCTTCTCTTCGACCCTTCTCTAAACAAAATCTAATCTTATCCTTCTCTCTAAACAAAAGTTCATCCTCACCCTTTCCAGAACGTCTCAATTTCTCACTTTCTTCTAACATAAAAATTATTCTTCTCCCACGTCATATTAGATTCGCCGTGAATAGCTTGAAATCGACATCACATTCATCTTGAATAGCTTGAAATCGGCATCAGATTCGCCGCGAATAGGTTGAAATCTTTATTGTCAATATAAAAATTTGGAATTACGCACATTCTTAAAAAAAACAAGGTTTGTATAGTGAGTTTTTTTGTGTTTCTTTTGTATTTTTCGTGTTTCTTTTGTGAACTGGATAACCCGAATGAGTAGCGAATAATATGTATAAATTCGATTCTCCTTTTTTCAAAACGATTTTTATATTCATGCAGTCAAAACGAGTCACCGAGTGAAATGAAGTGATTCAAATGATCGTAGTGAGTGACAGAGTCTCTTTGAGTCGCACGGTCGCACTGGATCAAATAATCATATTGAAATACATGATCGTAGTTGTCACAAAGTCTCATCGAGTCGCACGGTCGCACTGGATCACAGAGTCATATTGAAATACTTGATCACAATGGATCACAAAGTCTCGTCGAATCGCATTGGGTCACAAAATCATATTGAAACACATGGTCATAGTTAATCACAGAGTCGCATTGGGTCACAAAGTCTCATCGAGTCGCACGGTCTCTGATGAGGACATCGGACACGACCCGAGCACCGGACATGCAAGCGAGGAGGCGACCCGAGGCACCGAAGAAGTGGAGTCCTCTCGCGGTCTGATCATGAGGGGCCGAGCTCGGAGCTTAAGGACCAAGGCGGCCGAGATTGTGAAGGACACATGGGAGGCTCTCGTCCGTGAAGACCACTCATCCGTGGCCGTTGGCCGGGTCGCGACCATCTTCTCCATTAGCCCGAGCGCCTAGGACGCCCAAATGGCCCAGACGACTTGATGATGTCACTTCCACGGGTCGCAACGGTCACATGACGTCACGGGATGATCCAGCGCGTTCTAACGGTAACATGACGTCACCCCGCGCCCCCAACGGTTTGATGACATCATTTGTCCATTCCAGCAAGTTTTTTGGCCCATTTTCCCATTTTTCAGACTATTTTCGGCCAATAGGGGACTTAGAGCAATCATTTGATATATTTTGGCTTCTTTTAAGGCTTGAGACTTGCCTATAAAAGCAGTCTCAACCTTCTTTGTAATCAGTTTGGATTTTGGAGTGAATAAAGTTTGAGAGAATTTTACTTTTATTCCAAGAACGTTTCCGGGAAACGTCTTTGCCTTCAATTCTTTCCGGGAACCTTTGAAGTGCGTTTTAGACACTTGTGGTGTCGATCATTCCATCCAACTCAAGGAAATCTCGCTTGACAAACGAGGATTTCGGTTCACCGAATACACGTCCCGAGCCGCTTAACCCGAGCGTGTATCAGTTTTTGGTATCAGAGCCCGGTTCAAGGACCAAAGGTACGCTTCCACCCCTTTTAATTCGTTTTA
>CM071875.1:9333306-9349900 GCA_036759665.1 Gynandropsis gynandra
GCTCGGAGCTTAAGGACCAAGGCGGCCGAGATTGTGAAGGACACATGGGAGGCTCTCGTCCGTGAAGACCACTCATCCGTGGCCGTTGGCCGGGTCGCGACCATCTTCTCCATTAGCCCGAGCGCCTAGGACGCCCAAATGGCCCAGACGACCTGATGACGTCACTTCCACGGGTCGCAACGGTCACATGACGTCACGGGACGATCCAGCGCGTTCTAACGGTAACATGACGTCACCCCGCGCCCCCAACGGTCTGATGACGTCATTTGTCCATTCCAGCAAGTTTTTTGGCCCATTTTCCCATTTTTTAGACTATTTTCGGCCAATAGGGGACTTAGAGCAATCATTTGATGTATTTTGGCTTCTTTTAAGGCTTGAGACTTGCTTATAAAAGCAGTCTCAACCTTCTTTGTAATCAGTTTGGATTTTGGAGTGAATAAAGTTTGAGAGAATTTTACTTTTATTCCAAGAACGTTTCCGGGAAACGTCTTTGCCTTCAATTCGTTCCGGGAACCTTTGAAGTGCGTTTTAGACACTTGTGGTGTCGATCATTCCATCCAACTCAAGGAAATCTCGCTTGACAAACGAGGATTTCGGTTCACCGAATACACGTCCCGAGCCGCTTAATCCGAGCGTGTATCAGTCTCACTAGGTCAAAAATTCATATTGAAATACGTGGTCCCAATGGGTCATAAAGTCGAGTTCAGTTACAAAATGTCATTGAGTCGTACAGTCGCACTGTATCACAGAGTTATATTGAAATTGAAACACATGGTACAGTGGGTCATAGAATTTACCCTATTTTTTGTTTTTGTTACAGGTGTAATGGATTCGGTGGATGAAAAAATCACATTGATTTATTTTTTGTCTAATGGTAAATAAAAAAACATAAATGGAGAAATCTGAATGGGTTGGTAGAGTTCAGAAAAACCATAGAGTATTTTTCTATTATCCTTCAATTAGCCTGACATACCAGCAACTTATTGATGAGTAATGCGCAGATATGATACTGGAAAAAAATACAACTAAATTGAAGTTAAACTATTTGTGAAAATATTTATGAAAATATGAAGTAGACGTATATAATTAATGAGAAGCATCTTACTTGCCGTATGTTCAATCGCATAAGAGGAATTCAACCACTATTGTATCTGGAGATAGAATCGGAAAATATGAAATGTGAAACTAAAAGAAGTTGAACCTCTAATTCTTGCTTTTGGAAGCATTGAGTTCTGATTAGAAACTGTGGAAAGTTCAATGCAAGTTTGCCGCAAGTAGTTGTAAATGGAAATTACACGTGGAAGCAATCCCGAATTCCAAATGGTTTACTGTGAGAGAACACACTATCTCATTCATACGTGTTCACATGTATCTAAATCGACAGAAGCTACGGTACAACGCAATTGGTTAAAGATTATTTGAATATGAAACACCTCCAGCAAAATAATTGATGGCTCATATAAAAACAAAGTACGGTGCCAATGTATTGTATTTGATGGCATTAAGAGGCAAATGAACTGCTAAAAAGGAGATTTGTGGTGATGAATTTGAACAATATAGGAGGCTTCCAGGGTGGTTGCATATGTTTTCAGAAAGAAATCTCGGATCTATCACAAATTTTCAGCTAGATGGTGATGGAAAAAGCTTCAAATACCATTTTATGGTTGTGGGAGCGACTATAAGAGGATGGAAACATGGCGTTTGGATTACCTAGAAATCGTGTACTGAGACTTAAGCAATTCATTAAGACTCACACCCATTTGAAATCAATGAACAATTTCGCTTTCAACGGTCTAATCTCTAATGTATTTCATCTACAACGTAAAACCCTAGAAATTGATCCACTCACAGACGCCATTGAAGACTCACTCGTGCTCTCTTCTTCGTTACTGATCCTTGCCATTTATTTCTTTCTTTCTCATTAGCAAATTTCCTTGGTTTCTGATGTGGGAACTAACAAGCAAATAAAATGCATATTATTCACTTACCGCAAGAATACGGATCGGTGTAATACCAAGGTTGAATTTTAGGGACTAATGCAACCTACGCTAAGAATATAACTAAACTAAGGCGGATGAAAGTGATGTGATGTGGGGTAAATTCCGAGAATGCTAAAAAGAATGATAACAATGATGAGGACACATGAAAGACTTGATAATTAAGAACACTACGGGCTTCGAGTTAACGGAATTGCAAGGGTGCAGCCAACAAAAGTTCATAAATCAATCAAACTATATTGATAACGAGAACTTCGTGATCCTAAGTAGAGAATGGTTCTCTCGACACCTAAAATCCCTAACCATAATAATATACAATTCTACCTCCCATCAGTGATTAACACGAAATTATGGTAGCATTAAGCATGCAATCCTAATTCCTGAGTCGATTAACCGACCAGTCAGATTCTCATTAATCAAACTCAATCAACAATCAATATTTCTAGATTCATAATCTAGCCTCCTAGTAAAACATGAAATCCTAAGTTACTGAGCGACCAACACAAATATAGAACAATCATAGCATTGATCGTACAACCGAAATACAAAAATTTTGAAAGATCATAGCATTAATGCATAAGCATTCCTTACAAAACCGGTATCCCTAACCAATAGATAAAGGCTTACTCACTCATGGATTCTGCTATAAAACAAGAGAAAACAAACATAGATATGATAAAGAGTAAGGAATATGATGCCTCAGACTTCCTTATCTTGTCACCGATGTTCCGATGATGCTTCCTTGCTTCTCCAACTTCTCTTGAGCTTTTCTGTGTGTTTTTCGTCCCCCCCCCCTATGTGTTTTCTGAGGCTCTCTATTTATTAGCGGTAACCCTCTTACTTCCCATTGTTATAACCCTTTTTTAAGGGTATTGTCCTAGCACGCGACTCGCGCGGGCTAGGTGAGAATCTGAGTCGTGCAGATTCTTCTAGAAGTACAGCCCATGCGGGCTAAGGGGACCACCCCATGGGAATTCATGTCTTTTCATGGAGCACGGTCGTGTTTTTACTCCTTTCATTCGATGCTCGGGTATTCTGTGCGGTTCATTGGCCTGAATGTTCTCCGAGTGGTTTGCAGCTCCAAGTATGTGTAGTTGACTCACATAATCAACATCCTTAACCTCGATTATGCCTTGTCACCATAAATCCTGAAAATCAACAAAAAGACTAGATAGAGGATATTAATGTCGTTTTTGTAACTCGTGCTATGCAAACTATGCAGACATGATTTAAATGCGTAGCCTAAAACTAACCCACACTACGTGTTATCAATGTCGTTTTTGTTTGTCCTTAAACAAAAACTAGAGCTAAGTACAAGAAGAGTCAAACAACAGTCGGATACTAGCACACGTACCTCGAAAAATCAGCCATCATGCATAACAATGCATCACACGAACATAGACCTAATCAAACTTAGTTCAGACTTCTATCGACCGAAAGCCACGAGCCATGAAATCTTACACATCACCTATGTTCATTTCACTAACCTCTAGACAACGCCTAAGCAATCTCCATACCAAATTAGCTTTGCATACATGAGAGATCTTTCCTAAATATTTTCTTCCTTTTTTTCAAAGTCTACGCTTGGTTCTAAGAAGTCGGAGTCGGAGAGGACAACTTCTACTTAGACACTGGTTGCCATTTGGCACACTCAAAAGGTCTTGTAACCTTAGAAGAATGAAAAGACTGCATTATTCAAGAACCTTTTAGACCCGAACCACTGAGATCACGCATCAACTCTAACCCTTAGGATGTAGAAAAGCGCCTTAACCCACAACTTAGACCCGAACCATCTAGATCAATTCACTCATGTCAATGTAAGGCAGAAATAACTAGAAGCTTATTGTATTGAGTGACAACGAAGTTTAAGCGCGTGGAACTTGCACAACTATAAGGTGTCCGATTTAGCAAAGACTGAACGGTATAAACGGAGATATAGACACTTAGGACTGAAACCTAGGGGGCGAAATACAACTATAAGCCATGGATTTATGCACAACTACTAGACTAGCTGGTATATAAAATTCCTTTTCAGTAAACCTAGGCTTTTGTTCATGATTCGACAAAGTCGCACAAAAATGGTAAAGCTCAAGGTCTCCACACAAGATATCCGGTAGAGATCCTAAGAAAAAATGATGTAAAATGCTAAAATAAAAGAAGAAATTAACTTCTAATCCTAATCACAAGCATATCACTCAAACAGTACCCCTTAGACTTGAACGGAATAAAGTCCTAGAGTTCAAGATCTGTGAGAAGGACTCGCATGCCAAAACTCGGGAGAGGATAAGGAAAGTGAGAACGTGTACACCTGGTGTACTATGCTTTCCTGAGGTTATGATACAATTGGATGTTATACGCATCTATTCTATTGTGAATGATATCTAAGTGGAGAACCTGTGAAAAGAGTCACACAACCCAAAATAGAAAGAAAACAAGACATCATAGTACCTAATTGAGTACACATACATGCGGAAAAGGAAACGGATTTAAGTCATGTAAATCAAATAGAGATAGAAAAGAGATGCGAAGGAAAAGAGAAAGCATACAAAGCTCGGTTTCCTCCCAAAAATCGCTTGCTTACGAACTGTAGTTTGACCTTTACGCGTTAGGCGCGTGTGGGATCGGAGAGAGAAAGTATGCTTTTTTCGTCCTCTCTATGTGATCAGCATAGTATGACTTTAATGTCTGAGCGTTTGCCATGAACGATTCCCCATTTCCCTTGTCCAAGTCTATAGCTCCATGGTATATTAGTCGGGCTCGATATTACTTGGGTGGTTTCTCGGTGCTCTAGTCAAGATAAGTGCGTCAGCGGGTGATCAAGGACGTAGGAGGTGATGCACAAATCTGAAACAACATAGCTCGCTCGTGCTTCACACTATGCATGCGTGGGTCCTCTACCTCCGAAAATGATGCCCGTAACGAGGTTCCACCTAGCCTGCTCGAGCTTGAGTTCAGGTAGGCAGCCCCCACGGGCTCTTCCTCCACACCGTAGGGCTTCGTAAGGCAGCAATTATCTCTTAGAGTTTTGCCGAAGGTTGGGTGTCTATATACATGCGTGGGGTGCTTGATGATTGATTACTCCGTGCGAGTTCTTTCAGTAGCATGCTCGGGCTTCGTAGTTTCGAGAAATCCGCTCGTGGCGGGGTGCGATCCAACCAGCTTAGATCATGTAATTTGGGTATAGCTCGCGCAGATTGAAGTGTGGGCGCGTGCGGGTTAATGCTCATTTCAAGTGTTATCAACTCCTCCATGAGTTGCATGCATGCCTCGACATCTTGGAGTGAATGAGATAGGCTCTCGGTGCATTCAGACAGTGCTATCTCCACGGGGTGGATGTCTCGATCTTGATGTTGAACTTCCTCAGCTAGTTCATCCACCGTGTTAATGTGCATCATGGATTCAGTCATGTACGACTTCTTGAGCGCATCGTCGAGCTTGAACTCAATGGACTTGTCTCTTAACTTCATGACTCGTCTACTATTAGCGTAATATATAACAATATTTGTCGTGTTGAGGAACGGTTTTCCCAAAATGATAGAAATCTTCGGGTTTATCTCCATGTCCATTACTACAAAATTCGCTGGGAACCAGAATGTTCCCACATGTATGGTGACATTTGTCAATATGCCTACAAGACTTCGTACGGATTGATCGACCAAGGTAATCAACATGTGCGTGGACTGTAGTTCTCCTACTCAATTGAGTTTCTTATTAAGTGGTAGTGGTAGCAAGCTTACACTCGCTCCGATGTCGATTAGTGCATGCTCAATCTCCTAATCATAAATCTTGCAATGGATGACGAAATTACATGGATTGAACATCTTCTTAGCCATGGTGGACTGTTGCATGAGAGAGTTAGTGACCATCTCTACCTCATTATCTACGATCCTCTTTCTTGTTATTATGTCCTTCAGGAAATTGGTATAAGAGGGCATCTTCATGAGTGCATCTTAGAATGGGATGTTGACTTGCAGCTTCCTTAGGAGCTCTACCAATGTGGCGCATTGAGCATCATCGTTATGTTTTCTTTGGAGCTAAGGGAATGGTGGGGGTGGAGGCCTCGGGGCAGGTTTTATGTAAGCCAGCTCCTTCTCCTCTTCCTTGTCGATCTCCTCCTCTTCTACGCCTTAAACAGCTGGTCGTTCAATTGTATTACTTAGAGGCTCTTCTTTCATTGTTGTGGAGGGCATAGGTTGATCCACTGTCTTGTCATTCCTCAGATAAATGGTGTTGACTTGTTCCCAGGGGTTTTCCTTAGACTTCCCAAGGAGTTGTCCAGGTTTTCGGTGATCATCTTGTTTTCATACGTATTTCTTGCACGATTTAAGGGATGTTTATGATATATATGTGTTGCTTTACGTATGATTCCGTATCCGTTTTACTTGTTTTCGTGTTTTCATGTTCTTATAGGTTTTTACACGTATTCGGTTCATTTAGCTAAAGGACGATCGGGCACAACTCACACCCGATCGGGCAAAGGCTACGACAAATTTTGTGCGCAATCCACGCACGACGCAGGCAAGGAAACGCCCAAGCAGATGCCTCACACCCGACCGGGCGCACATCATGCCCGATCAGGCACCCCATGCGGATTGCGATCCACGCGACCAAACCTAGCCGTACCCGAGCGGGTACATTGAGCGCCCGAGCGGGTCGCGACTCGAGCAACAACTTAAGTTAAGTTAATTTAACTTAAAATAAAAGGAAGTTCGTGGGGGGATTAAGGCAACATTTAGACCGACCTTAAGGACATAAAAAGAGGCCAGAGGGCGACATTGGAGACACTTTTGGATTCAGTTCGTGATTGAGGAGATTCTTGCGAGGAGGCAAGCGAGGAGCATTGGAGATCAACCCGATACTTCGGTTTCGTTTGGATATCATGTTCCTTAGACTTTCTATTTCATTTATGTTTGTTTACAGACGCATGAGCGAGTAGTTTGTTTGTTCTAGGAGAAGGGATTAGCCCTTGGCTATCCCGGAACCACTTTTGATTTATCTTGAATGCATCTTCCCGTTTTCGTTTATCTATTCTTTATCTGAGTGCTTGAATTTACTTGTGTTTGCGATGGCCACGTAGTTGCATGTGTTAGGGGTTAGGAGAAGGACCAACGGGAGAATTCTAGTCCTAGAAGATCAGGTTTAGAACAACCGAGGCTAGGCCTTGAAAGTAGGGTAGCAACGGTTGAGGGTGAAACGGATGAATCATAGTTCTTATGGGTATAGTTCAAGGTGTCAGCCACGAAAGTAGGAGGCAACTTGTCTAGATCACGTGTTTATGCCTCGAGAGAGGGTAGATATCATATTAGGATCATCTGCCTTAGATAGCTTAAGCTAGGATTGCATGATAGATAGATTGATTGTTGGGTTCGGTAGTCTTGTGGTGAAACTGGATTCCTAGAACGTTTGTCTTATCGTTAAGAACCAATTCGTTTATTTACTTTTAGTATTTCTTGCGGGTAGTTTAGGTTATTTTATTTATCTTTGAGAACGCATCAGTCGGTTGGACCCTTGCGCCAGCTGTGCCACTTGTGTATCTAGGTGTTTCAAGTGTGCTTGGAAGCTTTCCATTTTCTTCCTCATGTCATCTTGCTCACCCTTGATTTCTCAAAGCGTGTAGTTGTGATGCTTCTGTTCCTGCAGCAACAATTGCCACATAGAAAGTATGTCTGAGTCACTTGAGTGTTGTATGCGTTGCTGATAACCTTGGTCCTCGCCACTCCCCTAAGTTGGAAACCTTGTTTCTCGTTTCTTGTCATCATTCGCGGTTGAAAGTCCTGCAGGTTCGCTATGTTACTTGTATTGCCATAGGAGAGGTTGGGATGGCTCTAGATGTAGCTCTGTTGGTAAGGCCGGTTATTGACATATTTGACTTCCTCTATCCCACGGCCTATCGATGCATCCTATCACTCTACACATAGACCCACAATCATCCTGTAGATCTCTGCAACTTGTTGTTTTATGTCGTCAGATCCAGCTAGCGGTACCTACCTCTTTTACATCAGCTTTTAATGGGAGATCACGGTTGTAATCTCCAACATTCTTTCCCCTTCCCTTGCCATGTTCTCGATCAGGTTCTCGAGTTATTGGAAAGTGAGGTTGCTGAGGGAGCCACCACCTGCTACTACAATCACAAAGTGTGTGGTCTCTTGGAATCCTTGAATGAAGCTGGTGATGAGGTACTTCTTGTCCATCCAATGATGTGGACAAATGCACTAATATCTCTTGAATCGCCCCCATGCATCATGTAGACTCTTACCTCTTTCTTGAGGAAACGAGTTGATTCAGCTTTTCGCTAGCAACATCCTATGATATGGCAAGAACTGTTCCATGAATCGTTGCTCTAGCCCGTTCCATGAGGTTATAGAAGCGGTGGATAGGTTGAACAACCAACTTTGTGCTGCATCCTTGAGTGAGAATAGGAATGCGGACATGTATAGGTCTTCGCGTGTTACTCCCGTGCCAACTTTGGTGGTGCCGTAGAGCATCTTGAAGTCGGAAAGGTGTGCATCCAGGTCCTCGTTCTCCATTCCTCTAAAAGTAGAATTGTTGAGCATCTAGATGAAAGCCGGTTGCAGCTCAACTTGGTTTGTCGTCGGATGGACCATGCATGATAGAAATTGGGTGTGCTTTGGAGTTGTATAAGCTCCATAGGTTTCTTTGACAGCGTCGATTTCAGGCTTATCACTGTTACTTTTGTTGCAGCTTGTGCTGGAGCTTCTAATGGTACCGGCAACAAGAATAGACGAGCAACCAAAGACAAGATACAAATTTGAGGTAGATAGAGAAGACTATATAAAGAGAAAAGAAAATTGCAGAAAAACAACTAATACTTCGGAAAGGACTACATCTTAATCAGCAAATTCTTAGTTTACACTGTTATTAGTACTCGACAATGGGGAAAAACTTGATGTACGAACTATAAAGCAAATAAAATGCCTAATATTCCCTTACCGTAAGAATACGGATCGGTGTAATACCAGGGTTGAACTCTAGGGACTAATGCAGCCTAAGCTAAGAATATAACTAAACTAAGATGGATGAAAGGGATATGATGTGGAATAAATTCTGAGAATGCTAAAAAGAATGATGACAGCGATGAGGACACGAAAAAGACATGATGATTAAGATCAGTACGGGCTTCGGGTTACCAGAATTGCAAGGGTGCGGCCAACACAAGATCATAAATCAATCAACCTATCTTGATGATTGGAAATTCATGCTCGTAAGTAGAGAATGGTTCTGTCGAGATTCTACCTTCCATCAACGATTGACACAAAATTATTGTAGCATTAAGCATGCCATCCTAATTCCTGCGGTGATTAACTGACCGGTCAGATTCTCATTAATCAAACTCAATCAACAATCAATATTTCCAAATCCATAATCTAACCTCACAATTAAACATGAAATCATGTTATTGAGCAGTCAACACAAGTATAGAACATTCATAGCATTGATCGTAGAACCGAAATACAAGAAATTTTGAAAGATCTAAGCATTTATGCATAAACATAAGCATCCCTTACAAAACCGGTGTCCCTAACCCATAGCTTAAGTCTTACTCACTCATCGACTCTATTGTAAAACAAGAGAAAACAACAATAGACATGATAAAGATTAAGGAGTACGATCCCTCGGGCTTCCCTATTGATCGTCTCGTTTTCATACATATTTCTCGCATGATTTTAGAGATATTTATGATTATGATGCGATGTTTACGTGTGATTTTGTATCCGTTTTACTCGTTTTCGTGTTTTCATGTTCATACAGATTATAATGCATATTTACTTCGTTTCGGAGTTAAAGAATGCACACGGGACAAAGTATTAGCATCGGGGATCATAATGGAACAAATGGGACAAGAAACGGCATGGATCATCAGCTCCAACACAGCCCACGCACGGCATTCACCTTAGCCCGCACGACTAAAACCTCCAGTAAACTCAACAAACGTTGGGCTGAAAATCAGCTCACACAGACCCATCATTCAACCACAGCTCGCGTGGGGCACTCACCTTAGCCCGCATGGTATAACTCCCAGCAGCTTCAGCACGACGAGGGGCACTCCTCAGCACGCACGGATCCAATTTCAGCAAGGGAGCCCGCACGGGTCACACACTCTAGCCCGCGCGGGACGCATCCGTCATCTGGAAAACAAGAAAAAGGAAACTTATGGGAAATAAGAAAAAGAAGTGGTTAGTTATTTAAACAAAAAGGAAACATGGTTAGAGAAGAGGAATGAGAGCTATATGGCTGGAAAATAGAAAGGAAATGTGCCCACTTATTTAAGAATGTAAACTAATGCAAATAAGAATGAAAAACTCACAAAACAGCATGCTGCAACAAGGAGGAAAGAGGAAGAAAGGAAGTGAACAAACAAAGAGGAATAAAAGGAGAAAGGAAAAAAAGAAAAGAGGAAAGACAAGGAGGAGAGCTAGGGGTCGGATTCACTTCAGTTTTGGAAAGAATACACGTTAGAGTTATAGAGATTTGCAGAGAGAGAGATAGTAGAGAGAGAGAGCTGTTCGTGAGCACTTGACGGAGGAGACATCCAAGGAGCATTGAAGATCGAATAGGGACTTCGATTTCGTATGGTTTTATGTTCTTTAAACTATCTATTTTAATTATGTTGTTTTCTTTCGAATACATGAGCGAATAGTCGTTTTGTTCTAGGAGAAGGGATTAGCCCATGGCTATCCCGGAACAACTTTGATTTATCTTTGAATGCAATTTCCCATTTTCGTTTATCTATTCTTTGTCTGAATGCTTGATTGACTTGTGTTTACAAAGGCCAAGTAGATGCATGTTTTAGGAACTTAGGAGAAGGACCGAAAGGAGAATTCTAAATCGGGATAATCAGGCTTAGAACAACCGAGGCTAGGTCGCGAAAGTAGCTTAGTAGCGGTTGAGGGTTAAACGAATGAATCATGGTAATTATGGGTTTAGTTTAAGGTATCAACAATGAAAGTAGGGGATAACTTGACTAGGTCACGTGTCTATGCCTCGAGAGAGGATATATATCATATTATGATCATCCGCTTTAGATAATTTAATTGGGAATGCATGATTAGATATGTTGATTGTTGGTTTCGATTGTCTTGTAGTGAAACTGTAATCCTAGAACGTTTGTCTCAGTGTTAGAACTCTTTAGTTTATTGTTTTTAGTTATTTCATTCTTAAAACCAATATTCGTTGTTTGCAAGTTTGATTTGTAGTTTGGGTTTAGTTGGATCCCTGTGGGATCGGCACCTAGAATACTACACACGTGTCATGCACTTGCGGTAGTTTAGGTTAATTTAGTTTAACTTGGAACTCATCAAGTTTTTGGCGCCATTCCCGGGGACTATTGTCAACACGTCTTAGATTTGAACCTAGGATCATACTTGTTTTTATCTTCTTTTTGTTTTGTTTTCTTTTGTTTCTTTCTACCTAATTTCGTTTGTTTTTCCTTTGTTGGTTTATGAACAGATCTCAAGGTGCTTCGAGTCTATCCCAAATCGACTCCGAGATCGAGCGAACTTATAGAAAACTGAGAAAGGGCAAGGAAGAAGGGAAAGCAGAGCCGTCAGATCAACAAGAGATGGATAATCAGAACGACCATGGACATCCTCAATTATCTGTCGGTAATTTGGGGCATTTACAGCAAAAACAACTCACACCTTAATCGCGAGAACCACATGCTCCTCCACCATGTCGCCTGAGAGATTACGTGGTACCTAATATGAACAACGTTCAAACCGCCATACGGATGCCTGCTGTTGCGAGAGAGCAGTTTGAGATTAAGCCTGAGATGATCAATATGCTTTAACAGAAGCAATTCATAGGTGGAAATCACGAGGATCCCCATCAGCACCTCAGAAACTTCCTAGAGCTTTCTGGTTTATTCAAGATACACGGAGTCTCGGAAGACACAATTTTGTTGCGTCTTTTCCCCTTATCAATTGGGAGATAAGTGAAAACTTGGCTACAATCGTTTTACACTGGCTCGATAACTACTTGGGACCAACTCTGCACATTGTTCCTATCACGATTCTTTCCTCCTAACAAGATGATTCAGATGAGGTGAGAAATCATGATGTTTAGATGCAGAGATGGGGAAACGTTGTTTGAAGCATGGGAAAATTTAAGGATCTTCTACAGATGTGTCCACACCATGGTCTTGAGTAGTGGTATGTTATCCAAACCTTTTACAATGAAATTTCAGACGAACACCTAACGACATTGGATAACGCTGCTAGATGATCGTTTATGGATCTAAGTTTTGAGGAGGCATACGGGCTAATTGATAACCTTTCCATGAACCACACAATGTGGTCCAAATCGAGAGGTATGCCAAACAGAACTCGAGGTTTATATGAGTGGAAACAGAGCAGAGCGATGAGCAATGCAGCGAACACTATGTACTATGTGAATTGCAGAGATACAAAGCATGCAGTGTATCTATGCACGGTGCAAGAAGACATCAAACAGATGAACTACGCCCAAAAACAAGGAAACACGAAATTCGGAAATACCTACATCCCGAATTGGAGGAACCACTCGAACTTCTCATACTGAACGACTCAACCGATGAAGTATTCGGGATTTCAACAAAGACAGCAATCGTACCAGCAAGATACCCAGCAATCCCAGCAAGTTCCGCAAGCTCCTCAACCTCCTCAAGCTCCCTCGTGAAGCCTTGAGGCGGTGATGATTGAATTCATCAAGGAATAAAGGCAACAACAATCGATTCAAGCCAAATTCAATACGGATATGGGGACTGCAATCAACGGGCTCAAAACACGTGTGAAGATGTTAGAAAACTCCATAGCACAACAAGCTGTCTCATCCTCTCAGAATCCCGAATAGCTTCCCAGAAAACCCGATCCAAACTCGAGAGAGTACGTGAACACTATTACCTTGTGAAGCAGTGATGTGATTGAGCACTCGCCCTCCAAAGAGCAAGATAAAGTTGCTGGAACGTGATCTTCTTGTTTTCATACGTATTTCTTGCACGATTTAGGAGACGTTTTTGATATATATGTGATGTTTTACGTATGATTCTGTTTCCGTTTTACTTGTTTTCGTGTTTTCATGTTCTTACAGGTCTTTACACGTATTTGGATCATTTTGGAGCTAAAAGGACATGCACGGAGCTAAGGAGCAACTTCGAGGATCATCAGGAGACTATCGGGACGAGATTGAGCATGGAGAGCCTCCACCTGGTCGGGCACAACTCTTGCACGACCGGGCAAACCCTACGGCCGAACTTGTGCACGATTTGCACGACTCGGGCATGACTATGCCCGACCATTTGCCTTGTGCCCGAGCGGGCGCACATGCCATGCCCGATTGGGCATTCATTCCAGCCACACATCCCCGCGTTCCACCCTAGCCGCACCCGAGCGGGCACACTCAATGCCCGAGCGGGTCGCGGCCTGAAACTATCTTTTAAGTTAAGTAAACTTAACTTAAAACAACGGGAACTCGTGGGGGCAATTTAGGCAACATCTAGACCGACTTAGGAGGCTTAAAAGGAGGCAAAAGACGTCATTAGAGGAAGCTTAGATTGGAGATCAATTCAGTAGAAGATTAAGGAGATTCTTGCGAGGAGACAAGCGACGAGCATTGGAGATCAAGCCACGACACTTCGGTTTTGTTTGGTTTTCATGTTCCTTAGACTTTCTACTTTGTTTATGTTTCTTTACAGATGCATGAGCGAGTAGTTTGTTTGTTCTAGGAGAAGGGATTAGCCCCTGGCTATCCCGGAACCACTTTTGATCTATTTTGAATGCATCTTCCCATTATAGTTCATCTATTCTTTATCTGAGTGCTTGAATTTACTTGTGTTTGCGATGGCCACGTAGATGCATGTGTTAGGGNNCTTATCGTTAGAACCCAAGTAGTTTATTTACTTTCAGTATTTCATTCTTCATCCATATTCTTTCGTTAGCAAGTTTGATTTTTAGTTCGAGTTTAGGTAGTGTTGCGTAGTCTTTGTGGGATCGACACCTAAAATACTACACATGTGCCGTGCACTTGCGGGTAGTTTAGGTTATTTTATTTAACTCTGATAACGCATCAAGTTTTTGGCGCCGTTGCCGGGGACTATTGTCAACGCGTCTTAGATTTGAACCTAGAGTCTTTCTTGCTTTGTTTTTATTTTTGTTTTTATTTTCGTTTTCTTTTCTTTCGTTCTTTCTACGTAAATTGTTCTTTGTTTGTCCTTTGCAGAGCTTTCAGGTCAACGAGAGAGGGATAATCAGAACGACAATGGACACATACAATTACAGGCTCCTCCACCACGTCGTCTAAGGGATTACGTGGTGCCGAACATGAACAACGTGCAAACAGCCATAAGGATGCCTGCTGTCGCAAGAGAGCAATTGGAGATTAAGCCAGCGATGATCAATATGCTTTATCAGAAGCAATTCATGGGTGGAACCATGAGGATCCCCATCAGCACCTTAGAGACTTGCTCAAACTTTCAGGTACGTTCAAAATTCACGGAGTCTCAGAGGATGCAATCTTGTTGCGTCTTTTCCCCTTCTCAATTGGGGGAAGAGCGAAAACTTGGCTGCATCACTCCCCGCTGGATCTATCACCACTTGGGATCAGCTCTGCACACTGTTCCTATCACGCTTCTTTCCTCCAAGCAAGACAATTCAGATGAGGGGGGAAATCACAACATTCAGATGCAGAGATGGAGAGACTTTGTTTGAGGCGTGGGGTAGATTCAAGGATCTTATACAGATGTGTACACACCATGGTCTTGAGCAATGGTACGTTATCCAAACTTTCTACAATGGAATTTCAGACGAGCACCGTACGAGGTTGGATAATGCTGCCAGAGGATCATTCATGGATCTAAGCGTCGAGGAGGCATTTGAGCTGATTGATAACCTCGCCATGAACCACACCATGTGGTCAACTTCGAGAGGTATGCCTAATAGCACTCGTCGCTTAAATGAGCCTAACCAGAATAGAGCTATGGGTAATGCAGTGAATGCCATGTACTGTGTGAATTGCGGAGATATGGAGCATGTAGCGTATCAATGCATGGTACATGAGGATTACGAACAGATGAACTACGCCCAGCAGCAAGGAAACACTGAATTCGGGAATTGTTACAACCCGAGTTGGAGGAATCACCCGAATCTTTCGTATCGAACGACTCAACCGGTAAAATATTCGGGGTTTCCACAAAGGAAGAATAATTTTCAGCAAAACAACCATCAATTCCAGCAAGCTCATCAAGTTCCGCAACTCAACCGGTGAAGTATTCGGGGTTTCCACCAAGGCAGAATAATTTCCAGCAAAACAACCAGCAATTCCAGCAAGCACAGCAAGCTCCGCAAGGCCCTCAACCTCCTCAAGCCGTTTCATCAAACCTAGAGGGGGTATTGCTCGAATTTATGAAGAAGCAGGAGCAACAACAAGCCAAATTCGACGCGGATGTGAGGACAGCGATTAGTAAGCTTAAATCTCAGGTGGAGTCTCTGAGTACACATGTGAAGATGTTGGAAAACTCCATAGCACAACAGGCTGCCTCATCTTCTTGGAATCCCGGACAGCTTCCCGGTAAGCATGATCTAAACCCGAGAGAGTATGTGAATGTTATTTCTGTGTGCAATGGTGATGTGGTTGAGAATTCGCCCTCGAATGAGCAAGAGAATGCTGCTGGTACGTCCATGGATAGAGGAAGAGGTAAGGTTGCGATTATGGAAGGAGTCGAACCAGATTTAGATAAGCCATACGTTGCTCCTCCGGCGTACATACCTCCAATACCGTATCCTCAACGATTGGTAATCATTAAGAACCAAGAGAGAGTGGGCAGATTTATAGAGGGTCTCAAGAAGCTTGACATCAACATGCCATACGTAGAAGCCCTCCAAAAAATGCCTAATCGTGCCAAATTCATCAGAGAGGTACTGTCCAAAGAGAAGCATATCGAAGAGAACGAGACAGTTACACTCACCGAGGAATGCAGTGCAATTCTTCAGAACAAGCTGCCACCTAAGTTGAAGGATCCCAGAAGCTTCTCCATTCCATGCACTATAGGTAATCTCGATATCGATAATGCTTTGTTGTATTTAGGAGCAAGCGTGAGTATCATGCCACACTCAGTTTTTAAGCGGATGGACTTCGAGAACCTTAAACCTAAGAAGATGTCTCTACGCCTCGCGGATCGTACGGTAAGCCATCCGGTGGGAATCGTTGAAAACGTTCCCACCATGGTAGGTAAGCTTTGCATTCCCACTGATTTTGTTGTACTTGAGATAACGGAAGACGCTAGAACACCTATTATTCTTGGTAGGCCGTTCTTAGCCACTGCAGGTGCGATGATAGACGTACAACAAGGAAAGCTGTCCTTACGTGTCGAAGACGAAACGATCGAATTCATCTTGTCCAGCCCCATGAACGAATCCTCACTCAAGGAGTCTTGCTTTACAGTAGATTCACTGGACGATTTAGAGAAAGACACGCACGATCAAGTAAGTGTTTCCGATTCTTTTTTATGGTATTTGACACGAGTTGGCGACAATGCAGGATTTGCGGACGAAGGAGCTGAGGTGTATACGAAATTCATGAGTGCCATTACTAGGAGACGTCACGTC
>CM071875.1:9351524-9372896 GCA_036759665.1 Gynandropsis gynandra
CGGAAAGAAAGAAACAATTATCCTCGGTTGATCTAGGTTTAGCGTTGTCTTAAGTCTTGTCTGAAGGAGGGAGTTACGGTAGCGTGTCCAGTTTCCTTTGATTTACTTTCTTATAGGTAACCGTGGTGGACCTAGGATTAAGACTGAAAACTCGATTAGGCCGAATTTGCTCTCGACATGCTAGTTAATCGGTTAGGTTCTTTTCATACGTATTTCTTGCACGATTTAGGAGACGTTTTTTATACATATGTGATGTTTTACGTATGATTCCGTTTCCGTTTTACTTGTTTTCGTGTTTTCATGTTCTTACAGGTCTTTACGCGTATTTGGATCAATTTGGAGCTAAAAGGACATACACGGAGCTAAGGAGCAACTTCGAGGATCATCACGAGACAAACGGGACGAGATTGAGCATGGAGAGCCTCCACCCGGTCGGGCACAACTCTTGCACGACCGGGCAAACCCTACGGCCGAACTTGTGCATGATTTGCACGACTCGGGCATGACTATGCCCGACCATTTGCCTTGTGCCCGAGCGGGCGCACATACCATGCCCGATCGGGCATGCATTCCAGCCAACATCTGATATGATCCCGGAGGACGCCGAAGACGCGACCATCAACAATGAGGAGGACGCGACCCGTGGAAAGGAAGAAGAAGAATTCTCTGCGACCCGGGTCGCGGCCCGTAACTGCTCAAAACTTAAGTAAACTTAACTTAAAACATAAGGGAACTCGTGGGGCAATTTAGGCAACAATTGGACCGACTTAGGAAGCTTAAAAGGAGGCAGAAGACGTCATTAGAGGAGGCGGACATTAGAGATTGATTCAGTTCGTGATTGAGGAGATTCTAGCGAGGAGACAAGCGAGGATCATTGGAGATCAAGCCCCGACACTTTGGTTTTGTTTGGTTTTCATGTTCCCTACTTTGTTTATGTTTCTTTACAGACGCATGAGCGAGTAGTTTGTTTGTTCTAGGAGAAGGGATTAGCCCTTGGTTATCCCGGAACCACTTTTGATCTATTTTGAATGCATCTTCCCGTTTTAGTTTATCTATTCTCTATCTGAGGGCTTAAATTTACTTGTGTTTGCGCTGATCACGTAGATGCATGTGTTAGGGATTAGGAGAAGGACCGAAAGGAGAATTCTAGTCCTAGAAGATCAGGTTTAGAACAACCGAGGTTAGGCCAAAAAAGTAGGGTAGCAACGGTTGAGGGTAAAACGGGCGAATCAAAGAGCTTCTGGGTTTAGTTCAGGGTGTCAGCCACGAAAGTAGGGGGCAGCTTGTCTAGATCACGTGTCTATGCCTTGAGAGAGGGTAGATATCATGTTAGGATCGTCCGCCTTAGATAGCTTTAATTGGGATTGTATGATAGATAGGTTGATCGTCGGTTCCGTTAGTCTTGTGGTGAAACTGGATTCCTAGGACGTTTGTCTTATCGTTAGAACCCAAGTAGTTTATTTACTTTCAGTATTTCATTCTTCATCCATATTCTTTCGTTAGCAAGTTTGATTCCTAGTTCGAGTTTAGGTAGTGTTGCGTAGTCTCTGTGGGATCGACACCTAAAATACTACACACGTGCCGTGCACTTGCGGGTAGTTTAGGTTATTTTATTTAACTCTGATAACGCATCAGAACGTCTATGGAAAAAGGAAAAGGCATCATCGCAATTATGGAAGGAGTTGAACCAGATTTGGACAAACCATATGTTGCTCCACCGACGTACAAACCTCTACCATTTCCTCAACAGTTGGTGAGCAACAAGAATGAAGAACGAGTAGGCAAATTTCTAGAGGGCCTCAAGAATCTCGACATCAACATCCCATTCGTGGTAGCCCTCCAAAAAATGCCTAATCACGCCAAACTCCTCAAGGAGGCTCTTTCCAAGGATAGGAATATCGAAGAGAGTGAGACGGTAGCACTCACCGACGAATGCAGCGCCATTCTTTAAAACAAGCTGCCCCGAAGTTGAAGGAACGTGAAAGCTTCTACATTCCATGCACAATAGGTAATATTTACATTGATAAAGTTCTGTGTGATTTAGGAATAAGCGTGAGCCTCATTCCACACTCAATCTTCAAGCGGATGAACTTCCGAGATCTCAAACCTACAAAGATGTCTCTACGCCTCTTAGATCGTTTGGTAAGATATCCGGTGGGAATTGTTGAAAACATTTCCATCAAGGTAGGTAATCTTTGCATTCCCGCTGATTTTATTGTACTTGACATAAAGGAAGATGCTAGGTTGCCCATTATTTTTTGTAGACCTTTCTTAGCTACTGCAGGTGCATTGATAGACGTACAACAAGGAAAGCTTTCTTTACGTGTTGGAGATGAGACGATATTATTCAATTTGTACAGCTCCATGATCGGACTCTCCTTCAAGGATTCATGCTTTAGAGTTGATTTGATGGAAGATTCGGCAAATGACACGCTCGATTGGGTAAGTATTTCCGACCCTCTCTAGAGATGTTTGAAGAAAGTTTGTAGGAATGCAAGACTCGCCGACGAGGAACCCAAGCTATACACGAAATTCATGAGTGCTATTGAAGCACTAAGAGAAGTCCCATGTGAGGAGATACCACAGGAAACACATGCTGATTTCGCAGTGGAGAAGGTGCCCAAACTTGAGCTCGAACCTCTTCATTCTTCTCTTCGGTATGAGTACATTGAATGCAATAAAACATATCTTGCTGTTATGAATATTAAATTAAGTGCAGACGAGATGAGAAAACCACTCACTCGTGTAAAGAAGTGTAGGAGAGTCAGCTCTTCAATATGTACGCATGGAAATTCTACGTAAGACAGCCCCGAACCTTCTAGTGAAAATCAAAGGAAGTTGCACGCGAGGTAATGGAAAAAGATACCATAAAACGTTTTGATGCTGATATCATTTATCAATTCTCGGACAGCAAACGAGTGGATCCCGTGCATCACATGCCAAAGAAAGAAGCAGTGACAGTGATCCATAATGCAAACGACGATAGCACTAAGGGATGGCATGACAAAAAGATCTTACCTCATGACTTCCAACTAGGTGACTTAGTTCTACTTTTCAATTCTCGTCCAAAGCTTTTCTCGAGCCACCTGCGGTCCCGTTGGTCTAGTCCTTTTCAGGTACGAGAGGTATTCATGCAAGGAGTAGTAGAACTTTGGAGCGAGACGAGTGGAATGTTCAAAACTAATGGGCAGCGACTAAAGCTTTACCAAGCCGCTCAACCGATCGAAAGCGAAAACTCCATTTCCCTTTTCCATCCACCCATCGCGAACGCATGAGGCATGGAGACATCAAGCTTAAAGTCATTAAATAAGCGCTTTCTGGGAGGTAACCCAACCCTTTGTTTTCTATTTTTTTCGTAGTTTTTTAGTTTAAGACTTGATTTATTTATTAAAAAACAACAACAAAATCAACAAAACAAAAATACACCACAAACGTGACTTCACTTCTCTTACCCTCAATCGGAGCTTCACGTCGAGGACACCGTTCAATTCAAGTCTAGGGGAACAGCTCACGTTTGTCAGGTGACTTTGTTTCATTTTCCTTTATTTTCTCTTTGATTTCGTAGTTTATAGTTTGTTTTTGTTTTTGTGAGTTAGAGTCGTCCTAGGCACTTGTCCGGTGCCACATTTTGAGATGAACGCTGAACCTAGAATACTTAAGAAGTTGGCCTCTTTCGTAATATTTTGCATGTTTGAGCTAGGTTTTTCCTAAGCGTTAGAGCATATTAGTCGGCTGAAAAACAATAGGTCATAATTCTTAGGGAATCCTAGTGTTGCTTGTGGGAGGTTTAGATGAGGTTGCTAGACTAGTTTATCGTTTATTCTCTCTCCCCAGATGGTCATACTTCATATAGACGATGCTCTACTTCTTTTGATGAGGATTATTTGATCGTATGAAAATGAGCTTGTTTTGAAGAATAAGAGCACACACTAACACTCCGTTGTCGATAGAATCATGCCTAAAAGCATGATCTAAAATCGATATGAGTGTATCGACCTTGATACTCTTTCAATGGTTCGGGTCTAAGTAGTGGTTGGCGATCATCTTTTTACGTCCTAAAGGCATGGTACAAACATCACCTACTACGCTGCACTCTTGAACGAGATGCATGAGTATACCGTCATTGGTAGTCTGGGTCTAAGTAGAGGCTGGATCCCTTCAAATCCGACGTCCTAGAAACCTAGTGTGTCTACACAACATAAAAAAAGAGAAAGAAAAAGAAGAAGAGAGAAGAAAGAAAAAATAAAGAAAGAAAGAAGCTCGTAAATGAAATAAGTATCCTCATTTTTTCTACGTTTAGGATTTGTTTGAAGTCTTGTTTGATGGAGAGAGTTACGGTTGCTTGTTTAGTTTGCCTTCAATTTGCTTTCTTGTAGGTAGCCTTGGTGAACCTAGGATGAAGACTGAAAATTTAATTAAGCTGAATTTGCTCTCAGTTTGCTAGTTGATTGGTTAGGTTTGCTTTAGCGGTATTTCTAGGAGAAAAGGGGAATTCTCGGTTTTTGTATACCCCACGTGTTCCACGCTACGTTTTCTTAGGGACAAGAAAACATTCAAGTATTGGGTTGATCGTCTAATTTTCATACGTACTTCTCGCATGATTTTAGAGATATTTATGATGATAGATATGATGTTTACGTGTGATTTTGTATCAGTTTTACTCGTTTTTGTGTTTTCATGTTCTTACAAGTTATAATGCATATTTGGTTCGTTTTGGAGTTAAAGAACGCACACGGGACAAAGTATTAGCATCGGAGATCATAACAGAACAAACAGGACGAGAAACAACACAGATCATCAGCTCCAACACAGCCGACGCGGACATTCACCTTAGCCCGCGCGGGCTACAACCTCTAGCAAACTCAACACGCACCGGGGAACTCCTCAGCACGCGTGGATCCAGTTTCAGCAAGGGAGCCCGTGCGGGTCACACACTCCAGCCCGCGCGGTCGCGTTTGTCATCTGCAAAACAAGAAAAGGAAACTTATGGGAAATAAGAAAAAGAAGTTGTTAGTTGTTTACAAAAAAAGGAAACAAGGGTAGAGAAGAGGAATGAGAGCTATATGGCTGGAAAATAGAAAGGAAATGTGCCCACTTATTCAAGAATATAAACTAATGCAAATAAGAATGGAAAACTCACAAAACAGCATGCTGCAACAAAGAGGAAAGAGGAAGAATGGAAGTGAACGACAAAAGAGGAAAAAAGGGAGAAAAGGAAAGAAAGAAAGAGGAAAGCCAAGGAGGAGAGCTAGGGGTCGGATTCACTTAAGCTTTGGAGAGAATACACTTTAGAGTTAAAGAGATTTGCAGAGAGAGAGAGTAGAGAGCTGTTCGTGAGCACTTAACGGAGGAGACATCCAAGGAGCATTGAAGATCTAATAGTGACTTCGGTTTCGTTTGTTTTTAATGTTCTTTAAACTATCTATTTCGATTATGTTGTTTTCTTTCGAACCCATAAGCGAGTAGTCGTTTTATTCTAGGAGAAAGGATTAGCCAATAGCTATCCCGGAACCACTTTGATTTATCTTTGAATACAATTCCCGTTTTCGTTTATCTATTCTTTGTCTGAGTGCTTGATTGACTTGTGTTTATGAAGGCCAAGTAAATGCATGTTCTAGGAACTTAGGAGAAGGATCGAAAGGAGAATTCTAATTCTGGATAATCAAGGCTTAGAACAATCGAGGCTAGGCCATGAAATAAGGGTAGTACCGGTTGAGGGTTAAACGGATGAATACTAGAACTTATGGGTTTAGTTTAAGGTGTCAGCCATGGAAGTAGGGGATACCTTGACTAGATCACGTGGCTATGCCTTGAGAGACTGTAGATATTATATTAGGAGTGCCCATCTTAGATAACTTAATTGGGAATGCATGATTAGATAGGTTGATTGTTGGTTTTGGCAATCTTGTGGTTAAACCGTAATCCTAGAACGTTTGTCTCACTGTTAAGAACTCTATAGTTTATTGTTTTTAGTTATTTCATTCTTAAAACCAATATTCGTTGTTTGCAAGATTGATTCGTAGTTTGGGTTTAGATTGTGTTGCGTAGTCGCCGCGGGATCGACACCTAGAGTACTACACACGTATCGTGCACTTGCGGGTAGTTTAGGTTATTTTACTTTAACTTGGAACGCATCACCTATCTTATCACCGATGTTCCGATGCTGCTTCCTTGCTTTTCCAACTTCTCATGAGCTTTCCTATGTGTTCTTCGTCCTCCCCTATGTGTTTTGAGCGACTCTCTATTTATTGGTGATGGCCCTCTTGTTTCCCATCGTTTTAACCCTTTTTAGGGTTATTGTCCCGTCACGCGACCCGCACGGGCTAGGTGGCCACCCCACACGGGCTCCTCATCCACATGCAGCCCGAGCGAGCTTGGTGACAACCCGAGTCATGCAGATTTTGCTGGAGGTGCATCCCACACGGGCTAAGGGGACCACCCCGCGTGGGTTCATGTCTTTTCATGGGCCACGGTCTTGTTTTTGCTATTTTCGCTCGATGCTCGGGTATTCCATGCGGTTCCTTGGCTTGAATCTGCTTCGAGTGATTTGCAGCTCCAAGTATGTGTTGTTGGCTCCAAGAATCAACATCCTTAAGCTTGATTATCCCTTGTCACCTTAAAACCTAAAAATCAACAAAGGACTAGATAGAAGACATTAATGTTGGTTCTGTAACTCGTGCTATGCAAACTATGCAGAAATGAGCTAAATGCGCAGCCTAAAACTAACCCACACTCCGTGTTATCAGTCTCAACTTCGAAATTTCCTTCTTCCTTATTTTGAACTCAATCTTTGCTTTGAATTATTATTGTTAGTTTTTCAAGTGAATGTTTATAAAATCGATTAAATATCATAAAAAGTAATTTTTGATTTTTAATAATAATTATATAAACACATAATATATAGATAAAAATAATTGATATATATAATTACTAATAAATACTATATAAATATTCTATTTTCTTAAGAATGTATTCTTTATAACTCATTCAGTTTGGGCAGTTTCTATGAGTTATCTTATCAAATCAATGAGTAACTATGATCTTTGAATGTTAAAAGTACTATTAGATATGGACTTACCATCTTTTATATCAAATTAATGATTTTCTTCTAGAAACCTAAGTTTGCAAGTTTTCTACTACATGTTAACCCTCGATTAATCATGGTTAGGTTAGTATCCTTAGGTTTTAGACTCAATTCTCATTGAACACAAAGTCAGTATAGCTGCGCTATGGACTTCACATAGGCAACATGAATTTTGCAAACAATCGAGAGCATGAATACAGCGGTGATGTAAACTCAAAATTTATTAATTTGAAGATTTTCTAGAGTAAATAATACATTTTTCAGTTACAGATTATGATAAGTGTTTATTCCAAGGTTAATTGTGCCAATGTTTGTAGCCAGCTCGAGAATAATCATGAAAAGGTTACATATTGTGAGAGAGAAAATATGCTATGGTAAGATTAAGTACACCCATGGATGCAATTTACTAAAGCAACTATCAGAAAATAAAATCATGTTAGGTAAAAGTTATTCTCTTTATTCATCTCCATTTTGATAAAAAAAGGATTGTCTATCGGTGAGGGAGGTAAAAGGGGATGTTTGAAACCAAGGAAAGATAAGGAAAATGTGAAGATTGTTCTAGAGTAAATAGCACATTTTTTCTGTTATAGATTATGATTAGTGTTTATTCCAAGGTTAATTTTGTAAATGTTTGTAGGCAGCTCGAGAAGAAGCGTGAACAAACGTTACATATTGTGAGGAAAAATATGCTATGGTAAGATTATTTACACCCATGGGTGCAATTTACTAAAGCAAATATTAGAATTGTATAAAATAATATTAGTCTTTGTTGTGATATACGAGTTTCTAAAAGTTTTTCATTTGGATAACAAATTTGTGTTGCTTGAGATGCCATAATTATTTTTGCTCTCGCAAGAAAGCTATCAATAATAATTTTTTTTGTATCTCATGGAAGCAACGAAACTTTTCTTATTTGAAGAATTTAAAGATGATAACATACTCATTCATCCATATAATTGTCTTATGATATAAAGTGGGTTGTGTTTTTTGTTAGTTGAAGTTATAGATGGAAGCTATAATGAAGACATTCAAGATCTTTTGTGTATGTGTTTATAATCTCGAAGGCTTTGAAATTATGTGCTGGATTGTGTTTACAAGAGTCTTATTGCTTAGTTTGTCATTTCTTCCAATTGCCATTCAATTTTTCAAGGATACCATGTCCATTATTATCTTCTACCGCGGATATCTTAAATTGATTTAGTTTACCTACCATATTGACAATCTCACTTAATTTACCACTTGGTGATATCCATAAGAGATTATTGTTTCCTTCTATGTAAACCATATGCCAATAAACTTTATCCATAGTATGTGTATTTAACCGATATATTTCCTTCATGTCATGATATATGAGTTACTAACTTGAAATTGTTTTTATGTGTGTGGTTTGTTATCATGTGAAATGAATATTTTCTTTTGGACTCTTTAAATTGTTGGAAATTATGTAAATTTACTTTATTTATCTTATCGAATTGTGTTGGTTGGTTTATGTTCACGGAAAATGGGTCAGGATCGCACTACAACTATTTTCATATGTTACTTGGTTGATATTGAGATTCATCCATGGTAAATCGACAACTATTATCATGTGTATCACATCAAAGGATGTTTTATCATGGAACAACAACATCGTGGTTTATGTCGATCATGGTTTGGATACACTCCCCTTCGCTTATTCTCCAAAATTATTTGATGTGGCATAAATCCGAACAACAATGAGTATAAGGGTGTTTGTCTGGCTCTTGAAGAAGTAGAAACAAAAGATCGATTGGACATAGAATCATTATGCTTGAAAGTAGAGTAATGAAAGTTAATAGCTATAAAATTCTTCTTGATTCAAACTTTTTGTATGAGAAACTAAGAATCATGGTTTTATATGGTAAATAATTTGTTGGTTGTTAAGATGAGCTTAGAGTGGAAAGGTGAACATAAAGAATAGTGGAAGGTGAGTGAATTATAAATTATGTACTAATTAATTATGCTAATGAGGTGTGCCTTCGGTAGAAGAGGCAACGGTTCATTTGCTCATGTTGATGACACGATGAATCCCTTAGAATTTCTTTTTCATTACTCAAACAAGAAACATGATGGAGTTTTAATTTCTTTTTTATTATATTTTGCATTGTAAAATGTTGGAAAAAAAGTTGGAAAGAAGAAATAAAGATTGCAAAATTAAATTAAAATTCTAACCGATAAACACCAAGTACTATGTATCACTATATAATAATATATAATATATGTTATACTTTTCATTTTTTTCTTATTATATCTACGATTCAATTATTTTGTTTATTCATATGATTTTAAGATATATAGAAGAAATATTATAACAATTAATTATATTTTAGGCAAAAATATTTATTAGCTTCATTTTTTTAACTATCCTATGGTATTAAAAGATTATTTAAAAATATAATTTTTCATTTAATCTTATTAAACTAAATCAATTTCATGTTATAATATTCTAATTTTTAATAAGAATTTATTATCTATTATTCGATAAAATGTTATATACATAATACCATGGACAATAATATTTTAATAACTCTAATATATCAATTTTTAATAAATTAATTTTTTATTATATATTTACAAATTTTTAATATCCCACGCATCGCACGAGTTCTTTTGCTAGTTATATATATAAAAGGAGGATGTTTTTGTTGTATCCTCAGGTCGTCATCTCAATAAACATCTCTCTTTCAATTTTTTAAATATTAAAGAAATTATTTAAGCATTTAATATAATTAATATAAATATTACTATAATTAATATATATATATATGTATATTTACCATTAAAACTATACATTTATTAAAAATATACCATCACATAAGATTAACAATTTCATCTATATTTTATATACCGATAACAATACCAATATATATATATATATAATACCAATATATCATCGCATAATAATTTGACATTGACAATTTAAGCACTTTATTATTAATTTATACGATAGATATATATATATAAATAAATAAATAATTCTTATAAATTAATTATAAAGTTCTTAATGTATTATATATATATATACACACACACACTGATAACGATACCAATAACAATACAAATATATATATGTATAATACGAATATACTATCACATAAGATTAACAATTTAACAATTTAAGCATTTTATAATTAATTTGTATTAATATACAATTTATGATACATGATTTATTAACAATACGATTATCAAATTTAGTATTAATTTACATTAATTGTAAATGAATCATAATTTGAATATATACCAATAACAATACCAATATATATATAATACATATATACCATCACATAAAATTAACAATTTAATAATTTAAGTACTTTATAATTAATTTATAATGTGTGTGTATATATACAAATCAATAAATAATTAATAAAAATTAAATATAAAGTGCTTAATGTATTATATATATATATATATATATACAGATAACAATACCAATATATATAATACGAATATACTATCACTTAAGATAAACAATTTAAAAATTTATGCACTTTATAATTAATTTGTATTAATATACAATTTATGATATCACGATTTATTAACAATATGAATATACAATTTACATTAATTGTAAATGAATCATAATTTGAATATATACTGATAACAATACCAATATCTATATATAATACATATATACCATCACATAAGATTAACAATTTAATAATTTAAGCACTTTATAATTAATTTATAATGTGTGTGTATATATATAAATCAATAAATAATTAATACAAATTAAATGTATCTCCGGACATTATAAAATTTTCTTCTCCACATCCTTCAATTATTTTAAAATTTTGTCTCAACTTGGAGAAATACTTTATATCTTTTAATTTGTGTGCGTTAGCACAATCCGCTAAACATATATCTCCATCATTATATTTGATCGTGACATATTTGATATTACTTCGATCCGATAAAGATATTGATGAACCTGAAAAATATAAAATTAAAGTTGCATATAACAGTTTCACAAAAATATTAAAAAATAATCTAATAAAACTTCATGTCAATATCTTCTTTCCATATTTTATCATTTTTAACTTTTTAATGAAATCCGTGATGTTCTTTCATTTAATAGAATGGTGCAGACCTAGTGGGACGAGCATGATAATTTTTCATTAATAGCTCGTTTCATTATTCTACAATAATGAGAATTTGTAATAATTTGCGACAGGTTTTGAAAATCTTCACTCGATATTGTGACATTATCAGCATGTGATTTCGATAATATATTCTCCAATTTATCATAATCACTTATAACTCCATTTTGGCGATTATTTCAAAATCGCTGAATGATATTCATTCACAGACTCATAATCTTAAAATCTCATATTTAGTCAATGATTATTTGCCTCTAAGAGGATCACATATTTTTGTTATTGAATTTATCTTTAAGAGACTCCCACAAATATGGAGGATCTTCTTTTTTAAGATATTCATCATTTAGATTATGGCATAGAAAAATCATGGCTTTTATTTTCCTCTTCTGAGGAATTATTGTCTTTATCATTGTGTTAATGATCTTTTTGCCTTTAAGATGCATTTTAGCATCAAATGCTCATGTCATGTAATTTTCTCTTAAGACATCAACTCTCATTATATGAGATTCAACAAATTCGACATGATAATTATATTTAAAAAATTTCAATTTATTCATTATCATAATAAATTTTAGAATATGATTTTAAATAAAATAATTCAATGATTAAATGAAATAAATAACAAATTAAATTAGTAGATAATATTAAATAACATAAATAGTAAAATAAATAATTAGGTGGCATACCTCCTTTATCAAAATAAACATAAATATAAGATAAATAGAAAGGTATTAAAGTATTACGTGGTAGTCAATTTCATTAATTATATAATATAAAACATGTATTTTATTTTAGTTATTTAGTCCATAATGTATTGTATTTAGTCCATGATGTTCAAATTTCAGTCCAGGATCTCTAATATTGAGACCACGGTATTCAGTCCATGATATTCGGTATTCAGTCCATGGCATTCAGTCCATGATATCTATAGATATATATGTATAATTTTAAATCGAGTCCAAATTAAAAATTAAAATTGATTGAAAATAAAAGAAATCGAAATCATTTTTACTGATTAATTTTTTTAACGGCGTAAAAAACAAATTTAGGACATAATTTTTAACATCGTATAATTTTTACGGCATATTTTTTAAAATTCTTAAAAAAATTACGGTATAGTTTTTTTAACGGCGTAAAAAATTTATGATGTAATTTTTTAACGGTACGAAAAAATTTACGGTGTAAAAATATCAGGTTTTAATTTTTTTGGATAAAGCGATCATGTTGATAATGTGTTAAAAAATTAAGAAAAATATTATGGATCGTAAATATATATATATATGGATATATGATATAGATATATCCATGTACATATTATAAATATGTTTGAATATGTAAGATATATATATATATATGTTAATAACATGATATAAGATATGCATTATATAGAATATATATATTTATATATATATGGTATATCATATTATAAATATATATCATATATGTTATATATGTATATATATATATACCTAATTAAGCAAGAGTTAGAAAATTTATCTAAAACTTTGAATATGAAGAATGAAGGGAGAATATGAGCGAATGATGACTTTGGAGTTTGTAAGTTTTGTTTTAAAATGAGTGATTACATTGTCTATTTATAGAAAAATAAATATGACTCTACAATTTAAAAATAAAAAATTCATTAAGATCTTTTATAAAAGAATCATAAATTCAATATGGTCATTCATAAAAATATTTAGATATTCACAATTTTATATAATTATAATTTTTAATAATTATAATAATATTAATTTTGTGTGTGTTTCTCTTCTAATATTAAATTTTGTTATGATTCTTTAGTTATTTGTTCTTTATGAATTTTTATATTTATTTTTAGTTAATTAGTTGGTTAGTTTAGATTTTTTTTACTTAAAAAATTGTATTGTGTTGGTGATTAAGAATATTATTTATTTGTTTTCCTTTTTATCACATATAATATTCTCATTTTATTTTGCTATTGCTCTTCAAACCCTAAAAAGCTTTTTTCTTTATCGTATTCTTCAAAGTTGTTAACGTTGATTTGAAATTTTTGATATGGTACCAAGAAAATTTGACAATTCGCTCTCCTTGATCGAGGTGTGATATTCTAACGTTTTGAAATTCACATTTGCAAGATTTTTTAAGAACATTAAAAAAATTATGTTATATTTTCTATAAATTTAAAGATATCACAAATTTATTGTTAGGTCCAATTCTTCATGTTTCGAAGGATACAAGGTTTTTTAGGGGAAATTAAAAGATCAATTCTAGAGATATTGGTTTTTATGGAGAAATTTTCCTTTAAAGATATAAATGCTTCTTCTTAATTCTTGATCTTCTGACTAATCTTCTGAGTAATTTGTGTCATTACCTTTTCTATCTTCCTTCTTCTAATCACATTTCGTATTGCCAATTTTCTAGATAAACATAGGTGATGTCATCGTCATTTTCATTACTTGTCTAACTATCATTGTTACTTACAACATGATTATGTTCCATCATTTAATATTATTGAGGAAAGTTTCAAACTACCTGAGTAAAATTTTACCATAATAGGTGTCGATAGTCATGCCTCGTTGAGTGTGACTTGCTAATTTAGATCGAAGACGATGAATCTGTGACACATATTTTGAAACAAATCGACTCTGCAAATTGTTCCACAAATCGTGAGCTTCTTCTCAGTGAGCCACAACAAATAGAATACTAGGCTTGATAGTGTTCTTAATCAAGATACAATCAAATAGTTATTTATCTCCCAATTTTTGTAGTCAAAGGATTTGATATCAAGCTGTGGGATCCCATCAACAAATCCGAATTTCTTTTTGGATTTGAGAGTGTGACAAATATTATCTTCCATTCGTCGTAATTTTCATCGTGAAGGAGTGGTTGTGAGAGAGCCAAAATGGGATTATCACCAAGTATGAAATCGTATGGAGATATCATGCAATAGTGGACAACAAAATCATCGACTTGAGAGGAATTCGTGTGAGATTCCACGTCTCACCGAGTTTATGTGATAGCACATATAACAACAATTTCAACTGATCAGACGACACTCCCACGAGTCACGTCACGTCATAGTCTGTGAATTCTGAAGAGAATCCATTACGAATTTAGAATTACCGCAACCCCTTTTGAGAGCCCTTTGACGATGCACGTTCAGACCACCAATCTGGATATCCATGAAGTTGTAAACATCTATCCAAAAGATGAACATTACTTCTACAATAGGAACAAACCATAGAAAAATCACCAGCATTAACACCAGTCTTTGATTTTGACTCGGTTTTAACCGCAAACGGCATAAGATATATATATATATATATAATTGTAATATGTGCGAGCAAGAAAATAACACCCAAACCTATAGAACCAAATGCTCCCCCAGACCCTCCAAACCGACAGTACACACTGCCGACGGCACATACAACACCATCGAGCACACCAACAACGGTAGGTCCGAGGACTAGCTCTGACGATGCTCGACAGAAGTCGAGGAAGACAAATTCGAGCGCGACGAGAATAGGACTACGAGGGAGCTCTAGTGCAACGGTACCACTAGCTCTTGTAGAGGCGCTTGATAGAGGCCGACGAAATCAGATTTGGAACAATTGAACCGAATCGATGTGAAAAGCGAGGAAGATGAAGCAAATCTGTCTGAGGATCAGATCGACGAAGGCGAGCAGATCCGTAGTATTGTATCAAGGCCTCAACCAGATCCACAGGAGGCATTACCAGATTTGAGGAGCGCGACGAGATGAGGCCGAACGAACGGCCTAAGGAGCAACAACCGCTATGACCAGATATAGGACCAGATCCAACCAATGCACCAGGCGCGGTGGACTCGAGGCGAACACCAAATCGAGGAGCGAGAGACCAATCCGAGGCCAACTAAGGAACGTCAGCAACCGATGAGCTTATGGATAGATCCGATGAGCGCACGGACAGATCCGAGAAGAGGGATGATGATAGTATTAGTAAATGAAAGAAAATAGCCGGTTGCTTCGAGATAACCAATCGCCATTCATCAGTAGCAATAAAGATTTTTATTCGTCAATGAGGATATCTCTGGAAAGAAAATAACAACAAAAGAATGTGCAATGTGTTGTAACCAGAACAACATCCAACCGAAAATTTATACCTATAAAAACTCTCCTCCACGCCGTCTTCATTCATGTGGTGTCTCTCTTGCTCCACGGCATTGTGACCTCTTCTTTTGAACCAGTTTGGCGAGTGGAACCGCAAGTCTATCAATAGTTGCCCCAAAAAGAAGCACCTTATCGTCAAGGTGAGTTGTTCGAAATTGTCGAACCAAGTCAGTCAGTGAATCCCAGGTTGTCTCACACTCTGTTTGGCCCGACCAATGGATTGATACTTCCTTATCCGTAATTGTCTCAGAATTAGGAACATTGAAAACTTTCTCTGGTGAACCTCGTGTTGTGCCTGTGTCTAATGCAATAGGTAACGGTTACACCACATCTGTATCCAAGGGAATGGCTGCCATCAATTGGAAGACATGGAAAATAGGGTGAATCAAACTATCGGCTGACAAACTTAGCATGTACATAACAAGGCCAATCTTCTGCTTAATTGGACATGGACCAAAGTAACGTGCATCCAATTTTGGATTTCTCCTCGAAAATAAAGTTGTCTATCTATAGGGACGCAACTTGAGATAAACAAGGTCTCCTTGTTGGAATTCTAATTTCCTTATACCTTTGCCTGCAGTGACCTTCATGCGTTGTTGGGCTCTGATACCATTTTATGAAAACAATTGAAAACACTCTGATACCATATCAAAAACTTCAAACGAATTTTATCACATTTTATCGTTTAAGTTACAAGATACATATATATGGATAAATCAGAAACACGTAATTTCAGAAATATTCCTACGTTGTTACTCTATTAGAGACATCGGCATTATCATTGACTTTATCAACACCCCACATATATATGGTAGGTACACAAAGTTTAATGATGAACGACAATAAAAGTTTCATAGTTCGAAAAGATACGTCTTCAATCTTTATATTTGGATTTTAAGATAAGGTTTCAAACTTTTATTCCGTCATCAAAATGATAATGCACTATATGTAAATTGTAAATTTGATAGTAAAGATACATAATTTCCGTGTGCTTTTTTCAAGCCGATGGAGGTAAAATTGCCAAAAAAGTTTAAAACTTTAGATGCTTTATAATATTTATTATGCAACCAAAGTTCATTCATTCTTTGAATTCATTCGTTCATAGGAAGAAAATCAAAATAAGAATAGAATCTAATTGGTTATGTATTAAGCCTAACAAACCCATCTTACACTCTTCGATATTTCTTCCACATTTACTATATTTTTTTTGGGTAAATGCCAAACTTTCCACACATAAACAAGATGCTTGTAAATTAATTTCTACGCAAATCTTAACCCTAATGGAAGAGGATATAAGTATTTGAATACTTTTGAGAAGATAAAAGAAATATTTCTTTCTTTTTAATTTGTTTCTTTCTTATTTTTCGTTGCTTGCATCCCAAACATACAACATACCTATTTATAGTATTTCAGAATAGACTAGAATATTCTATAGTCAACAAAATTAAAGGAAGACATAAATGAGACCGAAATTCCATGCAGTCAAATCTGACCCTTCTTTACTAAAACATCAATAACTTCTTTCAAAAAATTTTAAACGTCTTAAAACTTGAACCATTAGAAAGTAGACTCTCGGTGCATCCAGATTCATAGGTCATACGTCGAATTTGGTTTCCATTTGACCTTCTAAATCGCTGATGAAAACTATCCAAAAATTCTGACAGTTTTGAGTTTAATTCTTCAACAAATTCCTCCGTTAAACTCAAACTTCTCCGATCTTTCATGCCGAGCTTCTCCTTCGAAATTTTGAACAACAAAATTGGTAGAGGCTTTGTAAAAATATTTGCAACTTGGTCATAAGTTGAACCAGGTGCAAAAACTTTGCTATAATCAATTCCCGCCTTATGTGAATAACCTTTTGCAACTAGGCGCGCCTTGTGTCTTTCAATTTCACCTTGAGCATTCATTTTCTTCGTGTACACCCATTTGAAACCAATGGGTTTTTATCCTTGAGGCAACTCCACCAAATCCAAAATTGTTTTTCTTTCGATTGCTTTTATCTCTTCATCCATTGCAGCTTTCCATCTTCTGTCTCTAACAGCCTCTTCGACACTGATGTTCTCCAAGTCTGCTAATAAGCAAACCAAATGCACTTCCTCAGTTGACTCATACAGAACTTGTAGACTTCGCATCCTCGGTTGAATGCAGCTGATCTTCATCTTCGCCATATACATGAGAATTCCTTGGGGTATTTATCGGTGCAACACTTAATGACTCTTCTTGTGTTGCCTCCTTTTAGTTCTTCCAATCCCACGTATCTTCTTCATTCACGTGTACATCTCGGCTAATAACCACCTTTCTGTCAATTGGATCAAACAACTTGAACGCCTTCGTCTTCTCGTCATATCCAATGAACACATACTTCTTGCTCTTGTCATCGAGTTTGGTTCTTCTTTGATCGAGTACACACGCATAGGCCACACTACCAAACACTTTAAAGTGTGATACAGTCGGTTTATATCCAGTCCAAGCTTCTTGTGGCGTTTTGCTCTCCAAATTTGAATGCAGACATCGGTTTTGCACATACACCACGCATTGAACCGCTTCTGCCCAAAATTCCTTTGGCATATCTTTTGTCTTCAGCATATCGTTGAATTTTTCCTTTCAGCAACACCATTCTGTTGAGGTGAGTATGGTGCTGTCAAGTATCTTTTGATGCCTTGTTCCTCACAATATTTTATGAAGGCGGTCGACATGTATTCTCCGCCTCTATTCGATCGTAAAGCCTTGATGTACACATCATTCGTCTTCTCCACCATCATCTTGAATTTCTTAAATACTTCAAAAGCTTCAGACTTCTCCTTCAGAAAATAAACCCATGTTTTCCTTGTACAATCATCAATGAAAGTGATAAAATATCTCTTCTCACTAAAGGATTTCAGAGTGATTGGACCACATATGTCGGCGTGTACCAACTCGAGAGGTCTTCTTGCACGATATTATGCCTTCTATGGAAACATTTTCCTTGCATGCTTACCAAGGACACAACCTTCACAAAAAGTCTTGATGTAGTCCATGTTCGGTAACCCATGGACCATTTCCTTCTTAGCTAACTCCTTTAGCCCACCATTATGAAAGTGTCCGAACCGTAAGCGTCATAACATTGCTTTATCCTCCATATTGGCTTACAAACACCTCTGTTGTATATTCTGCAAGTTGCATTTGAACATTCGGTTCTTCGCCATCTCAACGTACGCAAGCACTCGGCCATTTTTGTCCTTCAATTGTAGTATTCGATCTTTGATAAAGACCGAATATCCTTTCTCCAATAATTGACGTATACTGAGAATATTACTCTTCAGATCAGGTACGTATTACACATCTTCCATGGTAATATCTTTTCCATTCTTCTGGAGAAAACGTATCTTTCCTCGGCCTTTGACTTAAACCTTCGATGCGTCTCCAAAGGATACATGCCCATCTTTTATCTCTTGCATATCAACAAAGAGATGTTTGTGCCCACACATATGGTTGCTAGCACCGGTTTCGAGATACCACACCAAGTCACCATTCGATGGGTTGCTTTCATGAGCCATCATGAGAACGCCATCATCTTTGCTCTCATTTTCTTTGACTAGATTAACCTTTTCTTCCACTTTCTTCTTGAAAAAACATTTTTTTGTAGTGTCCATATTTTCCGCAGTTGTGACATTCGACGCTTGGGCACTAAAAGCGGCCTCCTCTTTCACGATCGCGGCTTCATCCACGACCTCTTTCTCCATTGTGACATCCACCGCGACCAAAACTGCGACCTCCACAGCTACGTCCTCTTCCTCGGTTATGTTGTGCATACATCGCTTTGTCCTCCTGGATAACTTTTGTTTGTAAGACCTCCTCGAATATCTCTTGCTTCTTTTTGTTTTTCGTTGTTCATGCGCTTCAAGAGAACCTGCGAGATCATTGACGGTCATCTCTTCCCAATTCTTTGACTCCTCGATAGCACATACAACATTCTTAAAATCATTTTTCAATGATCTAAGACTCTTCTCCACAACTCTTCCATCGATGAGAGTTTCTCCATTGCGTTTGAGTTGATTCACCACTGTTTGCACATGAGTAATGTAGCTAGATACATCTTCTGCTCCTTCATCTTCATGGCTTCCAACTCGCCTCGTAGAGTTTGAAGACGCACTTGCTTAACTCGTTCGGCACCCTTGAACACCTTTTTCAATGTGTCCCATGCTTCCTTCGAGTTTGATGAACCAACAATCTTCTCAAATCCCGAATCGTCTACACCTTGGAATAAGAGAAAGAGAGCGGTCGTATCCTTCATTCGCATTTCTTTCAATGCTTTCAACTGGTTCGTTGTAGCACTGAGAATGTTTATCTCATCGTAGCCACTTTCAACTACTTCCCACGCATCTTGTGAGCCGAGCAAGGCATGCATTTGAATACTCCAATTGTCATAGTTCCTCTTGGTGAGTCGTGGCAGTGATATTTTGCCCAAAGACGAGCTTCCCAAATTTTCCATGGCTCTGATACCAAATTGATGGAAGAGGATAAAAGTATTTGAATACTTTTGAGAAGAGAAGAGAAATATTTCTTTCTTTTTAGTTTGTTTCTTTCTTATTTTTCGTTGCTTGCATCCCAAACATACAACATACCTGTATATTGTATTTCTCAATAGACTAGAATATTCTATAGTCAACAAAATTAAAAGAAGACATAAATGACACCGAAATTCCATACAGTCAAATCTGGCCCTTCGTTACTAAAACAATAATAACTTCTTCCACAAATTTCCAAACGTCTTGAAACTTGAACCATTAGAAAGTAGACTCTCGGAGAATCCAGATTCATAGGTCATACGTCGAATTTGGTTTCCATTTGAGTTTAATTCTTCAACGAACTCATTGTTTTCTCACTCACATTATATATATGGGAGATTGCAGGAGGAGAAGAAAGTCGTCATCATCTATGATTTCGACAATAAAAATGTGTTTTTGGTGTTACGAAAAGGATAGTGATGATGATACAAATGATTATGATATACGTGACGATAACACCCGGAAGTAAGAGCAGTGATGAAGATAAGCGTTGGGGGATAGCTAAGCTGCATATCGACCAAAGAGCCTCCACTTACATTGACAAGTTCTACAAAACACAAATCTCGGATTCAAAATAAATGTAGGTGGTGTTTGTTTCAAGAAATGTTTTTTAAAACGATTTAGGGTTTATAACTGTAATAACTACTTTTATTTATTTTTTCCTATGTTCTTTTCCGAGAAATTTACAAATAAATAATTATACATATAAAGGATATGATCCAAAATCTCATGAAGTCAAACAAAACAAAAATTGCTGAACCTATCTTCTTTCAGTGTTTGTCTCTATGGAAACTATCGTGGAATGTTTTATAATTCAACTAAAATTTTTCAGCATAAAATCTACATGCTCAGTAATTTTTTAGTTTTTATTTACGTGTGTCGCGTTATGATAAAAAATTTATACTTTAACATTTTATTTTATACGTTTGAATCATATTTCGTTGTTAGAATTTGGTTTTAGTTCAATAGAATTTGTGAACATATTATGCACTCTATATTTAAATTCCATGGGTTAAGATGGTAAAAACTAATAGGAGATAAATATTGATGTATTTATAATTTAAATATTAGTTAGAACTTCTTGAAAATTAGTTAGAGATTATCTTGAAAATTAGTTTAGAATAATGTATATAAATATATGAATAATTAATCAAGAAAAATAACATGATTATTCATAATTATTTTTCACAGTATAAAAACGGGGTAATTTCAAAAATACCCTCGTAGGGCTAAAAGACTTCAAAAATATCCTTTCCGAAAAAGAAAAAATTTTTAACTTCAAAAATACCCTTATAAATGTTGATATTCCCAAAATACCCCTGCGACCTTACGACCCAGTTCGACCCAGCGACCCAGTTTGACCCTGCGACCCTTGTCCCTCTGTGACCCTTGTTCCTCTGCGACCCTTGTCCCTCTGCGACCCTTGTTCCTCTGCGACCCTTGTTCCTATGCGACCCTTGGACCCCTGCGACCCTTGTCCTTCTGCGACCCTTGGA
>CM071875.1:9410333-9421878 GCA_036759665.1 Gynandropsis gynandra
GCGTTGATCATCCAGTTTGCCCCGAAAGTTTGCATGACTCGGGCTGCTCAACTATGCGATCGGGTGATGTCCACCCGATCGGGCACCAGACAGTTACACGACCGGGCGAGCCTCTGCACGACCGGGCAACACCTGTGCCCGAGCGGGCCGTGTAATCCGCAACAACCTAGATCTAACTTTCAAACGAGCGGATTTAAGGAACAGAATAGATCTAGGGAAAAGGGGGCGACGAACAGGGCAAGGAAAGGCTGGAAAAAGATCTGGGAAGGCTCAGGAGGCATCGGAGAAGAAGAGAAGCATCAATCCGTACACTGGTAACACAATAGGGAAGGTCGAGGCATCGAATTCCTTAGAGTTTATCATGTATAGGACTTTGTTATCTTCCTCTTTTGTTTCTTCCATGAGTGAGTAGAGTCCCTACTGCGGGTAGGGATATCAGATTTATGTGTATGAACGATGTTTTGCGTTAATGCTTAGTTTTATTAATTTATTCTTGATTTGCGGTTCTACGGTTAGCATTATCATTCCTACGCTAGTGCTGACCGCTCAGCAACATAGGATTTCGAACCTTGATGGAAGGTTAAGGAACAAATCCGGTCCGCTAAGTTGTAGATTAAGATCGGCTAATGAGAATCTGACCGGTCGGTTAGTCGTCTTAGGGATAGTGATTGCGATTGTAATGCTGCCATGGTATGTGTTAATCACTGCTGGAAGGTAGGGTTGCACGTATCCATGGTTAGGAGGTTTAGGCTTGGAAGAATCACTCCTCACCGTAGGGCATGAATTTCCCGTTGTCAAGAATAGGTTATAGATCTATGATCCTTAGTCGTTCATCTATGCAATTCCCGGTATCCCGTACACCCGTAGTGCTTACTATATCTAGTTTTATCTCCAACCTAGTTTCGTTGTCACCATTAGGATTAGTTTTAGGATCACATCCCCTGCTATCTTTTCCTATCTTAGTTTAGTTTTGTTCTTAGTTTAGCTGCTTTAGTCCCTAGAGATCGACCCTGGTACTACACGATCCGTATACTTGCGGTGAAGTGGTCTAGGAAAAATATAACTCGTGTTAAACCCACGTCACGAATCATTCCAATTGCATTTGCTAAGCTCTTACTACGAAACGTTCACGATGTGCTATGCAAAATTAGCATATTTTCCAGAAATATATGTTCAAGAATTTTAAAAAGGGATTACTTGGAATTAATGAAAAACAATATCTCTGAAGTATTCTGCTCATTAGAAAAAAGTTTTTTTGCCTTCCTTCTTAGATGTCATGGAAAAAAGCAAAAAAAACAGCGGTTGAAGGATCTATTGTTAATTAGTACTTGTTGGAAGAAATTACATATTTCAGCATATTTTATTTCGAGTCGCATATTCTGACGAAACAAAGATGCTCAACAGAAGATCACAAACTATCTATATCAATAAAATCCTCAATTTGGCACAATTCTTGAAATCTTCACACTGATTGGACATACAAGAGGGAAATCCTTTAAATATTGGCTAACACTAGAGGAGTATAATCACGTCCATACATATATATTACTTTTATCAAGAGGTATTACCTTTCGAAAGGTACAAAACAATGAAAATTGATCTTTTAAACATAAATATATATATTTAATATATATGTGTGTGTGTGTGTTTACGTACTTTCATTACAGGATATTTGATGAAGAAGTAATGGGTGCATATCCTCATCTAAATGCAGATGAACTCACAAAAATGAAAGCTCAACATTATGGCTCATTGTTGGAGATTACGTAAGTACACGTATATTCATACACTATATATGTATAAACAAAACATTATGTTATAAAGTATTCATTCGTTTTTAAGTTATGTAGGTCAAAGGTTCCGATGAGAGACATCCTACCTGGGTTAAACGACTTGGCTAATGGTCTTGCAATAAATTTTTTATGTTGGCCAATTTTGTTACCTCGTGGATATACATTCCACATTTACGAACACGAAAAACATAGAAACACATACAATTACGACGTTTGCGTTAATAGTGAAAGAGATAGTGATCATTTCTGTGGTATTTTGCACCAAATCCTACAGGTATAATATCTTGGTCTCATTGGATTAATAATATTTTTAAAATTTCATTGACTCGATCCAACCTAGGACGTGGTACACGAAAAAAATCGATAGAGAGGAATTGATATCAATCCAGCACGACAATATGGTAAGTATGATCCACTAATCATAATAGATCAAGCAAATCAAGTATGTTACGTGCAATATCTATAAATATTGAAACGTAGAAGAGAGGACTGGTGGGCTATAGCTAAGATCAAGTCGCGTGGAGTTTATAAGCATATATAAAAAAGAAGATCCATTGCAAACTGATCATCCCAAGACGATATGGTTAATTGATATAGACAATCGGGAGAAGATTCTTGCAAGAACTGACATAGATGGAGAATACATCTGCGATAAAAGGACGTTGAACCGAAAGATGCAGAAGATGAATTCAACAAAAAATTAAAGGAGGACTCGCCAGTCGAAGAATCTACCGAAGAAGAAATGTGAATTATGTACTTGTAATATCCAAATTTTTAAATTATTTTATGAATATTATATATTCAACTTTCAACAGGCATCTTTTAGGAAAAGCAACGGAAACCCGTTGAACCATTTAATTATATTTGATGTAGTAAATTTTCAAGGTTTTTAAATGGTCAACGGGCATCTGTTGAGATTTAGAACCGGATGCCCATTTTCAACATTTAGAATACCAACGGATGACTATTGGTAGCCGCCAATGGATGCTCGTTGGTATATTGCAACAAATTCCCATTAAAAATGGTCATCACGGCTACACATAGCTACTACTTTGATTTTGAGTTTCAAGGGTGCATGTTGGAAGGAAGAGATACCGTCATTACGTCGTTCGTAGCCTCGAGAACACGCTTTGCCAACAGGCATCCGTTGGAATTTCTAACAGATGCCCGTTGAAAATCCAACAGTCATATCAATTAATTCATTCATTGAGGTGACGTTATTTCCAATGCCTGTTGGAAATAACTATATTTGAAACGTTGAACAATTCATTTTTAACACAATCTCAAAACCAAAAATCAAATTATTTCAAATAGGAATTCTAAACACTTAAACATAATAAGAGCTTGACGATTTCTGGATTATGGTGGAATGTTGACGGGTTCCGCAGGAGCCCCGCCACTGCCTCCACCGCCACCATATCTGCCTCCTTCACCTATATCGGCACCACTGATATTTGATGAAGAATATGATATGGTAGATATAGACGCATTGATGGATAGTTTCGATTAGCATCCTTCTGTTGCTATTATTGACCTTGAACATCCTGACGGGACGTTATGGTAAGATATTAGTTATAAAAATTCATATTGAAATTAATTACAAATAATATCTAATTATTTGATTTCAACGTACAAGTTTTATATGGATGATGTTCTAAAACACACGAACATTATAATCTAAGGTTCGCTACAAGATTGACTCTGTTATTCGTGACAGATGACGCCAGAATTTATATGCTGCCGATATTGGTGTACATTTATCGCAAGTATTTTAAATTTAAATTTAATTTTTAAATTATTATGCACTGTAATTTATAAACTAATTTATTAAAATTTAATTTTGCAGGGCACATATAGATGGTGGAAGAAGGATACGTTGCGATCTGTACAGCTTGGATGCAAGACATGCATGCCAACTATTAAAAAAAGAACACCAAACCAACGTAGGCAACGGATGAGATATTCAACCAACATATCCAACATTGGGAGCCCAAGGAATTCAAGGCAAAAAGCGAGAAGGTAAAAAATATGTCGGTACGGCAAGAAGGTTCTCGGGACTGGTCCGCATCGCCATATCTCGGGATCAAAGTCATTCCCGAAACAAAAGATAGAATTGGTAAAAGTTATTTTAATTAATTATTTAAATTTATTGTTATATAAAATTGTAACTGAATATACTGATGCGATTCAAAGTTAAACAAATATTAACCTAAACTACCCGCAAGTGCACGGATGTGTGTAGTACTCTAGGTGTCGATCCCACAGGGACTACGAAACACAACCTAAACTCAAATTACGAATCAAACTTGCAAAACGAATAAATATTGGTTTTAAGATTGAAATACTAAAAACAATCAACAAACGAGTTATTAACAGTGAGACAAATGTTTTAGGAATCCGGTTTCACCACAAGACTACTGAAACCAACAATCAACCTATCTAATCATGCAATCCCGATCAAGTTATCTAAGGCAGACGATCTTAATATGATATCTACCCTCTCTCAAGGCATAGACACGTGATCTAGTCAAGTTATCCCTACTTTCGTGGCTTACACCTTAAGCTAAACCCATAAATTTTGTGATTCATCCGTTTCACACTCAACCGCGCTACCCTACTTTCATGGCCTAACCTGGGTTGTTCTAAACCTGATTATCAAGAATTAGAATTCTCCTTTTGGTCCTTCTCTTAAGTTCCTAAAACATGCATCTATGTGGCCATCGCAAATTCAAGTCAATGAAGCACTCATACAAAGAATAGATAAATGAAGACGGGAAATTGCATTCAAAGATAAATCAAAAGCGGTTTCGGGATAGCCAAGGGCTAATCCCTTCTCCTAGAAAAAAACAACTACTCGCTCATGTGTTTGAAAGAAAATATAATCAAAATAGATAGCTTAAGGAACATCCAAAACCCAACAAAACCGAATTCCTGAATTGATCTCCAATGCCCTTGAATGTCTTCTGCAAGTCTCTGTCTCTAACTCTCTTATACTGTCTCATGCCCGTGTAACTCTGTCTCACGTCTGTAACCTGTTTAACCGATTGAATATCATTCTTTCCTCTTCTCTTCTCTTTCCTTTTCTTCTTCTTTCCCCTTTGGCCATGCTTTTCCATTCTTTCCCGTGGTATTTCCTTTGTTTTCAGTCGGCTAAAACGTTTCTTTTTTTCTTGTGTTGCAGGTATGTCTTCACACTCGTCCGTGCGAGGTCTGCCCGATCGTGCTGCAAGTCTGAAGTTTGTGCCCGGCTGTGCAGGTTGATAAGCCCGATTTTGCATGTCCCTTTTTATGTTGCCCGATCGTGCAACATAGGTGTCTGGGCCATGCTGAACATTCGGGGAAGATTGTTGTCTCAAGAGCCCGGTCGGGCTGGAGTTAGTGCACCATCGTGCATGAAATTGATGGTTGAGGAGCCCGGTCGTGCAGGGGGTTTGTGTTCGGTCGAGCATTGTTGTCCTCCATGGAGCATGGTTGTGCTGCTACTCCTGCACGGTCATGCAGGTGGTTACACTCCATGCACGGTCATGCTAATGAGTGCTAAACGGTCGGGCATGCATTATCATTGATGAGCCTGGTCGGGCTAAGAGTACTGAACGGTCGGGCACTCCATTCCCTCATATGCCCGGCCGTGTTATGCATTGTGCTTGGCCATGCAGGTTGTTGTCTTGCCCGTATCTCGTCCCGTTAGTTCCGTTACAATCCTCGATGCTAGCGCTTTGTCCCGTATACTTTCCCTAGCTTCAAAATGAACTGAATTTGCATTAAAACCTGTAAGGATACGAAAACATGAAAACAAGTAAAACAGATACAAAATCATCCATAAACATCGCATCTATATCATAAACATCTATAAAATCATGCGAGAAATACGTGTAAAAACGAGACGATCATATACTATTATAATGTTATAGATGCAAGAGTATAGGAAGAGAACCGCCTTTTCTTGAGCTAGTTGTAGAAACCCACGCCAAGAAGAAATTCGTCGTCGAGGAAGAGGTCGACAAACCTGAGCTGGTCGACCCTCGGGCGGAACGGATCGTGAAGGTTTGAGGGAGAAGATCACACGGTAATCACAAGCCATCAGTTCAAGTCCCCACGACCTTAGTCCTTTACAAAAGGAAAAAAATTATTTAAGAGATATGTAATAAGACCATTGCTATTATAATTCTTTAGTTACATAAATTTTCTAACGATATGTTAACTTTAACAAGTTTTACATTGCAGTCTGTTAGACCGTATAACAGTTGTCTATACGGTCTAGGTTTGCTATAAAAGGATATCATCGATGACGCAACGACGGCACCTCCGGTGGTCCAAGAGACTTACACGCAAGAATGATGCATCGAGCAGCTCGATACTACACTTCGAGCAAAGCAATATGAGCTTCGAGATACTCAAGCGCAGATGCTGCACATCGAGAGTATCATCCAATTCATGATCGATCGAGCGTATCTGTCACCACCACCTGTAGGGGCAATAACACCGAGACAAGAACCGATCATCGACTCCGATGCAACCCATTTACGAGTTGTTGGTGATCACAACGATAAAGATAGCACTATCGATAGAGATTATATGTAGTAAATTAGGTTTTAATTTGTATAAATTTAATTTATATTAATTTTTTCAATTTTTTTTTACTTTTTTAATTAAAAATGGTCAGTTTCTAACCGGACGCCCGTTGAAAAGTTTCAAAACTTTCAATGGGTATTTGTTGGATTTTATTAAATTTCTATCAATTCTTTTTCCAACAGGTATTCGTTGATCGCTCCCGCCATTTTTGGCCAACGGGTATCCATTGAAATGCTTTAACTTCCCGTCATTTTGGTTTCCAATGGATTATCAATAGACATCCATTGCACTCCACCAACGGACACCCGTTGCACCATTGTAATGGGTATCCATTGCAACATTTTGACGAATATATCCGTTCAATTCATCGACAGTTATCAACAGATGTTATCTATAGCACTGCAATTGCAAATCGCAACGGATGTGGATTTGTCAACGATCGATTTCCAACGGCTCCAAATCCATTGAAATATGTTGGAAAAGATCATTTTCAATGGAAATCTATCCATTTTCAATGGATATGTCCGTCGGAAATGGTATTCTTTTATGAAACGGTTATGGGAAGATTTAAGTTCATGTGATCTTTTGTCTTGTTGTGACTACAAAGGTTGTATCTGTTGCCGTTGCGAGTGCAACTTAACTGAAAAACTTGTGAAGAAACAAGAAGATGACTGAATTCACGTGTTTCTTCTTTGTACTGATTATGGCAAAACATTTGCACTAGTGGCAAAAATGACAACAGTACAAACATACTCAGATGTGGCTGTTGCGCTTGATTGGGAGGCTCGTCAGATGGATGTACACAATACTTTTCTACATGGTAATTTACATGATGAGGTTTATATGAACCTTTCGCCTGGTTTTCGATATGATACATATCCTCAAGTTTCTCATCTATAAAAATCTTTCTATGGTCTCAAACAAGCTCCAAGATATTGGTTTAAGCTGTATGAGGCTTTACTTCGTTTGGTTTATGTAGATTATTTGGAAATTTCTGGAAACTTCTCATCTCATATTTAACGTTTAAAGATTTATCTGAGTTCAATTTTTCACAAGAAAGACCAAGGTACATTGAAGTATTTTCTCGGTATTGAGGTTGCTTGCGACACATCTAGCATATATTTGTGTCAGCGGAAATATGCACTTAACATTATTTCAGATGCAGGATTTTTGGGATCCAAACCTTCTTTCTTCCCGAATGGAATAGAATCATCGTCTGGAAGTTTCCACAGCACCACTTCTCTCTAATCGCAAACGTTTTTGACGTCTCGTTGGTCGACTTGTTTACCTTTGTGTCACTTGTCTAGACTTGTCTTACAATATCCTTACGTTATCACAATTTCTCCAAAATCTCACAGATGATCATTGGGATGCTACTTTACATGTGGTTCATTACTTGAAGACTACTTCAGGTCAAGGTATTCTTCTCAAGGCCAACATTGATTTATCTCTAGTGGGATGGTGTGATTCAGATTAGGTAGGTTGTCCTCACACTCTTCGTTCAGTCACCGGTTGGTTTCTTACTCTAGGTGGTTCACTTATTTCGTGGAAGACCAAGAAGCAACAAATGATATCTTGTTCATCCGTCGAACCTAAGTATCGTGCAATGGCAATGACTGTTCGTGAAATCAAATGGTTAAAGTCATTGCTTGGGAGTCTATGTGTCTCACACTCTCGTATAAAGCACATTGAGGTCGACGATCACTTCATTCGCAATGAGATTCTCGTTGGAATGTTAGTCACACGTCATGTTTCTATGCGTGATCAGTTAACCTACATTCTAAAGAAATCACTTGGAAAAAAGAAATTTGATGTGTTCATTTCCAAATTGGGCAGACAAAATCTGTACGTACCAACATGAGAGGGTAATATGAGATAAATATTAACGTATTTATAATTTAAATATTAGTTAGAATTTCTAGGGGGTTATCTTGGAAATTATTTAGAGATTATCATGGAAATTAGTTTAGAAAAATGTGTATAAATATATGAATGATTGATCAATAAAAGAAACAACTTGATCTTTCCAAATTATTTCTCAAAAACATTAAGTTTGCGGATTTGATAGTGCAGAATTTGAAATTTAGAAAAAAAAAAGGATAACAGATAATTTTGAAAGTTATTTGGAAATATGATCTAATTCAGGGATTCTTGATTCATTTTTAAAAATATTTTTTGGATATAAAGTAAATTTTATGTTAAATACGTCAAACATGATCCATAAACGGTTGAATAAACGGGTTAAAATAACCAAACCTATGATAAGTCTTTAAAATGATGAGTTTTAGTATTTTTCTACATATTATAAAATAAATATAAGGAAACATGCAAGCTTTATATATGCTAAAATATAAAAACATTGTTTACACGTTTTTGATATAAAGATAAAATTCCTTAAATGAGGCTTAATAAATTTTAATTTGAAATGGTTACGGTTAGTTTTGATTGCTTTCTACATATTTATAACATCCTATAAATGTTGCTTAAATGAGAAATGATTAAAAGAAAATCTAAAGATTTTAAATTGTTTATAAATCTAGAAATGATAGTTTTTATTTATTTGTTATTTATTTATAAACAATTAATGTAAATAAGCATGCAACGGAATAACTTCAAAAATATCTTCGTGGGGCTAAAACAATTCAAAAATACCCTTCCCGAAAAAGAAAAAATTTTTAACTTCAAAAGTACCCGTATAAATGTTGATATTCCCAAAATACCCCTGCGACCTTACGATCCAGTTCGACCCAGCGACCCAGTTTGACCCTGCGACCCTTGTCTCTCTGCGACCCTTGTTCCTCTGCAACCTTTGGACCCCTGCGACCCTTGTCCCTCTGCGACCCTTGTTCCTCTGCGACCCTTGGACCCCTGCGACCCTTGTCCTTCTGCGACCCTTAGACCCCTGCGATACTAATTTATTATTTACAAATTATTTACACATAATATGAATAAAATTTGAAAATACAGCTCAAATCAAAATATGTTGGACCCGTGCGACCCTTCCGACCATTGCGACCCTTCCGACCATTGCGACCCTTCCGACCATTGCGACCCTTCCGACCATTGCGACCCTTTCGACCCTTTCGACTAGTCTTTTCAATGTCAGAGTACTGCTTTTTCCAGGTTCTAGCTATGCTTTTTATTTTACCAATGCCACATTGAAGACCTATATTAAAGGTTCTTTAATGTGTCAATACATGCACCTTGGTCATTCTTTGTATTTATTGTCTTTCTGGATTTTAGGAGTCCATTTATTTTTCGTTATAAATAGAGGAGGAAAACCGTAAAGCTACAACAAGCACCAAATCATCTCTTTTTTCGAGTCTTTCATTCTCTCAAAAGGGTGATTTCTAACATCTAACCCTAAATTCTCTGAAAAATCCTTGTTACCTTGTGACCGTTAAGGTCACATGGTCGACCCAGGGCATCGTGCTGTCTATTTGTTACTCAATGTCTTGGTAATCGTCGGACTCAGTCTATATGCAGATACACACAATTACATACAACTTGGATGGAGGACTTTGTGATGTATCTGCACTACATAAGGTCTTGGTAATCGGCGGACTCAGACATCAAGCTGTATCCGCGTTACCTAAGGTCACGGTTGGAGGTCATTTGCTACCGTGGAACTCACCATACATGAGTCAAAGCCCGAAATGTCAATGGAGCATTTCTTGCGGGGAAGGAGTCATTAATCTTCGGCAAATTTGACCTTTTTTTCTTTCCTTTTTTTCTCGAACTTCTTTTTGCCTTTTTCTTCTTCTTCAACTTTTTTCTTTCTTTTTTTTAACCGTTGTGACCTTTGAGACCTTATGTAACCTTATGTAACTCTTGTGACCTTTGTAACCTTTGAGACCTTATGTAATCAATATTTAAACGTAGAAAATGTCTTATTTTGCATCTATTGTTCGTAAGATTATGACCCAATATGACCCGTTATGTGACGCTCAATCGGATTAAATTATAATCACGTTTAAACGGCTACGACTCATGCGACCACACATAACCCTTGTACGACTCATGCGACCACATATGACCCATGGACGACTCATGCGACCAAACATTACCCATGGACGACTCATGCGACCAAACATTACCCATGGACGACTCATGCGACCAAACAATACCCATGGACGACTCATGCGACCAAACATGACCCATGGACGTCTAATGCGATATGATCACATATGACCCATGGACGACTCATGCTAGCAAATATTACCCATGGACGACTCATGCGACCAAATATGACCCTTGGGTGTCTAATGCGAACACATAAGACCCTTGTACGACTCATGCGACCTATATGACCACATATGACCCATGGACGACTCATGCGACCATATATGACGCATGGACGACTCATGCGATGGAACATTACCCATGGACGTCTCATGCGACCACATAAGACCCTTGTACGACTCATGCGACCCTTTTACAATAATAGTAAATCAACAAAAACATCGATACTAACAATAATACATTATATTGAATAATAGTAAAAAACCAACCAAAAACAAACATGAATTTTGTTCAAATGAAGTTCAACCAAATACAAAAACCAACCAAATACAACAGAATTCAATCTATGAAGATTATAGGGGCAAGCAGTAGACAAGGTACATCATCGAGAACGGCTTCCAGGTCGACTTTGAGGGTACAACCGACGTTAAAGCCATTATCTTGATAAAACTTTGTCCAACCCCTGGTGATGCTAGCGCCATTGCGTTTCACGGGCCTTAGATGTGCCTCCCAAATGTCTGTGTAATTGGTTATCAGATCAACCTTTCTGCGTCTACCGCAAAGACCATTCGACCTCGCAAACTCTATCGGAAGTGTCTGCGAGAACCGAATAAATTTACAACAACGTCAAACTAAGGCATATACGACCATATTTGATGAATCGAATAAATCGGTTTGAGTTCACTTACCACTGCATCTACGGCCAGATTTGAACGCGTGACTGGTACCGTGAAAATCCTCTCTTCAGAAGAAGATGACCCTGACATCGAATCGCCGTCACCAGTCGTTTGCATTTTCGGCAATATGATGATGATGATGATGAGAGTTAGAGAGAGAGTTTCGTTATTAGAAAAAAGGAAACGGCTGGAATACGAATCGCCGTCAGATGGAATTCAAAAAGTTTTTTCAAATTTTGGTGAAAAGTTCGACGGGAATTC
>CM071875.1:9427415-9443940 GCA_036759665.1 Gynandropsis gynandra
CTCAAATGACCATTGCGACCTAACCGACTCACTGACACTGACACTCACCCGTTTCAAATCAATAAACTGAGTCTAAGATGGTCATGAAACTACTGCGACCCTTGCTACTCAACCGACTCACAGAACCGAAGATGTTCATGCAACTCCTGCGACCCTTGCGACCTAACCGACTCACTAACACTAACACTCACCCATTTCAAATCAATAAACCATTTTGTGACTCGAAAGCTTGCAAAATCCTAGAAATCGAACTACTTACACTTATTGACGCCATTGAAGATTGACTCGTGCTCTCTTCGCCAGTGATGCTGCTGATTCTAGCCATTTTCCTTCTCGCCAACTTCAAATCGATCCCTCTCAAGTTCGACATCACTTATTTCTTTCTTGCTATCAACTTTTAAACAGGTTTCACGGCGAAAAAATGTTCGGCTTTCTCGTTTTCGGCAGTTTTTCACGTCGAAAAACTGCCGAACTTCCATTTTTCCACGTTCAAACATTAAGGGCAAATTTATCTTTTCTTCAGTTTTTTTTTCGGATTTAATAATTATTTTGGGGAAGGGTATTTTTGAAGTGGTTTAGCCCTATAAGGGTATTTCTGATATTCCGCCCATGCAATGTTGTTTTCCATGCGAAATGCTAGAAAGAGAGTCTAATAACATTTTAAATGGATTATAAACTTAGAAATGGTTAGTTTAGCTATTTTTATTTGTCTGTTTCAAATTCAAGTGAATATATATTTTCTATATGCTAAAACATTGTTAAAATATTGTTTATGTTATTATTAACGGATATAATTAGTGTGATGGATACGAGAATATTCCCCAAGATCTTATTTAATATTTTGATTATATTTTACAAGATACTTTGGATATTATGTCATATCTTATTAGAATATCAAAGATACTCCTAAAAATTGTACGAATATTTTGCGATATTATATTTCTTTTTCCCTATAATATTATATGTAGTCGCATAATTTTTCATGTTATCAGAGCACAAATAAAAAAATTGGTCATCGTCTTCTTTCTCCAGATCACTATTTTCCCTCTGCAGACCGACTGGAAACAACACCATCTACATCTCAGCCTCTCTCTACCTCAAGACCTCTTACAACCCGACGAAGCTCCCTTCTGAACCTCGACACCCATCGGCGTTCCGACCATGACGCCCTTTTCGACAATCCGACTAGACACCCTTTTCGGTATTCCGACAATGATGCCTTTTCGATGTTCCGACCATTACGCCATTCCGACAATGACGTTTTTAGGCATTCCCACCATTACATCTTTCAGTGTTTTGACCATGATGTCATTTTCGGCGTTTCTACCTTGACGCCTTTTGGCGTTCAGACCATGACGCTTATTTAGGTGTTTTGAGCATGACTTCCTTTCTTGGCGTTTTGACCATGATTCCCCTTGTTAGCATTTCGATATAACGCCCTTTAGCATTTCGACCATACGCACTTTGGCGTACCAACCCTGACGCCCTTCGGCGTACCAAACCGCAATGTCCTACGGTGTACCGAACCCTGACGCCTTTCGGTGTACCAAACTCTGACGCCTTCCGGTGTACCAAACCATGGGCATTTTTCTTCCAAGTTGGGTATCCACAATTTGCACGGTCCAACTTAAGGGAGGGTATTAACGGATATAATCCGTTTGATGGATACGAGAATATTCTTTGAGATTTACTTAATATTCTCATTATCCAAAGATATTCACGAAGATTGTACGAATATTCTACGATATTATATTTCCTTTTCCCTATAATATTATATCCTATATAATAAAATATTTCGTGATCAATAAAATAATTGGGAATTGATTCGACTTCTTTCAATATGCAGTCGCATAATTTTGATGTTTTTTAGTGAACTTTAACAACGTATGAGTTGCTCATTTCAGTTCACTATCTCCATTCTAATGGTTTGTTTGTGCAACCACAAATATAAAAAAACGTTCTTGTTCAAGAAATGTAATCAGTTGTAGTTTGTAAGATATGAATGAGAGAAATGGTCAAGATGAACACATGAAAAGAAGTGTTTCTGAATAATGTAATACTTTCATTAAACTTCCTTAACGTTCATATATGCCTCATGGTATTACAAAAGTCGTCAAAATAGACTTAGGACCACACTACAAACTCGTCCTTCTAATTACTAAATATAGATCTATTTGACTTGAGACGCATGAACTCCATGTTCATGCCAAAACAGGCAATCTACAACTTGTGATTCTGGTGCATGTCTTCAAGTTCATTCTGAGTCTGTCTCCTGCTCCTTTGTGTCCTTTCCTGCTCTAGGCTCCAACTAGCATCCTTCAGCTTTCTCCTTGACCTCTGGTTCAGCTCCTTTAGTTAGCTCCTTGTCGTTTTCTTGGACTCCAAAATGTGCAACTCGAAATGCTTGTGCTTTGCTTTCCTCTGCACTTGTGTCATGGTTGCGGCTCTCTTGTGGACCAACTGATCAACACCTTCAATCCCCCTCTTAACCTGTTTTCCATGACTACCAGCTTGTTCCGTAGATCTTCAAAACGTCTTGTGCCCAAGGTTTTGTTAGAATATCAGCCACTTCATCCTCTCCTGCAATATGCTCCGATTTGATTTCTCCATTGCTGACAGCTTCTCTCACAACATGGAATTTGATCTGAATACACTTAGTTCTCTTATGATCCACCAGATTTTTTCCAATGGCTATTGTTGTTGTGTTATCACAACGAATTACCACGCAATTTCTCATGTGAAACCCAAGTTCAGAAAATAACCTCTTTAGCCATACACCATGATTTGTGGTTGCACACAAGGCTGTGTATTCAGTCTCTGCCGTTGACTGAGATATTATGGACTACTTCTGAGTTCCCAAACTGAACATTTTACTTCCAATAGTGAAGCAGAACCCTATAGTACTCTTTGAATCCTCCACACTGCCAGCTAGATCAGAATCCACAAATCCAACTAGCCTAGCTTCTTAAACCCTCTAAAACCGTAATCCATGATTCACAGTTCAAGAAATGTACCTCATCACCCTCTTGGCCTCTTGTAAACTCTTCTTCGTGGGATTGGCATTGCTCCTAGACAAGTATGATGCAGAGAATGACAAGTCTGGTCTTGTTGCTGACAAATAGAGCAGGCCACCAACCATTCTTCTGTATTTTATTGGATCAGCTAGCTCATTCCCTCCTTCTGAGTTCTTTCCGTAGGGCGACAAGGGGGTTGAGACACTCTTGGAATTTTGCATTCCAAATTTCCTTAGCAGTTGGTTTTCATATTTTCGTGGTTCATGAATATCCCATCAGCCATGTAACTTACTTCAAATCCCAGGAAATACCTTAATTTCCTAAGATCACTCATCACGAATTCTTTGTTCAGCTTGCCTTTGAACTTCTTTATCAACCCTTCATCATTTCCTAAGATGATCAAGTCATCTACATACAGACAGATGACCACAATTTTCTGGTTTTCTTCCTGCAAGTAAATTGCAGCACCACATCTACTTCTCTTGCATCCTTCCCTAGTGAAAAATGAATCAATTCGGCTAGGATGCAGTGAACATCCCTTCAGCCCCAAAACTTGTTTGGAATACCCTTGTCCTTGAGCATGCTTCTTGTCCTCTCCGCCATTCCATTCTGTTGAGGAGAATATGCCACACTCAGGTGTCTTTGTATGTCATGCTCTTCCAAAAAATCCGTGAATGGTTTGGAGTTAAACACTCCTCCCCTATCTGATCTCAGCTTCTTCAACTTCTTGTCAATCTGATTTTCCATTAAACTCTTTAACTTGTTAAACATTTTAAATGTGTCTGACTTGAGCGTGAGGAATTATACCCATAGCATGTGTGAATGATCGTCTATGAGGGTCAGAACATACACACTTCCATCAAGAGATGGAGTTTGCATTGGACCACAAAGGTCTGTACGCACCAACTCGAGAATCTCATCTGCTTTGCTTTCTGATTGTTTTGGAAATTCTTCTTTAGTTTGCTTTCCTTGTATACACGCTTCACAGAGCTCTTTGATCACCTTGAACCTTGGTGACCCCTTCACCATGTCATGGCTCTGCAACTTCACCAGATTGTGTATCCCATCATGTCCAAACCTCTTATGCCAGAGGATTGATAGGTCATTCTCCTAAGTTGTGTGAGCTGCCTCTTCAGTCATCTTCCACCTTAGTGGATATGCTTTCCTCACCATGGGTACTTCAGCTACTTTAGCTCCTCTCTTGCCTTGGGTTAGATACAAATTCTCTATAAACTCCACATGATATCCATTTCTTACCATCTTTGGAAGGCTCAACAAGTTCTTATCTAGTCCAGGGACTAGAAATACCTTTTTGATCCTTCTCTTTCCTTTCAAGGTCATCACTTCTATATCACATTTCCATGTTGTCTGTAAGGTGGCTCCATTCCCCACTCTTATGGGCACCTTGATAGTTCTGTCTAGAGTTGTGAAGAACCTCTCACCTCTTGTCATGTGGTTGGTGGCTCCACTATCTATCAGAGCCACATCCTCACTCAGTGTTTCACAACCACATGAGCAACAGTGAATAGGAAATCTTCCTCCTCTTGCTCTTGGTTTGCTTGAGCTTGGTTTGGAGGGTTTTTCTTTCTTGTGTGGTTGTCTTTCTTGCACACATCACACCATTTCTTTCCTTTATTTCTCTATTCTGGTTTGCCAGAGAACTTCCTGCTTGTTTCTGGTTTGGATCCTAACTTGATCCCCTTGAAGTTGGCTTGGAAAGCTCCCTCTAGCCCTCCACCATTTCTATCATCTAGTTTGTATTCTTGTGTTTGTAAAGCTATCACCAGCTCTGCCACTGTAAGGACAGTTAAGTCCTTTGTTTGCTAAATGAGCCCCACATATGGGTCAAAACGTTTTTGCAATGCTCATAGGATTTTTGACACCAAAGCATCTTCCTTGTTTTCATCCCCATACGATCTCATCTCACTCCCCAACCCTGCCACTTTATTTGCAAAATCCTTGATGGATTCCTTCTCTTCTTGCTTCAAAGTGTTGTATGTTGCTCTGAGTAAAGCTTGATCATGGCAGTTTTTTGGGGTCCCTTTGAAACCTTTCTTTGAGAAGATCTCATGTTGCTTTTGACGTCTCACACGTGGATAGATGAGTAATGAAAATCTCCTCTGATACAGCATGATAGATCAGCTCCAAGCCCTTCTGGTCTCTAGCCTCCAGCTCTTCCCATTCAACTATTCTTTTCAGCCTTTGTTCTTACGTGGTTTCAATGCCTAGTGCAGGCAGTACTGTGATCCCTTCAGTAACAACCTTCCATAAACTTTTAGACCTTAGGGTGGCTTTGCTCTTGATCACCCATAAGTTGTAGTTCTTGCCTTCAAATATCGAAACTGGTGGGGTATTTTGCATCCTTGACCTTCTGATGGGTTGATGCAATCTCCAATTGTGTTAAAATGTTGGACGTCTTCTTGCTTCCTTTAGTGCTTAATATGGTGCTTCAATAGTGTCGTGAGTTGTGCTTCAAATTAGTGCGTTGGTGCACCTCTTGGCCTTGAGATCCAGGAGGCTCTGATACCACTGTTATTTTTTAGTGAACTTTAGCAACGTGTGAGTTGCTCATTTCAGTTCACTATCTCCATTCTAATGGTTTGTTTGTGCAAACACAAATGTAAAGAACGATCTTGTTCAAAAAGTATCATCAGAAAGATTGTAGTTTGTAAGATATGAATGAGAGAAATGGTCAATATGAACACATGAAGAGAAGTGTTTCTGGATAAAGCAATACTTTTATTAAACTTCCTTAACGTTCATATATGCCTCATGGCATTACAAAAGTCGTCAAAATAGAATAAGGACCACACTCCAAACTTGTCCATCTAATTACTAAATCTTGATCTATTTGAGTTGTGATGCATAAACTTCATGTCCATGCCAAAACAGACAAACTATAACCTATGATTCTGGTGCATGCCTTCAAGTTGATTCTGAGGTTGTCTCCCGCTCCTTTGCGTCCTTTCTTGCTCTAGGCTCCAACTAGCATCCTTCAGCTTCGTCCTTGACATTTGGTTCAGCTCCTTTAGTCAGTTCCTCATCGTTTTCTTGGACTCTAAAATGTGCAACTCGAATTGCTTGTACTCTGCTTTCCTCTACATTTGTCTCCTGGTTTGCGGCTCTCTTGTGGACCAACTGATAACACATTCAAATTTATCATTTATTAATGAAAAGTGCATAAAAGATTATTTAGTTAGAGTTTATTTGTCTTTTAAATTTAGAAATTACTAGTTTTAGTTGTTTTATGTCAACTAACAAAAATTAGAGTTAAATAGACTATATAGATGCTAAAACTTCCATAAGTCGTTTTTGAGTTATTATTGAGAAATGCACAAAGAGTGTTAAAAGGTTTTAAATGGATTATATAGTTTATAAATTGTGAGTTCTATATTTTTTTCCTTTTCATAACAAAAATGGAATAAATCAAGTTTTATTTTTTCTAAAACATATTTAGGAAATTATTTTGCGTTATTGTTAAGAAATGCTTAAAAGTGTTAGACTTTGCCCTTTAGAGAGAATGAAAGACTCGAAAAAAAAAAGGATTTGGTGCTACAAATTGTTGTAGTTTTTCGGTTTTTTTCGTCCTCCATTTATAGACTCATATTTACATAAGAGTTAACGATAATTAAATGCTACAAACTCCTAAAATTCCACAAAGACACTAAATACAAATAATGACCAAGGTGCATGTATGGACCCATGTCCAAGGTGCATGTATTGACCACATTAAAGTGGACACAAATTCACACACAAAGATTCATCCAACAATCTCCCCCGAATCTTTGCATGTGGAAACCGGGTTGACCAAGATCATACCAATCCGAGAGCGTAGTTCCTGAAACTTCACTCGCCCAAGTGCCTTCGTTAAGATGTCCACGAGCTGATCTTTGGTGTTGACAAAATCGGCGTGGATGCTCCTGTTCTCAATGCAATCTCTGATGAAATGATATGGAAGATCGATATGCTTATTGCGATCGTGAAAAACAGAATTCTTGCTCAGCGCAAGGGCGGACTTGCTGTCCATCTTCAGCTCAACGACCTCGGCATCCCTTCCTTGAAGTTCGCTAAGTAGCCGAGCCAACCAGAGCCCTTGTGTAGCAGCTGTTGTAGCAGCAACGTACTCCGCTTCGCACGCGGACAAAGCCACCGCCCTTTGCTTGAGAGACTGCCAACTCACCAAGCAATCACCAAGGAAGAATAACGTACCGCTAGTGCTCTTCCTTGTATCAATGTCACCAGTAAGATCGCTATCGCAATAGCCGATCAGCCGAGTGCCTCCAGCACGTCTCTGAAAGTAACCCGAAATGGATTCTGCCAGCAATGTAACGGAGAATGTGTGTCACCGCCACCATGTGCTCCTCCGCAGGTCTCTCCATGAAATGACTCAAAAATCCAACTGCAAAGGCCAAGTCAGGTCGTGTGTGGACGAGGTACCTCAGGCTCCCAACAAGACGCCTATACCTCATGGCATCCACCTCTGGTGTTGTGCTATTGCGGCTAAGCTTAAGCCGCTTCTCCATGGGGGTATCGGAGGGATTGCAACCCTCCAAGCCACCAAGGCGCAAAATCTGTGTCGCATAATGCCCTTGGCACAAGCTGATTCCGCCTTGTTCCTACAAAACCTCAATTCCAAGATAAAACGAAAGCAATCCAAGATTACTCATCTAGAATTGGGTCATCATCTCCTCCTTGAACTACTTGATGGCCACGTCGGATGATCCAGTGATGATGAGATCATCCACGTAGACCCCAACAAGCAGAGCCACTCCACCTTGGGCTCGTCGATACACCTCATGCTCATGCTCACTCTGCATGAAACCAAGCTGGTTCAGGGTGCTATCAAGCTTTGCGTTATAAAGTGCCTTACGCAAGCGGAGAGCTTTGCCTTCTTCCTCGGGAACAACAAATTCCGACAGTTGCTTCACGTACACCTCCTCCTTCAAATCGCCATTTAGGAAGGCGGATTTGACATCCATATGGTGAACGGACCATCCCTCTTGGGCAGCAAGAGCAAGTAGTAGACGAACGGACTCCATCTGACCAACAGGTGCAAAGACTTCGTCAAAATCCACACCGGTCTGCTGAACAAAACCACGAGCGACGAGGCGTGCCTTGTGCTTGACCACCGCCCCGGCCTCGTTCCTCTTCACCTTGTAGACCCACTTGATACCAATTGAAAGATGGCCCTGAGGAAGGTCTACAATCTCCCATGTCTGATTTCGCACCATGACATCAATCTCCTCCTGCATCGCGGTTCGCCATGCCTCGTCGCTCTCTGCTTCAGCAAACGAGCAAGGCTCCCCTAGTGTTGCCAAGTGTAACTCTACATCCTCCAACTCCTGCAAAAGGTGTCCGGGAGCTAGGACCCCATCCCCATTCCCAAACAGGTTAGCCAAAGTACGATACCATAGCGAGGCATCAGGGGAATGCGTCGCATCACGCCTCGCGGAGTCGTCTTGTAAGGGCATCACAAATTCAGGAACCAGAGCGCCCTGCGCCTCTGCTCCCGAGCCCTCTGCTCCAAGGTTCTCAACTCCCTAGTCCCCTGCTCTCTGGACCTCTACTCCCCCGAGCTCTGGCTTGGGCTCCTTGCTCCCCTGGAGCTCTGCTCACCTGGAATCCCCGCATCAACCACATGACCAGGGTTTGGGTTACACAATGGTGAAGATACTGGAACACCTTTGGTCATCGTTCGCAGTTGCCCATTCCCAGCCATGATCCTCATCAAAGATGACATCTCGAGAGATATGCACACGCCGCATTACTGGATCCAAGACGCGGTATTCCTTCAGTCCTTCCGCATATCCAATGAACACAACAGGGAGGTTGCGATCATCCAGCTTCTGGAGTTGTCGCATGTCTTTTGTGTATGCCCTGCAACCAAAGACACGCAAGAAATGCACAGCAGGCTTACGCCCCTGCCATGCCTCGTAAGGAGTTTTGCCCGGAAGACTCTTCGTGGGGGTTCGATTCAAGAGAAATACCGCTGTGGTAACTGCTTCTCCCCAAAATTTCGCCGACATGCCCCTCTGCTTCAACAGGGCACGCGCCATGGCTACCATGATCCGGTTCCGCCGCTCCACTACATCGTTCTGCTGAGGAGTGTAGGGCACGGAAAAATGACGAGTCACGCCTTTCTCCGCACAGTAGGAGGCGAATTCAGAGGAAGTGAACTCCTTGCCGTTGTCTATACGAAAAACTCTCAGTTTCCGTCCACTCTTACCTTCCACAACCGACTGCCAACGCTTGATTGCCTCTGGTGCACTCCCCTTGTCAGCTAGAGGACAACCCACATGAAACGGGTGGTACCGTCCACCAACAGCAAAAAGTAGCATTTTCCTCATGGTGTTACCGGCGTGATAGGACCACATAATTCTCCATGGACGAGATCGAGTGGTGCCACAGCGCGGTACTTGGCCTCCTTCGGAAAAGCACCTCGCCGATTCTTCATAATGACACAAGTGTCACACAACTGCTCCACGTGCTCCAACTTCAGAAGGCCCTTGACCAGGCCATGTCGCCCCATCTTCTCTAAGGCGTCAAAGTTGATGTGCCCAAACCGATCATGCCAACGGCAAGCATCATCGCCATGACGCGCAGCAAGGCAAATCGGTTGAGCAATCTTCAATGAAAGGATGTACAAGCGATTTTGGACACGTGAGACTTTCGCAAAAAGACGTTGTTGTTGATCTCTGATTCGCAACACTCCATCCTCAATCTCAATGTGTAACTCGTTCTCATCGAGCTGGCCAATGCTGATGATTGAGTTCCTTAGGCACGGGATATAGTAGGCCCCTGTGAGCACCTTGTGCTCCCCATGTCTACCTACAAAAAAAGATTGTACCACAACCTTTGATGTCAACAACAGAGCCATCACCAAACTTCACCGTGCCTACCACCGTCCGATCCGATTCAACGAAGACGTCGCTGCGACCCTTCATGTGATTTATGGCCCCTGTGTCTGGGTACCAACCCTCCAGACTATCTTCGTCGAGACTAGTATCAAGGAACGCCTGAGCACGTGGTTCCTTGATACATAGTGATCGCAGGGCCTTCCAGTTGGTGACTTCGAAGATCTGCGCCATGAAAACCGCCGGCTGGTCCACGGTCTCCTCCACCTGAACCAGATTCAGCTGCTCCTTCTTGGGCTTGCGACAATCCCTTGCCTAATGACCACGATACCCACAGTTGTAGCACTTGTCATTCCCCGAATTGGTGCTACTTTCGCCGCTTTTCTTGCGCGACCTACGCGGCTGGTGGTTGTTCACGTCCCATGCATGTGCCGACTTGGAGCCCCGCTCCTTGGTATGTGCGGTCCACTGCTCCTCAGTGAGATAGAGCTTGCCCCCACGCCCTGCATGGTGGCCTCTTGCTCATACCGCTCCTCCGCCACCTTTAACCTCCCGGTAACCTCTTCCATAGAAAGCATTGATAAAGCAAGCAGTGTTTCTATTGAAAGAGCGATCTGAGAAAACCGGGGAGGAACTGTGCGCATTTACTTCACCACGACTTTGTGCACAGGTTCAGGATCACCGAAGATAGCAAGTTGATTTACTAACCCATTTAGCCGCATGGCAAAATCGTCCACAGACTCGCCATCGAGAAACGCAATATTCTCGTATTGCTTCCTCACCTTCTGAGCGTTGGCCTGATGCGCCCGGTCCGAGCCGACACGCATCTCCGCAAGAGCGTCTCAGGCGGCCTTTGCACTCTCCTTCACCGCGAGTGTGGAAATCATCTCGGACGGCACACCTCGCAAGATTGCCTCTAACGCCATCTAATCCTCCTGCTCGTCGGTTGTGTTGTCCTCGGCGGCTTCCCACAACAAGCGTGCACGAAGCAACACCTTCATGTGCACCGACCATTCTCCATAGTTCGTCTTCGTGAGCATGGGAAACACCGCACTACACACCTCCTTGATCTCCCTCCGCGGAAACACCACCACCTCACGCCCACTGTTATCACGATCATCACAGTTTCGCGGTCTCTCACGTGGTGGTTGGGAGAGACGCCTCACCCCTTTACGTCGCGGACTGCGGGACTAACCTTGAGTAGAACCCGATATCTCAAACTCTCGAACCAAGAAGATATGATACTAAATGTTAGACTTTGCCCTTTAGAGAGAATGAAGACTCGAAAAAGAAAGGATTTGGTGCTACAAAGTTTTGTAGCTTTTCGGTTTTTTTCCTCTATTTATAGACTCATATTTACATAAGAGTTGACGATAATTAAATGCTACAAACTCCTAAAATTCCACAAAGAGACTAAATACAAAGAATGACCAAGGTGCATGTATTGACCCATGTCCAAGGTGCATGTATTGACCACATTAAAATGGACACAAATTCACACACAAAGATTCATCCAACAAAAAGAGAATCTATGCTGGTTTGGATAGCACACACAAAGAGCATCGACCTTTGTACATATCCTTTTGTATCATTTATTTTAATTTTCCACTTTAAGCTAGTACTATTTTTTGTTTCTTCTCATATATGAGTTTGATTTTCAGCTTTGAGGATGGACCATTCATGCAAAAGGGAGCAGGGATCCTTTAACATTCAGCAACGATGATATCATTTTTCTCTTTTCCATAGTTTAGCAATCCATTGCAATTCATTATTTCATTTCACCCCCATGAGGAGAGCCAACATTGCAATTCATTATTTCATTTCACCCTCCATGAGGAGAGTCAACACCGAAGACAGTGTTTGATCTAAGTATTTGGGAGGGCATCATGCCCCACAGACACTAGCTTTAGGCACTTTAGTTGTATTGTTTATATTTTCTAAGAATATTAAAAAAAATGTAGTTGCATTTGTAGGATCTGAAACTTGCATAATCTTGTATAATTTCACTTGTATTAGCATAGGTATAAGGTACTAATTGGGAAAATGTGACTTGAACGAGTGTGTCAATTTTCGGATTTTTCTGATAATGCCTAATGAGTCGAGATTAGAAAATTCTAAGTGTTGTGGTGATATTGTATAAATTTAGATTGTTGTGATGACCTTGAACTTTAGGCAATTAGCCCACTTTGGGACCAATATGTCAATTACTATCCTAGGAGATCTCTTTGGGTTTTACGAATACCTTGGACATTTCCAAAGAACTATTCCTCATTCTTAGGAATCTTTGGCCCTCAACATCTTTTTCATGTCTTCACATTTTAATTCCAGTCTTATTCCAAGACTAGATTGGGTTATACCCACTTTATCTAGGGTGGCCATATCATCACATGGAGACATTCATCACTTTGTCCAGAATGAATTCCGTGAGTGATTTATTTATACATGTTTCAATTTATTCAACCCTAACACGAGCATTTACCTAAACTTCTAAGGGACCGAATTATTCCTAGAAAATATGATAAATGGGTTTGTGAAACATGTTTTGAACATGATCATTGGAAAGCATTCAAACTTTTTAATTGGCAGATGTATCCTCAAGTTTTCGGTTGTCCAATGGGATAAGGAGTCATCTAGATCCTTTGTTTGATCTAACTCATGACATGTGTGGAAATTGAGGAACAACAGTACTCGAAAACTCGTTTTGATTCTGGATTGGGCCTCTCCCTTTCACAAGACCATATTTGATTATGTATAAGCTCGAGGCCGAGAAAAGTTTGAGTTTGGAAGAGTTTGATATGACTAAAATACCTCATGCATATTTTCATTTAGCCTATGGTTTTCGATATGTTTTCTTATCATTTGAAATGATATTGGTGTATTATGCTTGGTTTTCAATATGTATTTTGATTTTCTTAGAAGATTGAGTCTAAACCTCTACGGACATTTTGGTTAGTTATAAATTTAGGGTTTAAGACTCATAACTGGAAGATTAGGTCTTCAATCCCTATTTTATAACTTATTTTCCCTACGACTTAGGATTTGCCTCCTAGAGGTAGGATCCTCTGTAGGATATTTCATCGAACACCTTATAGTTAATCTTAACTCCAAAATATTGAAACCATAGGTGAAACTGAAGCATATACATATATTTTCCATTGATTTTCTAGTCATTTACTTGTTGCATATTGTTTGACATCAACAACTTGATCAAACCTACACATGCACCCCCTACACAACCATCCCCACATCAATTTCCATTGTTTTCACATTTGTTAATTTTGTTCTTGTTTGTTTTTTATATCAACCATCATGTTTCTTTGGGTTTGACCCTTGAATACTTGCAACATTCTCGTATGTTTGCAGTGTTGCATGTATAGATGTTTATAATTTATAAAATTTGAATTTTTGTATCGTACCATTAATCATTGTATGAAAGGTTTAAAAATAGTCTAATATAGTTTAAAATAGTAAACACTTAGAAAATGTTAGTTTTAGTTTTTTCCAACTTAGTTATGAAAATACAGAGCTATAAGAAAGAAATAAACAATTCACATTGGTTGCAAGCAATTAAGAATGAATCACGAGCCCTTACATATAAAACATATGAGAGCTCACTAATATAACACCTGAAAAGAAAGCTATTGGACGTCGATTGGTGTTCTCAATCAAATACAAGAATGATGACTTCATTAATAAGACATACCTAAATGGTTGTAACTGGAAACATGCAAAAGGAAGGGATCAATTTCGAAAAACCATTTGCACCAGAGGATAAAATCGTATGTTTCTTACCATTGTTCTTATGAAATGACTAAATGGACTACACAAGACTTTTCTCCGTGGAGATTTCACAAAGAAGTTTACATAAACCTTCCACATGTATTACATAAACCTTCCACATGTATTATACTTCTAGGGTGGCTGACTTTTCGAGTTAATTGTGCTAGTTTTTGGTTGTTGTCTAACTCCTCGCTTGCTTTGTTCTAGTATTGCTCGAGGACGAGCAAAGGTTCAAATCTGGGGGATTTTGATAACGTCTATTTTGTTATAGTATTTTCGTCTATTTCTATAGTTAGTTTCATCATTCATTTGAACTTTACCAAGCATTAAAGCATCATTTAGTCCTCTTTTAGCGTTTTCTAATGTTTTGCAGCGAATGGAGATACCAGGACATAAACACGAGCGAATACCGCAAAACATGATCGTTCCGCGTCAAAGGAGAGGCAACACGCGCGGGGTGCCTACCTTAGCCCGCACGGGGCAAGATCACAATTCCTTGCACCAGCAACTCCAGCCCGAGTCGGGCTCCTCTCCTGCCAGCCCGCACGGGTCACTCATCAGCCCGCACGGGTCGTGTTCGTCACCTGCAAAAGCCAGAAAAGGAAATTTAGCAAAACAAGAAAAGGAACATGTTGGCTACTTAAACCAAAAGGAAATATGGTTAGGTAAGATAAAGGGGAGCTACATGGCTGAAAAATAAAGAGGAAACGTTGACAATTACACAAGAATGGAAAAACAAGAGATGGAAAAACTCGGAAAAGGAAAACTGCAGTAGCTGTAAGAAAAAGGAAATTCCAGCCACTAGAGAGGAAGAAAAGAAGATGGCCAAAGAGGGGAGATTAGAGAAAAGGAAAGAAGAGAAAGAGGGCAAAAAGGAGAGAGCTTCAGCAGCCCAATTCGAACAGAAGTGAAGAGAAAACAACAGAGCACACGGAGAGAAAGAAAGAGAGCAAAACGCAAACACGAGGGCAAGGACGGAGTGACGAAGCCGGAGCGCAGAGGAGCTGTTGAAGACGTCGGTAATAGAATAGGGAGGAATCTCATTCGTTATCCATGTTGAATATAGTTATCTTTTGTGTTTCGTTTTCTAAATTCATGTCCAAGTAGGTCCATAGCCATAGGTTAGAGAGCTTTGCCGATATGTAACGAAGTCTTGTTCTTAATGCTTGGTGATTCTTAATGCTTTTGTTCTTGAACGCCACTTGAATGAATGATTTTGGTATTTGATCGTTTTCAAATTGATTGGTTGTTTTTAATACTTTCATTCTTGTGAATGATCATAGAAGTTTAATGAATCTACGCCAGGGGATTAGACTTTGGAACTTAGCCATGATTTAGGATTTAATTGGTTTAGAATCTATGTCAGGTCGATCGATTGAATCTAAGGATTAGGATAGCATACTTAATGCGTCTAGTGGGTGAGATTACGCAATCGGAAGATTGGTAGTACGCACACTAGGTAGTGGACAAGTCTACGCCAGTCAGTTCCTATATTAGAGCTTGAATTCCCTGAACTCGTGATAATATCTAAGACCAATGACCTTGTTAGAACTTCGTTGCATCATCGTGCATCTTTCAAAACCTGTGGTGTTTAGTTCATTGAGTTTAATCCGATAGTTAGTTAGTTAGTTTATCTTATTTGCATTCTCATCACTTGTTGATTTTATACGTCCTATTCATTAGTTTACTAGCTTTAGAGTTGCATCGATTCCTCATGTTCGATCCTGGTACTATACGATCCGTATTCTTGCGGAAGCGTTAGTCTAGGTAATTATTACTTGAGATTAACCACATCAGCTCCCATATCCGCATCGAATTTTGCCTTAGTCGATTGATGTGTGTTCAAGGAGTCCATTTGAGTTTTAAGCTCATTGATCATTGTCCCCATTTCCTCGTTGAATTTCTTTTGGAGTGATTGTTGCTCCTTGATGTTGTATTGATATTGCATTTGCTCTTTGATGAATTCGAGCATCACCGCCTCAAGGCTTGATGAAGAAGCTTGAGGAGGTTGAGGAGCTTGCTGGAGTAGCCGCGGTTGCTGATAATGCTGCTGCTTTTGTTGATAACTCGAATACTTCAATGGTTGACTCGTTCGATAGGAAAAATTCAAGTGTTTCCTTAAATTCGGGTTGTATGTGTTCCCGAATTACGTATTGCCTTGCTGTTGGGAGTAGCTCACTTGATTCATGCCTTCTTGCATTGTGCATTGGTAAGCCATATGATCCGTTTCTCCACGATTCGCACAATAGATGACATTCACCACATCGCCCATAGCACTTCTTTGATCAACTTCATAAAGACCTCGTGTCTTGTTTGGCATACTTCTTGGTTAAGACCACATGGTGTGGTTCATGGCTAGATTTTCGATAAGCTCGTATGCCTCTTCTATGCTTAAGTCCATGAATGATCCTCGAGCAGCGTTGTCTAATGTTGTTCTACGCTCATACGTGATCCCGTTGTAGAATGTTTGAATCACATACCACTGCTTTAGACCGTAATGAGGACACATTTGTAAAAGGACCTTGAATATTCCCCATGCCTCAAATAAGGTCTCTCCCTCTCGGCTTCTAAACATAGTGATTTCTCCTCGCATTTGAATCATCTTGCTCGGAGGAAAGAACCATGATAGGAATGTCGTGCAAAGCTGGTCCCATGAAGTGATAGAACCAGCGGGAAGAGATTGTTGCCACGCCTTCGCTCGTCTCCCAATCTTGACGTGTGGAAACACGAGTTATAATTACCTAGACCACTTCACCGCAAGTATACGGATCGTGTAGTACTAGTACCAGGCTCTAGGGACTAAGTGTGGCTAAACTAGGAACAAAACTAAACTAGGAAGGAAGATGATAGGAGGGGATATGATACTAAAACTAAAAG
>CM071875.1:9449916-9508544 GCA_036759665.1 Gynandropsis gynandra
GACTCTATATGAAAACAAAAATGCGAGAAACAAATAAGACTCCGGAAAGGACAATATCCTAATCTAGCTATTCCTAATCTAAGCCGTCTTTAGTCCCCGGCAACGGCGCCAAAAACTTGACGTGTGGAAAACACGAGTTATAATTACCTAGACCACTTCACCGCAAGTATACGGATCTTGTAGTACCAGGGTCGATCTCAGGGACTAATACAGCTAAATTAAGAACAAAACTAAACTAGGAAGGAAGGTGATATGAAAGGATGTGGTTCTAAGGGTCCTAAATCTAACCTAATGGAGACAACGAAACGAAGATAAGGGTGAACTAGATATGATGAGTACTACGGGTGTACGGGTTACCGGATATTGCATACATGAACGACTAAAGATCATAGATCTACAACCTACTCTTGACAACGGGAAATTCATGCTCTACTGTCGAGGAGTGATTCTTCCGAGCCTAAACCTCCTAACCATGGATACATGCAACCCTGCCTTCCGACAGCCGATTAACACGCATCATGGCAGCGTTACGTCCGCAATCACTATCCCTAAGTTGGCTAACCGACCGGTCAGATTCTCATTAGCCAAAACTTAATCTACTACTTAGCGGACCGGATTCGTTCCTTAACCTTCCAGCAAGGTTCGAGATCCATTGTTGTTGAGCGGTTAGCACTAACATAAGATTGATATTGCTAAGCATAGAACCGTAATCAAGAGTGAAAATTGTGAAACTAAGCATTAAGAAAAGTCATCGTTCATACATACAAATCCGATAAACCCTACCCGCAGTAGGGACTCTACTCACTCATGGAATACATGAAAACAGAAGATGACATAATCCAATACATAGTAAAACCCTAAGGAACTCGATGCCTCGACCTTCCCTAATGCGTTACCGGTGTACGGAATAGTGCTTCTCCTCTTCTCCGATGCTTCCCGAGCTTTTCCAGATGTTCTCTAGTGTTTTCTTCTCCTGTTTGTCGCCCCCTTTTGCCCTAGATCTGTTCTCTCCCTTTTATTAGCTCGTTTGAAACTAGATCTAAGTTTGTTACGGATCTCGCGGCCCGCTCGGGTAGTGATGTTACCCGGTCGGGTAAAGGCATGCCCGACCGTGTTGAGCATTGCGCCCGATCGGGTAGTGGTCACCCGATCGTGTGGTCGAGGAGCCCGAGTCGCGTAAACTTGCGGGGCAGATTGACGAGTAACCGCCCGGGCGGGTGTTCAATTGTTGCCCGATCGGGTAGATGTTACCCGATCACCTTGTTCATTTGCCCGGTCGTGTAGTTTTGCATGGATGAACTCCGTAGGCTTTACCCGAGCGGGTAGAGAGTGGTGCCCGATCGGGCACCATTGCTCTCTTGATATTCTTCTTTTCCGCTCGTTGCTCGGGTGTTCCTTTTGGGTTCTGGAGCTCGGTCTTGGCTCTGAGTAGATTTTCCTTCAGATCTTGTGGTTTTGTTCAGAAATCCTTCGTATTTAGCTCATTTAGGCCTTGTCGCCTAAAAACCTGAAAACCAATAAAACCGGTGTGTGAAGCTCAAAATAATATCGGATAAGTAAGTAGACGATGTAAGAAATATCCTAAAATGACATAAAAACCTATCCTAAATATGATACACTTTCAGTGTTATCAATCATCGCGGGCTTGATCTCGAATTGCTCCCTCGCAACAGCGGGCGTCCTTATTGCTGTTTGGACATTGCTCATGTTTGGCACCACGTAATCACAGAGACGATGTGGTGGAGGAGCCTGCTGTTGTTGTAATTGTGCCACATTACACATGGGTAATTGCGGCTGTCCGTGACCATCCAATACATCGTTTTGATTGTTAATCGTTCGTGGATTGGTCGTATCTACCCTTTCTTCTCCCTTGCCCTTCTTTCACTTATTTATTGTTCTCTCAATCTCGGGGTCAATCCGATGCAAATTCAAATTACCTTGAGATCGGGTCATGCACCAACAAAAGACAAGTAAAAAGAATTAGTAGAAATAAACAAAAACAAAAGAAAAACAAAATTAAGTATGATTCTAAATCTGAATAGTCCCCGGCAACGGCGCCAAAAACTTGATGCGTGTCAAGTTAACAAGTTAACCTAAGACTGTCCGCAAGTGCACAGCACTGTGTAGTAGTTAAGGTGTCGATCCCACGAGGACTAATGTAACACGATCTAAGAATCAAAACTAGAACCAAAGCTTGCTGCGAAAGAAAAAGGATATCAAATGCAAATATGATGATGATGCAATGGATAAGTGAGTGCTAAACAAAGAGACAAACGCCCTAGGAAACCGGTTTCACCGCATAGCTTCCGAAATCTATCTTCAATCTATCCAATCATGCATTCCCTATCAAGATATCTAAGGCGGACAATCCTAATATAGAACCTACCCTCTCTCAAGGCATAGGAACGTGGCTAGATTAAGTCATCTCCTACTTTCGTGGCTGACACCCCAACTAAACCCCCTTACGATTCATGATTTTCCCGATACAACCCTCAACCGTTACTACCCTACTTTCCTAACCTAGTCTCGGTTGTTCTAAGCCTGGTTTTCTAGTATTAGAATTCACCTTTCAGTCCTTCCCATAATCCCTAACACATGCATATACGTGGCCATTCGTAAACACAAGACAGTAAGTTCTCAGTAAGCATGATTTTCTTGGATTAGAATTCACCTTTCAGTCCTTCTCCTAATAATACATGCATATACGTGGTCATTCGTAAACACAAGACAGTAAGTTCTCAGACAAATAATAGATAATATGAAACGGGGAAATGCATCCATAAATGAATCAAAGACGGTTCTGGAATAGCCATGGGCTAATCCCTTCTCCTAGAACAAATCTACTACTCGCTCATGAGTCTAAACATCACAAACAAAACGGTAGATTAAAGAGCATAGAGATATCAAACGAGCGATGATCTCGAATCAATCTCCAACTCCTTGCGTGCCTCCCATCAAGGGGACTCTATGGATGGGTGTTGGCTGTGAATTGTGTTCTAGATGGTGGATTATGGATGGTGGATGGATTCCTCCTCTTTCTATCCTTTTTGGCTTTATAATTTGAATTTCCAGCCCTTGGCCGACTGATTTCCACCTAATTTGTCGATTGGTTATTTCACATAGTCATGCCCGACCATGCTCCATGTCATGCCGGTCGGGCATGCTTCTTCCGTAGTTATAGACAAGTTGTTTTGCATTGAAGCCCGACAGTGCTCTTAGAATGCCCAACCCGTGCACAAGCTACGGGGATGAATTTGTATGAGTTTCCCAACCGTGCACCATAAGATGCCCGACCGTGCTCCCTCACCAAGAGTGTGCCCGACCATGCATGATGTGTGCTCGGGTCGTGCACCTCTCTCGGGGATGAATTGCCACAAATGTGCCCGACCGTGCTCCTTACTTAGCCCGATCGTGCTGCCTCAAGGAGAAGGATGCTCGACCGTGCTGGATTGAATGATCGGTCATGCTGCTTCATCAAAGAGGAGTCCGACCGTGCTGCAAATAATAGCTCGACCGTGCACAAGGTGAGAGTGGTTGTTTGGTCGTGCATTTGATCATTCTTGGCCATGACTTTTCCACTTCTCATTTCTTTCGATCCGTTGTGACCTTAATTGTACAATGATGTCCCGTGTACGCTTCTTAACTCCGAAATGAATCGAATACGCATTAAAACCTATAAAAACATGAAAACACAAAAACAAGTAAAAGGGATACAAAATCACACGTAAACCTCACAACTATGGTCATAAACATCTCTAAAATCATGCGAGAATCGTGTACGAAAACGAGATGATCAGTTGGTGTGCACATTTTTCATTTGCCTAATTAGGAGTTGTACCTAACTGGAAGGCAAATGAGTTGCTCTAAATATCCATTGGTATTGGCTTGCAAGAACATACAACCAAGAGAAAAACATCCGATACAAGAGATAGAAAAGAGTGAAGGGGAGGAGAAGAAAACAGTTAGAATATTTGTACTAAAGGTGACGATCGACCGACTTGCCTTAGTACGATCGGCGTTAAATTTGGAGGAGCTTTCATAACTTGTAGATCTGGATTCTGTCCGGTGGGATTATCAATCACATGATCAGTTTTGAAGAAACGAGTTGCTTAACGTGGCTATCCTCTGGTACTTTTTCAGACACACAGTTCCGGTTTTTTGGAAAATGGGACAATGAGTTCGTCTCCGATGAAGAGGTTGTTGTATTCTGCACCATTTGGCCTTATTTGTACAGTTGGATTAGACATTGGTTGCTGGAATCATAGGATACGGGGGTTGTTTACTGTCTAAGTTACAGTTTGGTGTTTGGGTTCACTCGGGTGTTCCAGGATTGGAATATTGACAGAATATTCTTTAATCTTTGTGTTGTATCTCTTGTTATATTGGTGTTTGTGTGGACGTTGTAATCCAGAAATTATTATACTGGATTTTTTGGTGGACTACGGTCTCGTGATTTTTACTCCTCACATCGGGGAGGTTTTCCACGTTAAATTGGTTGTCGTTCAATTTATGTTATCATACTAGATATTGTCATCCTAGATTCACACAAGTAAGGGGGTTGTGTTTTGTCGGTTTACAGCGAACGTGACGACGTACTGTCTAAGCCCAATAATTTAGTGATTACAAATCATAATTTTCTACACTATAATTATGTAATTATGTAATTATGTATATGATCGAGAAAAATATTGCTAATTGGCACTATGATATGTGTATATAATATTAGAAAAATATTATGTGTCACTAAAATTGGTCATCTGCTCGAATTTTGTTCATGTTTCCTTCTCGCTATAATTGGTGGATACCTTTACTAACATATATATACTCTATGGTGTTAGTTAGTTATATGTTCATATATATATATATATAGGTAGTTAAGATCTTTTCTTCTTGAAACTTTATTTCTTGAATCAAATAATAAAATAATAAAATTGTTCTTTGTTTTCTTCCTCATTGCTTTGTCTTTCTCCTCTACATTCCAAACAATTGTTGCTTTGTTTCTTTCTTAGAGTATTCCATCTATTTTGCAGAGTTCTTCATACTAATGCTTGTTCAAATATTTCTTCCCTTGCTCATTCAAATCCTTTTACTTCTTCAATTCGTTTTGCTAACATGGTATCACAACTTATTGTTTCCTGAATCATTCCTCTTTATCGTTGTTTCAATATTTCATCAAGATTACATCATATTTTTTTCTTTTTGAATTCATTATCATGCATAAATGGCCTTGGCGTCTACAAACACTAGGGACTCCTTTGACAACCCATATTTTTTCACAAACACGTATCATACAAACCTTCACCTTATCTCTGAGAGACTCAATGACTTTGAAGACTTTAATTCTTGACATTGTTTTATGATGGTACTTGTAAATCACATCAATTGGGTTACATAGATGGTTCTCTGCCCAAGTCAAGTGAAGATGATCCAAATTTGTGTCTATGGTCTTGTAATAACATGGTTATCGGCTTTTGGATCCTTAACTATTTCCCTTAGCCTACTTTACATGATGACGAGAGACATGTGGCTTGATCTTACCACAACATTCCACAATCCGTAATTGCGAAGAGGGTTTAGTTGGAAAACTTTAATTTCTTTCTATATAGTTTTGAGCTTTGTGTAGAATGAAGTAACATCCATTGCTCCTTGATGAACACTTCTCATTTCCGTTTAACACTAGTGAATGGTAATCATTTAGATAAGAAGCAGCTCTAATGGTTCGTATAGGATGAGATGAGATTGATAAAGAAAAAAAATATATAGGAGAAGGTTGTGTTTTAGAGTCTTGCAAAACAGAATCAGAAATGAAAATTAGGTAGTATACTTTGTGGAAATGTATCTGATAAAGAATGAGTTAGATGAAGAAGACTTATCAAACAAAGGCAAAATATCCTCATGCAGTTTGCGATCTAAGAGTGAATTTATGTATGTCTTTCATATGAGTAGAACTGTAACAGAAACACCTAAAGATTCTGAGAGATGAGTAATCAAGAACATCTTTAAAAAAACCTCATGATGAAAACAAAATGTTAAATGTTTACTAGGAGTTCTATTAATGAGATAAATAAAAATTTTAATACCTTCAGACCAATATGCAAGAGGGAGATTAATTTGAAACAATAATACTCTAGAGACGTTTAAAAAGCTGATGGTTTCCTTCAACAATATTATGGTGTCGATGCATGAGAAAAAAATGATCAATACCTTTAGTTTTACTAAAGATTTTTGAAAGCAAGTTCATTGACATTATCTGATCGAATTGTCTTTACTGTTGTTGAAAATTGATTTTCAATGAGTGCAAAAAATTCAAGAAAGACTACAAGAACATAAGATTTACCTTTAAGCATGTATATCCAATTTAGGTGTGGATAATCATAAGAAATTGTTAGAAAGAAACGAAAATCATCATGAGAAGTATAGAAAAAAAAAAGGATCCTATATGTCAAGATAAATAAGAGAAAAGGGTGTATCAAAAATGCAGTTTTTAGATGGAAAATGCATATGTTTTTTGTTTTCCTAAAAGAAAACTGTCATAGGGAGTCAAAGAAAAACAAGAATATAATGAAATATGTGAAGAGATATATTTAATACAAGACAAAGTACCATTTCTAAGGTGTTTATACCGAAAATATTAAAAAACATTTGTTCTGAAACAAAGCTTGAATGAGTAAAAAAAGATTGTGATGTAGTTCATCTTGACCAATTGTCCAACCCTGAGTAAGGCCCTAAATATTGCAAGAAGTTGGTGAGAAAAAATTTGAAGTTGTTACATTTTAGAAAAGAACTGATGCTTAAGATATTGAATAAAAAATGAAAGAATAATCAACACTTCATAAAAAGTTAATCTATAAAAAAATAAACAATGTTTCCAGCCAAGATAATTAAAAAATGACATAAGGTAGTGTTACCTTTGTTGGATGAATACTATAGAATTCATGAAACAGGTTAGCATTGCAACTTATATGGTTGGAAGCATCAGAGTCCAAGATCCAATTTTGTTGGAAAGAATGCAAGGAGAACTTGGCAGAGAATTGCACGAAAGAAAGAAAAATACCAGAGGAACTAGCATCTAGAGCTCTAACAAATGATAAAAGGTGTGGGGAGATTTACTTGATAATGTTCATAAGACATCTTCAGTAAATCATCAAGTGAGATAGATTGTTAATCATTTTCTTAGGAGTTTGTTGTCTCAATCTGAATGTTTGTGGATAAGGATGCAATGGCATTATTTGTATATGATGATTGTGGGCGAGGAATAGGTCTTGGCAAGTTAGAGGAGACATCATTCTTGAAAGCAACATTTGAAAAAAGATAGATTTTGATTAGAAAATATGTATCGTGGAGGATATTCATGGAGTTTGTGGTAACAATTGACTAGTGGCCATAAAGACCGCAATGAATATATAATGGATTTGTTTGTTCTTGAAGTTTGTATTTAGAACCACATATACACCATCAGATGAATGAATGGTGTCAGCGGATGTTTGAAAGACTATTGAATGAGTTGTTGAAGAAGAACGAATTTTCCTATTTCTTTCTCGTTGACTGACAAGATTAAAAGCACGTTGTAGATCAGGAAATAGATTCATCATTAGGATCTGATCAACTTTTTGTTCATAAGAGCCATTCATCATTAGGATCTGATCAACTTTTTGTTCATAAGATCCATTAAGCTTAAAGAAAAATTAAAGAATGGAATCATCTTCAAATATTTCATTCTATTTCTAATCAACCTTGCAAGGGTACAATCCACAATAGCAAATAGGGTTTAGTTGGAAAACCTTAACTTCTTTCCATATAGTTTTGAGCTTTGTGTGGAATGAAGTAACATCCACTGCTCAATGACGAACGGTTCTCATTTCCTTTTAATATTGAACAATCTTGATAAAACTGAACAATCTTAGGTCAGTTTCTTCATCATAAAACCCTATTATCTCTTTTGTTTTATATATTTCAAGTTATCATTTTACACTAATAAGTGTTAGTTTTTTAATTAAAAATTTGGGTGAAACGATTTATTTGCATCATCCCACTATTAGAATTATTGGATTTCTAGACGGCAAAGTTCATACTTAATTCGTCTGGAAAAATGTTTCTGCACGTTTTCCAAGAGAATTTTGTCTATCTATAATTAAACATTGGTAATTAATATTCGTCTGAAATTTATCCAAAATTTTGGAAATCCGGATGGAAAAGTCCATCCGGAAATCATCTAGAATTTTTTTCAAAATAAAAAAATCGGGATGGATTTTTTCATCCCAAATCCGTCTGAAAAAAATTTTCGGATAAAAAAAGCATTCTCTTCCTCCTACCACTACTACAAATATTGGATTTACGAACGGTAAACATTCATCCCTAATTCGTGCGAAAAATTGTTTCCAAACGTTTTTCGGATGGAGTTTTTCTATCCGTAATTGAATGTCGGTATCTAATATCCGTCTGAAATCTCTCCGAATTTTCGAAAATCTGGATGGAAAAATCCTTCCGAAAATTGTCCGGAATTTTTTTTTTCAAATTAAAAAAAAATCGAGATGGTTTTTTCGTCAAAAAAATACATCTGAAAATTTTTTCCGGATAAAAAAACTCCTCCTCCTACCACTGCTAAAATACTGAATTTTCTGGACGATAAAATTCGTCTCTAAATTGTGTGGAAAATTATTTCCAAATATTTTTCAGACGGATGTAATTGAACGTTGGTAACTAATATCCATCTGAAATTCTTTCGAAATTTCGAACGAAAAAGTCCATCTGAAAATAATCCGGATATTTTTCAAAAATAAAAAATAAAAAAATCGAGATGGATTTTTCTTTCTAGGAAATTTTTTTTCCGGATAAAAAATGAAAAAAATAAAAAAAATCCTCCTCCTCCTCTTCTTCCTCACAAAAATTAAATTGAAGACGAATTCGTTTTTCAAAAATCTAGGGATGTCAATTTCAAGTCCGATCCGAAATCCGACCAAATCCGGTCCAAAAAATTGCGGGTTTGGGCGAAAATTATAAGCGTGTTTACAATTGAGCTAGGTTCGGGTTTGGAAAATTTTGGCCCACAAAATTCGGGTTAGGCCGGACTCGGCCCACGGGCTACCCGAGCCCCAAAATAACCCCGCATGTTTGGTTTATTATTTATATGTAAATAAAAATTAGATTAATGAAATAAACATTACTTACAAAATAAATATAGATCGTACATATATTAACAAATAAAAATAGATATGAAAAATAAATTAAATTTTTATATATATTTTCTAAAATAGTTACTTAATGTGTTTTAAACTTTAGATTACATTCGTAATTGTATGTGTATGATCTAGCAATTTAAAATTGTTTTGGTCAAAATCTTTTATTAATCCAAGAAATAGAACATAATCATCTCTAAAACAAGAGATAAAATAACTAAAAATGATACATAAAATTATGAATTTCTCTTTTGATGTGAGAAAATACTCTCATATGAGTTTCCAGTTAGTTTTTTTTTATCAAAACTGAAATTTTAAATTGCAAAATTTAAAGAAATTTTTTAATTCTTTTTAGAAATAATAAACATAATCAATTACCTTTATTTCTATTGTGTCTTTTATAATTATATTCTATCTATGTATTTATAATTTTATATAGAGATATTACATAAATATAATACACGTTAATTTATTCCCCGATAATCAAATCTAATATTCTAACTAACAAAACTAAACAAAAAAATTATATTCTAAAGCATATAAGTGGATATAATTTCTAGTCTGAATGAACCATCTTTTACAATAATCTATGTTTTTTTTCGATTATGTTAAATTTTAAATAAATGTTATGTTCTTGATAAGATTAACAATATTATTTAAATTCAACTTTAAAACTTAAAAAGTTAAACAAACCAATTAAGATATTTAGGTTGATTTATCTAAAAATAGAAGCGTTTAAATAGAATTAATATAAAAGTATAGGGACTTAAGGTCAATTATATTGTGCACTAACACTTAGGTCACCAATAGGATCTCTCCGCGTGTCTTGTGGGGCCACTTTGGTCCCCAATACCACCCGTTACAAGAATACCACATGCAGAATTTTAAAAAGTTATATTGCTTTGTAAAAGAGGACGAGCTAGATTATTAGACTTCTATTGATTTGTTTAGCGTTTCGGATTTTGTTGACGTGAATTTTAGATTCATATGGATTAATTTAGGGTTTTAGATTTGTTTAACTTTTTTAATTTTTTTATCTATTTAGGCCCAAGGCCCGGTCCAAACCCATCCAAAGCCCTATTGAGTCGGGTTCCGGGTCGTATATTCTAGGTTCGATTGCATTCGGGTTGGGTCGGCCCGATCCAAAAAATGCAGGGTTTTTTTAGCTCGGACCATCGCAACCGTACAAAAATCTGTCTAATTGTGAAGAGATTAAAACATTTATCTCTAATTTCAGATGTATTAGAAAAGTTCATCCCTAATTCCGGGCGAAAAAATCAATCTGAAAATAATTCGAATATTTTTCAAAAATAAAAAATAAAAAAATCCGAACAAATTTTTTTTCCAAGAAATATTTTTTCCAGATCAATATAAAAAAATAAAAAAAAAACAAAAACAAAAAATCCTCCTCCTCCTCCCAAAAACTAAATTAAGAATGAATTTGTTTCTCGAAAATTTATCCCTGAATTCGAAGGGACTAAAACACCAATCCCTAATTTTGGATATCTTTAAAAAAAATTCTCTAATACCGGACAGATTAGGGACATATTCTATATATTTTTATTTTTTATTTTCATTTTTGTATTTGTTTTTTGCAAATTCCATACAATAAAAAAATTCGTTCGGAAATTAAGGATAGATTTTTTGGTAATCCGAATTTTTTTCAAAACAGAAACAAAAAAATATAAAAGATAATGGAATCTATCGGGCACTAGAGACAAACTTTTTTAATCAGTCCGGAATAAGGGACAGATTTTTTTGTCGTCTGACAATTTTTTTCTTGAAAAAAATAAAAAATAAAAAATAATGAAAAAAACTCAGTCCCCAATCCATCAGAAAATCAGGGACTGATTAAGGATTCATCCTTAATCTGTCTGGAAATTAGGAACTCAAAGAAGTCTGTTTGTCAATTACGGACGGATGAAAATCCGTCTTCTTATTTTTCTTTTCTCTCTGTTTCTCCTCATCTTCTTATTTTTCTTCTTTATTTCGTCTAGAAACTACGGACGGATTAAGGATCCGTCCTTAATTTTTCTGGAAATTAAGGATTGAAAAAGTTCGTTTCAATTTACAGACGAACAAAAATCCATCGAAATTCAGCTATAGACCTAAAATTCGTCTGAAATTTGGCACTACAAAAAAATAGGCAATTTCCAACAGACATATCCGTTAGAAAATGCCTAAAATCCGTTGGAAAGGCTCTTTCCAACGGAAACGGATTTCCGTCTGTTGAGAATCGTTCGTTGGAAATCCGGATCCGTTGCAATTCGCAACGGTCTTCCAACGGATAATATCCATTGCAAAATTGTAACGGAACTTCCAACGGAAATATCCGTTGGAAAGGTTGTAACAGACGGCCATTGAAAATATTTGTAACGGATGCCCGTTGCAAGTTTGCAACTGATGACCGTTGAACAAAGAGCAACGGGCGTCCATTACACTGTTTCAACGGATGTCCGTTGCCATTTAGGCGGAGAAAATGAGCGGGAATTTAGCTTTCCAACGAGCATCCGTTGGAAAGTGGCGGAAAATAGCAACGGAAGTCCGTTGCAAAGTGACGGGAAATGGCAACGGACGTCCGTTCCCATTTGGCGGGAAATAGCGTCCAACGGATGCCCGTTAGATATTCCAATGGACATCCGTTGGAAATCTTGTAAAAAATAAAAAAAATAATTTTTTTAAAAAATATATTTTTTCAAATAAAAAGTTTTTATTTAAAATATTAAATTATTCACAAAAAAACATTAAAACTAAAACTACGCCATTCTATCCTATCACATTTCGTTTAAATCGGCGGGGTCAATATGGTCTCTCTGATCGCCATCACCTCTAGATGGTGTTGCATGTGAATCGGGACCCGGTTCTTGTTGCGACGTTGATCCCCTCCCTTGTCCCATCAACTCGATGACGCTCTCCAAGTGCTGAACTTTGGCTTCGAGCTCCTCGATCCGCCGTTGTTTCGTGAAACTCTCTTGCACTATGGGAGGTACCATCGTGGCGTCCTCGACGATATCCTTTTGAAGGGATCCGAGACCGTATAGACGTCCCTTATACAGTCTCACCGACTACAAGACAAACAAAAGTAACGTTAGATTTTTACAAATTATCTTATTAATAATCAAAAAATAAAATAATGAACTTTTACCTCTAAATAAATTTTGTCCTTTTGTAAAGGAGTGAGTTCGTCGGGGCTTGAACCGAAAGCTTGAGATTGATGTGTGATCTTCTCCGTCACAACTCTCATGATTCGCTCCACTCGAGGATCGACGAGTTCGGGTTCGTCGGCCTCTTCCCCGATAATCGGCTTCTTCTTGACATGGGTTTCGAATACCAGCTCAAGAAGAGTCGGTTCTCTTCCTATCTGTTGCATCTATAATATAAAATAACATTAGTTAGATAAATATTTAAATAAATAAAAAATTTAAATAAAGAAACTTTTACCAATTCTTTTCTTCATTTTGGGAAGGATTTTGATCCCGTAGTATACGGCGATGCGGACCATCTCTAGGAACCTTCTCACTGTAGCGACATTTTTTGGCATTCTCGCTCTTGGCCTTGAATTCTGCAGACTCCCAATGCTGAATCATTTTACTGAAGACCGCTTCTGTTGCCCATCTCGGTTTTCGATTGTTGGCGTAGTAGTATGTTTCGCACCATTCATCATCAGGCGCATCTGCGCCTGCATGTCGCGCATCCATGTTATGTAGATGTGCAACGTATCCTTTCATCTCCATCTGTATGAGCTCTGCAAACAAAATTATCAAAATTTTTAGTTTTATAACATATATATATATAACTAAAAAGTTGCAATTTAATTTAATAAAAAACTTAATATAAAAGTGTGCCACCATCGCTGGCGCACAACTTCTGCCGTAATTTGTCAGGAATAATATAATTCGTCCTGTAAAGACCCTTGGATAATGATGTTGTTTGTGTGTTTCAGTACATCATCAACATCAAACATGCAAATCAACAATACAAAGTTAGATAATATTTATAACATATAATAATACAAATGAAAATAGTAATTTTTTTTACCATGACGTTCCAGGAGAACGATCCGGATCGATAATCGGGTGTCCATGGATGCCCATCGAAATCATCGATCAAAGAATCAATATCTATCATATCATCATCTTCATCAAATATCGATGGTGCCGATTCTGGTGAAGGAGGGCGATATGGTGGTGGTGGATACGGGGGAGGAGCTCCCGCGGAACCAGCCAATAAACCCCCGATCCTATAAACTATCTCGGTCTCATTGTTTTTATAAGGATTTAGAGTGTTTGTGGGTGAAATGTTAATTTGAGAGAATTTTCGAGTTTGTGATTTGTGTTGAACTAAGAACTGTTCAACGGATGCCCGTTGGAAAACACGTCATCTCAACGAACGGAGTAAATTGACGTGACGTCTTGTATTACCAACGGGCATCCATTGGAAATTCCAACGGATGCCCGTTGGGAATGCGTGTTCCCGAGGCAACGGACGGCTAAATGGTGGCTCGTCTCCTTTCGCAACGGGCATCCGTTGCGATTTCCAACGGATGCCCATTGGAAAAAACTGCAGACTAGGATAGGCATCATTACCTAGTCCAACGGGCATCCGTTGGAAATTGCAACGGATGCCCGTTGCAATATTGCTAACGGTAATCCGTTACAAAATACCAACGGAAGTCTGTTAGAATGGTTTCGACCGTTAAGTTTCCAATGGATGCCCGTTGGAAAATTGGTAATGGTTGTCCGTTAGAAAATTTGCAACGGATGCCCGTTGGAAATGTGGAAAACTTAGAAATTGTTTTTTGTGTCGGGGTGGAGTTCGTGGATCAACGGGCATCCGTTACCAATTTTCAACGGATGCCCGTTGGTATTAGATAATTCTAAGTTTTAATACATCTAACATCGTTTATATAACCTATTCGATTGTATTAACATTTAGATTGTTTGATTACACATCATATACATTACTACATATCATGAACGTTACATTGTCCCGCGTTCTTGACACAAAGGCTGCATCGATGCAAAACTCATGAATTGCTCCAATCCGTGTAAGAATTCTTGCGTAATCTCTTCGGTTACAGGATCTTTTCTTCTATACATCCACTCTCTTGATCTCTATATATATTTCGATTTGAAGACGACGATATTTTTTCGAAAATATTTTTGTTATTGATGGTCTGATGCACTCTTTGGTATGATCTAAATAGTGAACATTCCAACGGGCATCCGTTGGAAATTGGAACGGATGCCCGTTGGAAGTTCACGTGAATTTATTTAAACCGGTGGCCTCGAAATTAACAATTTCAACGGGCATCCTTTGCAAATTGTAGAAATCATATCCAACGGATTAATGCCCGTTAAAATTGCTTAAAAATCCGTTATTTTTGCATATTACAATAGTTAGATCTTATGAATTAGCGTTGAAAGTGCTTACAAATCCGTTATTTTTTTCATATTACAATATTTAGATCTTATGAATTACGATTTTGTAATTATAATTCATTTAATTTCGATGTCAAGCAGTGAACAAAAACCGAAATCAGAATCTTTACGTCTATTATCGAATCCAAAGACAATCCTCATAAATTGTATCACCGTCGGGAATCCTTTTCCCGATCCCGACGGTGAGACAATTTATGAATGTTGTTTTAGATTCAACATTAGATATTAAGATACTTGTTATTGATGATTTGAGGTAACTCTAGGTTCCGATGTAAATAGTAAATATTCCAACGGACATCCGGTATCTTTACGTCTATTATCGAATTCAAAACACCCTTTATGAACTGCATCACCGTCGGGAATCCTTTTCCCGATCCCGACGGTGAAACAATTCATCAAAGTTGTTTTGGATTCAACAATATATATTAAGATGGTTGTTATTGATACTTTGGGGTAACCCTAGGTTCCGATATAAATAGTAAATATTCCAACGGTCTTCCGTTGGAAATTGCAACAGATGCCCGTTGCTCCATCACGATAATTTAATTCGATAGTTGAACCTCAAAATTTAAAATATCAATGGGCATCCGTTGCGATTTCTAATGGGCATCCGTTACAATTTGCAACGGACGCTCGTTGTAATCCTTTTCTCGGTTTCTAACGGATATTCCAACGGATAAGGCCAACAGACAGAATCCGTTAAAATCCGTTAAAAATCGCGACGGATTTCAACGGATATAGCAACGGAAATTATCAGTTACAATTCCGTTGAAATTTGTAACGGATTGCAACGGATTTTGGCCCGTTGAAAATATCAACAAATTCGTTACAATCCGTTGGTAAATGTTTCCAACGGACGAATCCGTTGCCCCGTCCGTTAGAAACTGCGAGTTTTTTTGTTGTGTGGGAACGGATCAAAATTTGTCCGAATATTCTATCCCTAAATTAAAAATTTGTAGTAATTTCCTCCTCGTCCTCTTCCTCCTCGAACCTTGATGATTGAGAAATGTAATATTGCAACAATCTGCATTTTTCTTATAATTCTTTATTCATATTATTTCCCTTCATCTTTCCTGTACCATGTGGCATAATAGATTGTGACATTCATCATTCTCTAATATCAAATTGTTTCTATGAATCCTTTATTAAGACATCCCCAATTGATACATGTTCTCACTCTCGCATTTTCACCCAAGCTAAACAAAGAAGACTTCCTCATATATTTCACATAATAATAAATATGATATGATTTTATATTTTACCTTGTTCATTTAGATATATGTAATCCTCTTCATGTTGAAACTGTTGAAGGTTATAGATATTTTTTTTACAATAGTGATCATTTTTCTAAGGCAACTTGGACTTATCTTACTAAAAATAAATCTTAGGTTTCCGAAATTTTTCTTTCTTTTTTTAGTTTACTTGGAACATAATTTCAATGCAAAATAAAATATGTTAAAACATATAATGCTCCTGAATTACAATTCAAAAATTTACTCTACCAATGGAATTGTTCATTCTCATTCATGTACTTAATATATATTAAATATTGCTAAGACTCTTTTGTTTAAATCTTTTGTTCCCTTTACTTATTGGGTTATTGTGTGTTTAGTGCCATGTGAGATTCTTAAAGGTAAACCTCCAACTTATGATCGCTTGTATTTTTTATTGTCTTTGTTATCTGTTCATATTGTCTAAAGATCGACACAAATTCACTTCTAGGGCTAACCCTTCTATTTTAGGATATCCACATGGTTATAAATGTTATAAAGTTCTTTATGGTGTTATTAATCGAGTTTTAATTTCCACGAATGTTATTTTTATGAAACAATCTTTCCTTTCAAAGATAAATTCAACTCTCTTTTTTTTAGCTTCTTCCAAACTCAGTTTTACCCATTTTTATATATGTTTTATTTTTTCTTCGTCAATTTGCCTAATCCTTCATCATTCACATATGTTCTAGTAATTCTGTTAACCTTAAACTAAAGACAGATTAGAAACCACACAACTTTATTTGATTACAATTGTTATTAGATCTAGATTCATAAACAACTCTTTGTCTTATTTTATTTTATTTCCTATAATAGGTTTTCTAGTTCTTATAAAATATTCCATATGAAATAGAACCGAAGTTGCCAGGTACGATAAATGGCAGAATGCGATTTAATTACATGCGTTGTTACAGAATAATGCATGGGTTTTCGACATTTTACCTAATAATAAAAATCCTAGTAGATGTGAATGGATTTTATAAAATTAATATAATGTGATGGTTCAATTGATAGATATAAATCATGTTTAGTTTCCGAGAATTTTACACCATAAAAAGGAATAAATTACATTGATACTTTTAATCCCGTTACAAAAATGGTTAATGTTCATGTTCTATTATCTTTGGCCACCATTAATAAATTGATTATTGATCAAATGAATGTCATCAATGCATTTTTGCATAAGATTTAGAAAAAGATATATGTGTGTGTATACGTGTGTAGCCTTAAACAAACATCTTGTAAATGACATAAGAACATTCGATGTTTTTTTAGTTTATTCTAGCTTTATACATTCATTATAAGATCATTTTTGCTTAATAAACCTTGGAAATAATTTTTTTCTTGTCTTGTTAGTATATGTTGGTGATATTTTAATAGTTAGTGACAAAATTACATCAACTAACTCTTTGAAACAACTTTTCATTCATCATTTGAGGTCAAAGACAATGGTCCGTGTAAGTTTTTCATCCATTTAAAAATTCTAGATCTTCTCAAGGTATTACTCTTCTCAACACAAATATATGTTGGAATCATTAAAAGAGTTGGATTATTGGCTTGTAAACCAATTTTGATACTAGTTTGAAATTATCACAACATAATGGTGTTTTGCTTTCTGCCTTATTTACTATAGGAAATTGATAGGTAAATTAATATATTTTAATATTACACATTCAAATATTTATTTTGCAGTAAACTTATGTGTAACACTAACTTACACCTTTCTACCACACATCGATTTTATGTTATTTGAAAATATACAAGGAGAATACTTACTTTATCCTTCTATTTATAATATGAAATGCAGAGCCTTTGCAGATGCACCATATAGTTTCATTATGTTTGGTTATGATATTTTGGCCAATACTTGATATCTTTAAAATCCAAGAAAGAAAAATTATGATCTCCTACAGTAATATAGAGGCAGAGTACATGGCAATATCAATGTTACTTGCAATTTCGTATACTTATTCTATTTTGTTGGTTTGTTAATAAGTAATACAATTTATCACGAGAGAACAAAACACATGATTGGTAGATATCCTAATTAAACCATTTTTTACGTCTCAATGTGTTCATTAACCTGCAAAAATTAGAGTATATACTATTTATCTCTAAACAAAAAATAAAATTGCTCTTTAATTTTTTTATGTTTAAGTAGTTAGATTGTTTAATAATTAGTTAGTTTTCTTTATTTCAGATATTTCATCAGTTATATAAATATAGTTATTGTAGAACATTTTAATTCTCTGGATAAGAAATAACATATTTGTCCTTTAATATTGTTTTCTCTCTTTGATAGATTTCGAGGGTTCTAAACCTTAAATTCCATTTTTCTCATTTTTCCAAATCGCCGAATCGTCTTGGCTTACCGACAACCGACAGCGTTACATCTGTAAAATGAGAAAAAAACTCTTAATGATAGAGAAACATTTCGAGATTTATTACACATAAAAATACAAGTAAAACTATTACCGAGAACATCCTTCTAAACATAGGAGAGGATGCCAAGCATATCGCATTGCAAGAGTTCAACAAAGTCGTGATGACATCGTTAATAACCAAAGACTGTCTCGAATCGTTCTATCAACCTTTTTTTTTTTTTTTTGGTTCAATATAAAACAAAAGAAATAAAAATGTTAGAAGCTCTAGTTTGTCCATTTCTTTTTTGTTGAAATCGTGATAATACTTGATAGAGGAAAACCGATAATTTCTATCTATTAATTGAACGAGTTTTTATTCGTGTATTTGACCATACGGCCTATCTTTGTAAGTGGGACCCACACTAGATCCGACGGCTGAGATTTAATCATCTCTATCAGAGAGACTTAGGGTTTTATGAAACTCTTCCGTATTTAAACATCGTGAACCTTTGTGATGACTTCTCTTTTTTTATATTCTCTCTCTGCAGCTCTCACCTGCTTTGTCTGATAACTCGGTCTCCGACTCGATAGAGTATTTGACTCGCCGCCGAAACTCTCGCCGGCGTTACCGTCGATTTTCCTCCCCTCTCCTCAGAAGCCCACAAAAAAAGGAAAAGAAAAAACCCAAAAAAGATTTCATTTTCGAAATTTTATTTTCCCGAAATAATCTGCTTTTTTTGTTATCCGATATCATTTTTTTCCTTGCACTAGCGAATAATCAGAGGGGAGGGAAGGTAAAAAGGAAAAAACCCCCAAAAAAGTAGAAGAGGAGACAAAGAATTTGAGAGAGAATAGTTTATTGTTTGTTGTTGTGAAGATGGCTCAGGTTCAGCTTCAGGGTCAGAATGCGAACGGTGGAGCGGCGGCAAACGCGGCGGCGGCGGCGGCTGCAGCCGGAGCGGCAGCGCAGCTGGGGACGACGTCGCTGTACGTCGGCGATCTGGACCCGAACGTGACGGATTCGCAGCTCTTCGAGGCCTTTAGCCAAGTGGGTCAGGTGGTCTCTGTCCGTGTCTGCAGGGACATGACCACTCGGCGATCTCTTGGCTATGGCTATGTTAACTTTGGAAATCCCCAAGATGGTCAGTCTCTTCAGAGTCTCGATTGTTGTGACAATTAGTTTCGAGTGAAATTGATGTTTAGTCATGATTATTAGCTGTATTTTGTTTGTAGGTGTCTGCGTTTGATCGAATGCGTGGTTTCAGTTTAGGGTTTATGATGTTTGTATGATGTTTTATTATGGGATTTACTAAAATGGTTTTGATATTTAGAAAAAGGTATTAATTTGGTAGGAAAGTAAAACTTTAATTTGGTCTAGAGAGGGTGATTATTTACTAGGGAGCATGGTTTTCCTTTTGTAGCTTTTGCTATACATATATGAAGCTTAACATTCCTTGATTTGGTCCTAACATATTAGCGTCAATAGGAGAAGGACGAAATTTTTTAAGTTTGTCCGGGTATAGTGATTGAGTTCTTCGTGAGTTGATTTTCCTTTTGTAGTCCTTACATTTGATATATATATATATGTGTGTGTGTGTGTGTGTGTGTGTGAAGTTCAGCATCCTCTGATTTGGTGTTAGCATCATGTTAACTAAAATTTCAATCAAAGATGAACAAATTTGTATTCCGTAAATGACTAGCTAATGTTTTGAATTAGTTGTTATATACACTGGGTTTTGCACATGCTATTAAATTCCCTAATTCAATTTAGAGATCTCATGGGCATATGACTGTATTAGCTTTGCTTAGCCATTGGCTCTTCTAACGGGTTTTTGTTTTGACAAAGGAGGTGCTTTAATGCGAAAAAAAATTATGAGCTACGTCCCTCCGTGCATAGCTGAAACTTCTTTCCCATTTGACGTGCAATTCAAAATTACTTATGAATTACATTCTTCTTCTATTTTTCCTTTATTTGGTTTCGTCACCGTCAAGATTTTGCTAAAGTTCATTTTTCAATCAGTTGTTATTCTAAAACTATAACTAAAGCAGTCATGTAAATCATGCTCGATAATTCCAGCCTGCATGATAACATTGATTGGGTTGAATGGCTGCCAGATTTCATCTTCTGTTCCTGGTTTTAATTGTTGACAGCTGCAAGGGCGATAAATGAGCTGAATTTCATAGTTCTCAATGGAAAGGCTATCAGAGTTATGTATTCCGTCCGTGATCCGAGTCTCCGTAAAAGCGGAGTTGGTAATATATTTATCAAGGTACCGACACTTATCAATTTCCTTTTGCATGGTTCCTCTTATTTCATATACCTTTCACTTCAGTTACGTGCACATTTAAGCTTCCTTTTCTAAAATTACCTGAAAATATTTTCAAACTAATCACTGGTGAGCAATCAAGTAAAAACAATTAATGCTGCATTGTTCACACCCTCATCTGGAAGAAAAAAGCGTATCTATGGAGACATCTTATGAAACGAATTGTGACTGAAGAAGGAAATAGGGATTATCGTTTGTTGTGTTGACTTGCCATCTGACATTTTATATTTACATTTTTTCAGAATCTTGACAAATCTATTGACCACAAAGCACTCTATGACACATTTTCGGCTTTTGGGCCCATCCTCTCTTGCAAAGTTGCAACTGATGCCTCTGGTCAATCCAAAGGCTATGGGTTTGTGCAGTATGACAATGAAGAATCTGCCCAGAAGGCTATAGAGCAACTGAATGGGATGCTCCTGAATGATAAGCAAGTGTATGTTGGACCCTTTGTTCACAGGCAGCAGAGAGAATCTCCTGTTGAGAAGGTGAAGTTCAACAATGTGTATGTTAAGAATCTCTCTGAGTCCATGTCTGATGAAGAGCTGAAAAAAGTTTTTGGAGAGTTTGGACCAATCACGAGTTGTGTGATCATGAGAGATGGTGAAGGAAAATCAAAAGGCTTTGGGTTTGTTAATTTTGAGAATCCAGATGATGCTGCCAAAGCTGTTGAGGCTCTAAATGGAAAGAAATTTGATGAGAAGGAGTGGTATGTTGGGAAAGCCCAGAAAAAGTCAGAGAGGGAAATGGAACTGAAACAAAGGTTCGAGCAAAGTTTGAAGGAGGCTGCTGACAGATCTCAGGGATCAAACTTGTATGTTAAGAACTTGGATGATAGCATCACAGATGAAAAACTCAGAGAGTTATTCTCTCCTTTTGGGACTATAACTTCATGCAAGGTTCATAACAGTTGCCCTAAAACCTTTTTTTTTATGAATTTTAGAAAGTACTTTTTGTTCGAAATTTTAATTTCCTTCAATAGGAAAAGCACGATGAACAACTGTTTTGGTTTTTTCGTGCTAGAAGTGCAAGTTGTTTCCTGCTTAGTGATTCTGACTGTAGCATGTAGACCAGTTAACCAACTTGTTGGTCGGACTTAAATTTAAAGGTTTGCATTTGGGTTTGACAGATCATGAGAGACCCAAGTGGAGTTAGTAAAGGATCTGGCTTTGTTGCATTTTCAGTGCCCGAGGAAGCATCTAGAGCTGTAAGTTTCTATATTCGTGCATGCTTTCATGCACATGCATGCACACATGGCCGTTAATGGCCTTAGAGGCGGCTACAATATATTGACCTATTGAATGTTTGGTCTTCTCTATCATTGTTCATTTTCCTTGGAAAGGGGTGGTAATGCTTGGATTGTTTTCTTTGTCATGGTTTAGATTGTTGAGATGAATGGCAAAATGGTCGGTAGCAAACCTCTATATGTTGCTCTAGCGCAAAGGAAAGAAGATCGCAAGGCTAGGCTGCAGGTATCCCATCTTAATCCCGTTTGTAATAAAAGGGCATGGTTCTGGTTCTCTTTAGTTACTATCTGCTACATGGGCGGTGATAAACTGTTCTTTTCTGGACGGATTCTTTTTTCCTGAGAGTATCTGTCTTTTGTTACCTGAGGATTTGGTTGAGTATGTAATAAATTGAGAGATTTGTTTCTCCATGCTTCATGTATTGTGTCATATTAATCCCTGAATCCTTTTCAAAATCTGATTTCCTGCATTGATTTACCAGCTTTCTATTCAACATGGAACTCCGTTGCTATCATTCTCAAAATGAAATATTTTTAATGTTGCAGGCTCAATTTGCCCAATTGAGGCCGGTCAATATGCCACCTGCTGTAGGTCCTCGCATGCCAATGTATCCTCCCGGTGGACCTGGAATCGGCCAACAACTATTTTATGGTCAAGGACCTCCAGCTATGATTCCTCCTCAGGTAATTAACCTTTCTGAATCTTTCCTTTATTTTTATGGTGTCAAAAATCCAAAATCAGTCTCATAGGCTAAAGCTAGCTGGTAAAACAAAGAGTTTATGGTCCATCAATAGATGTACGACAAGGACTTAGTTTGAATATATAATATTATTACCTTGTCGATAATAACACACTAGCAATTATTATCACTATGGCAAATTTCTGAAAGGTTACCTCTGGGAACTCCAGTTGCCGCATAAAATATCTTCAAAACGGATTTGTCAATGCTAAAATGTTTCTCAAAACATCTTTTATGTCAGATTTATTTCAATCGCTGTATATGCATTACAATTTACGTTTTCTTAATCTTATGGATTTCATACAAGTCTTTCCAGTTTTCTGTTGTTTAACAAAATGAGTTCCCTGCCATATAAGGAGAGTTTGTATGATACTTTTTTAAGAGTTTAGTTAATGCTGGATGAGTTTGTGACCAGTAAACGAGCTTAATTAACTTGGTATTGTATGTGGACAGCCTGGGTTTGGATTCCAACAACAACTTGTTCCAGGAATGAGACCAGGTGGGGGCCCCATGCCAAACTTTTTCATGCCCATGGTTCAACAAGGGCAGCAGCAGCGCCCTGGTGGAAGACGTGGAGGTGCCGTTCAGCAATCACAACAGCCTGCACCTATGATGCACCAGCAGGTATTTATGCTTTCGCTAGTCTTTCTCGCTTTTCGGATGTTCTAAGATAACTACTGGAGGAATCAACTTTTTTTTCATAGAAATTGCATCAATCAAATGGAGTTACTAATCAATAACAAAATAGTGTTGCTATCAAATTTGGAATGTACTGCTTGTGCATTTACGAAATATCATCCGTGTGTAAGTTTTGTGATCTTGATAAATTTGTTTTCGTAAATTTGGTAGATGCATCCAAGGGGTCGCATGTACCGCTATCCGCAGCGTGGTGGTCTGCCCGATGTTCCCATGCCTGGTGTTGCCCCAAATATGCTTTCTGTTCCATATGACATGGCTGGCGCTGTGCCTCTTCGTGATTCCTCTGTGTCTCAGCCTGTTCCCATTGGAGCTTTGGCTTCTGCACTTGCAAATGCATCTCCTGAGCAGCAGAGAACGGTAAAATGGCTACTCGTTTATTATTTCCAATTTATTATCTTTGGTATTATGCATGTTAAAATGAAGACCATCTTTGAGTAGTATAAACTTCAAATCTGAGTTATTTTGTTCTTATCTGTGTATAGCAAATTGTTTTTCGTGTTTGGTTCTGATTCGTTGCATATCTTGATATTCATACATGGTGATTCTGTTGTTTAGACAAGAACGAATATGCATGCATGTTTAGATAGTTATCGATAACCAGTATATCTCTTATTCTCGATGCAAGCCTCCTAGTGTTATCTGAACCTAATGGTTTTATCGTCGTCGTGCGTGAGCTTGACATAGTTTGCACTTGCTTCTAATTTTTATCTTCTTCATTTTGCTTCTTTTTGGCACATGGTTAATAGATGCTGGGTGAGAATCTATACCCACTGGTGGAACAGCTCGAGCCAGATTCTGCGGCTAAGGTCACAGGAATGCTTCTCGAAATGGACCAAACCGAAGTCCTGCACTTGCTTGAATCTCCCGAAGCTCTTAAAGCCAAAGTCGCAGAAGCAATGGAGGTTCTGAGAAGTGTTCAGCAACAAGCTGGTGGTGCTGCTGCCGACCAGTTAGCTTCTCTGTCTCTCAACGACAACCTCGTATCTTAAGCTCCTCAAGGTCCGGAGCTCGCTCCTATCATTTTAGTGGATTTTCTGCTAAGAGTCAGAAACATAGAGGGAAACATGTTTTTTTCGACTGGTGTTTGTTTTATACTTTGGTCTTGAGATTTTTGATTTGAGAGTTTTAGCATTTTTTTGTACTTGTTTGGTAACTCTTGTTTTGATCTTTCAAAGTAGTTCTGAAAACTCTTTAATTTTAAGCCCCAAGTTTTTATTAGTCAACGTTCGATAAGTATGTTCTTGTAGCTGAATTTTCTTTCATGATGATCGATAGAAATATGTTGCACGTCTTGGTTTTGCATTGTCACTATTTGAAAGTATATTAATTTTTTTTATTTGAAAACTTTTAAAAAATAAATATAAACTAAAAAGGAAAAAAAAATATAAAAATGATGAATGAAAAACTACTAAAATCTAATGGTATTTATACAAAATTATATGTATTCAAAATTTCAACATTAGAAAAAAAAAATCATACTTTGAATGCGTAAATAACATGTTACAATTCAAATATGAAAAATCTTACTTTAAATTTGTAAGTAACATGTTAAAATTCGAATTTGATTCAAATGATTCTAATATCTAACTTTTTCGTTTAGAACTATGACATTTTGAATCAAATTTAATTGGCATGTAATTTGTTCACCCATAAATTTTACTATTAAAACAAATAGAAACATCATATTAATTTTATTTTATCTGATTTTATATATAATTTTAATAACAAAATATTTATTTTACCTCATCTGATATATACGTAAATGGAACATATTTAAAAGTACAATATATTTATATTTAGAGATCGTTATAATTTCTATATATTCAAAGATCGATATAAGATGCTTTTATTGTTAACCCCTAGTTAATATTTTAGGTTAATAGATAAATTTGAAATGATATATTTTTCAATTACCTCCTTGTTTTATAAAAGAAAACAATGCCTTTTTGGAATTTTATTTTTGTTTGAGGTCTTAGTTATAATAAAAAAAATTGGAACAACCAACCCATTTTGGTTAGGGATTATGCTCTAATGACTAAGCAAATAAGCAGTATTTTGGTTTTTATCAGGGACCATAACTTCTTCATATATTTTATTAAATTTTAGCTTGTCTCTTTGTAGAATATTACCTCTCTTTGGGCCCTCTAATTAGCTTTTCCTAACGTCTCTTTTATCATTCTCATTTATTAATTATCCCCATTTATTATATTTTAACTTTTTTTTCTTTTTTTAATTGACATCATTAGTAATTAGACATGTAGAAGTTAAAACTGTCGGTGGAGGGAACATTGGCATCCTATGGCCCTCCATGAATAATGAAAGGGGAAACCCAAGATTATATTTGTCTTTTTTTAGTATATTTGCCCTGATTTATTGATTATTACAATATCTTATTTTCTTGTACTAAATATAAATAATTGTTTTAAAATTTACATTCGATATAAATTGAATGTTACATTCATCTAGTATTTCACTTATTATTAGATTAAAGAAGGGGAAATCAGTTATTTAAAAGAAAATTTACAATTATTGAAAAAAAATGGAAAGAATCTACAAGAGAAATGTCATTATCAATAAGGTAAGGGGCTTCTTATTTTATTTTTCTTTTGTCATTATCATTAGGTATAAATCTATGGTCCTAACTTAGTTTCACAGCCTTAATTAATTACATATATATTATGATTTTGTTTATTTCTTTTTTAATATTGATAAAAAAATAAAATTGATGATTTCCTCACTAAAAGTTCTTGCACTTCCAACCAAAATAATCCTAAGAAATTCTTAGAAAATTTTCTTAAAAAAATCTCTTATTTAGCAAAAATATAGATAGACAATTTCCTTACTTTTAGTGGACATTTTCCGTCATATATTAATTAAACACGAATAATTTTTTTTGCATCTACCATCATAAATTATTAAAATTTTATATAAAGACATAAATTAATCATTATATATATAAAATATAAATATACGATTTCATTGTATATTTGTGTATGTTTTTCAAAATACTAATAGAATTTTATTTTACTTTTTATAAACAAAAAATTTATAAGAAGATACTGTTCACCATAGATTTAATTAATCCGACATATAATATGTAAACAATATCTCACCAAAACTAAATCCGAACAGAAGATCGATTAAATGTATTCTATCCTAAAGTTGATATAAATACTTTATCTCTAACCATAATATGAAATTGAGTATTAAATAAAAATATTCATGAAATATTTTAATTACATAACTAAATATTTTAAAAGTATTCATCATATTAAACATGAATTTGTATACATATAAAAAAGTATGAATTCATATATTTATATAAACTTTATTAATAATTTATAGTTTTATCCGGATTTTAAAAATATTAAGATTTTAATGATAGAAAAAAATTGTATTTTGTTTTTTTACTATGATACTGTTTAATAAAGGAAATTTTACACGATGAAATCATAATTGCCTCACCTTTTTATCTTGGAGTTCTCTCTTGTCGTTGAGCTCTTCTTCCTCGTCGTCTTCGTCCTTTTCTTCTTCTTCTTCTTCTTCTTCTTCTTCTCTGTTGCAGAGATCATCAGAAGCTTTATTCAAGTCGAAACGACACAAGTTTATGTGAGAATCTTACAAACTAAAACATCCATTCATGTCCTGTTTCTTTTCTTCTTCTCTTTTTTTAAACATTTCCCTCTCTTTTTTTTTGGGTATAGATATCTTTTTGTTGTTGTTGTTTTGGTGGGTTCTTTCCGTTTCCTCTTTTAATCAAGCAGTAATTGTTTTTGTATAATCCAATTAAGATTTTCGTATGTATTCATAAGAATATGTTGGTCTGACATGCAAAGAGAAAAATCGTGAAATATTCGGGTTGTCTGATGGAAAGAAGAAGACTAAATTTGGAAAGCTTTTGATCATCTTATACAGAAATTGGGTTATTGGGTTTCAGCAGATACATGCGTTGATTATCATGTTTGTTCACTTGGGCTTCTTTGATTCTTTTATCTTTTGGAAGATTTTCTTGTTGCTTGATGCTTATTTTGTGTTATTGAAATCTGAAGAGAATTAAATCATGGAAACAAGCCCATGGCGACAGAAGAGGAGTTCTTCAGCAAAGATGGACTCTGCAGCTGAAATGCTCCATGGTTCTTCCAGAAGAATCAAAGGAAAGGTAATTAATTAGTTCTAAACCTCACTTGTCAAGTTTGGCTCTATCTTCTCGATTTCTTGAGCAGATTCGAGTGTTATAGTTCTTATCTTCGTGTTATTTTCGTCGTGTTCTGTAGTTCCAAAGTGAGGTTTGTTCTTGTTTACGTGATTGTTGCGATTTGTTCCATCTTAGGCACGTATGCGATGAGCTTTAATCCATGTTGAGTTCTGTAGTTCCCAAGTGAGGTTTTTCAGTGTCTAAGATGGGGTGGTTGTTGAATGCTGTTCATCTTAGGCACGAATAGTTCCGCCAGGAAGTGGAGTTAAACCAGAAAGAGCTCGGAAAAGTCTAAACGAGAAGCTTTCTACGGTTGTCTTGGACTCTCATACCAAAGATCGTCGAATGAGTGTTTGTAGCGAGAAAGGAACAGAAGAGATGTTTCTCAAAGATGGAGATTTGGGTAATGAATCCGAGGCGAACACAAGATTATCGACTTCTCGTGATGCATCGGATGAACTCTTGAAGCAGCTCGAGTGTCTTCTCAAGGATCCTGGAAGAACGGCAAATATTACCAAGGATGATGTCATGATTGAGAGGAAACAACCAGAGATGAAGGGAACGCTTGAGAATTTGGCCAGCGAGAATCATCAGCTGAGAAACTCTCTTGTGGTGAAAGAAAAACTCGTGGAAACACTAAATGATCGAAAATCTCAGTTAGAATCGGAGTTTGAAGCATTGATGGGCAGATTAGATTCGACAGAGAAAGAAAACGCGTTCTTGAGATACGAGTACCATGTTCTTGAGAAGGATCTTGAGGTCAGAACAGAGGAAATGGAGTATGCCCGCCGGTCTATTGATTTAGCACATAAACAGCAATTGAAGAGTGTGAACAAGATTGTGGAGCTAGAAGCTGAATGCCAAAGATTGCGCCTTCTCATACGGAAAAAGTTTCCGGATGCAACGATATTATTGCAGCCAAAGTTAAGGAGTGAGGAAGAAGAGAGGAAGATGGAAATGAGAAGAAGGAATGCGAATATCCAGAACGATTTTGCCATTAGAGACGAAATCCAAAATCAGAAGCTTCATCATGATCTGTTGATGGAGCAAATAAGCAGCATTCGGGAGGAAAACAAGAATCTCAAGGAGATAATTCTGAAGCAAAACACAGAAATTAAAGATCTTTCCCGCGGTCAAAATCAGATGTCGATGGACCTTGCCAAGAAAAGTAGAAGCCCAACTTTTCATGAATTTTCCCCGGTTGGAAATTTCGACGTTGGAAGTGAAGATGGTGTTAGCTCATCCGGGTCATTGTCCAAAGCCCTAGTTTCTGAATCTAGAGATGAAAAATGCAAGATCTCGAAAGGATGTAGAGTCATCAGATCTTCAGAGATGAGTTTATACATGGAAGACTTCGCCGAGATGGAGAAGTTTGCTATTGTATCTACAGATAAGAATCCAAGAGAAGAGGAGGAAGATCAACCTTTCGACTGGCTTCAAGTCGTTCTGAGTGCTATATCAAAGCAACAAAGGATCTCAAAACAGGGTGTCAAAGAACTATTAGAAGACATCAAGATTGCTTTGGGATGTATGGACTCGTACAGAGAAACCAAGAAACCCGAGGACGAATCTGCCCCTCTCTGCATCACCTGGAAATCCCCGGCTATGTCTCCCGAATCAGGCTCAATGACTAAGGAAGAGATCAAGAGGCATTTGGGTCTCAGTACAAGGAACTTGACCACAGATGGGGAATCTTTGGAAAGGCAAAAAGTCTCAGTTGAACCACAGAATGATAAACAAGAACTTCGAGAAGAGAACAATAATCTAAAGGATGTGATGAAGAAGATAGATTCTGAGAGCAAAGAACTGAGACTTAAGCTAAAGGAATCAGAGGAGCAGATCAAAAGCCTTGAGACTGAGATGAAAACGTTGAAAGAATCTAAGGATATAATAGAGGCAGAGATAGAAACCGAGAAAACAATCAATGAAGATCTCGATACAGAGCTTAGTGTTACGAGAGCTAAACTAAACGAGACACAGCAGAAGCTTTCCTCGTTGGAGATAGAGCTTGATTTCCGAAAGAGCTGTTGCGAAGAACTAGAGGGTACTTGTCTCGAGCTTCAGCTGCAACTCGAAAGGTACCAGAACCAAATCTTGTTTCTCAAATTCTGTTGCCTTGCCTTGTGATTTCAAGGATGTATCTAAGTCATTTTCGTGTTTTCTAACAGCGTGGAGAAAAGGGAACCACCTAAATACTCCATGGAGAGAAACAGAAAGAAGTCACCGACTGTGAGTAAAGCACAACTAGAAAGAGCACAAACCCATATCTATTTTTGATTTTTCATATCAGAATTCAACGTCATTCCTTCTAATCTTTGCAGGGTTGGGACATGGCCGCGGCTTCCATGAAGTTAGCAGAGTGTCAAGAGACTATTCTCAACCTGCGTAAACAACTCAAAGCACTTGCCTTACCGAGCAACCTCAGTGTTTTATCTTCCGAAACAAGCAACATTACTAAGTTTGGAAACAAAGGGTCTTCTCTCAGAGACCAAATGATAATCGAAGACAACACAAAGAAACCACAGAAGAAGCATACAGTTCGTCATGACGATGACAGTGATGATGATGGCGACAAGAATTGCAATGCATTGATTGTATACACTCCAAGAGTGTATTCGATCAAAGAAGACGAAGAGAGGAGAGAAGGGCTCACAACAATGGCGATAGTGCAAAGTCATAAGAAGCAAGGTTCCTGGTTTTTGAAGAAGCTTTTGTTTAGGAGGAGACGAGGGACAAGCAAGAAATGTCTTGCTTTGACAATGTGAAGATCATTATTAAAAAGAAAAAAACTGGTGATTTGAGTTTGATGATTGTTTGTACCGAAAAAATAGGGTTACAGAGTTCGTGTGTTGATTAATAGCTGGCTTGAATACATTGTTTGTTTTGGTTTTGGGTGATGATTTCTATTGTAAATAAATTTTTATATCTTAAATAATATAAAATTAATCCAATATGGGTTAGATGGGTGAATGGATGAGATTATTCTTTGTCATCGTTTCTTATCATATGTTTGGAATTCTTATTTGTCTCTTCGTGTAATTCTAATAGAATCTTATACATCAGAAAAAAACTCAGTTCCTTATATTTTGGTGTCACCACACTAATGTTAAATGAGAGATTCATCAATATTTTTTTTTTAATTTTGTTAACATTATTGTTAGTAGGTTTAATTAAAATCATATATACAAGAAGTTGATGAAAATAGTGGACAAAATATTGGAAGTATTTGTGTCCGATCCATAATCGATCTGTATCTGACGAAGAATCAAATACAAATAATATAAGAAAAATAAAAATATAAATACAAATAGTCAGTTTACGCTACAAGAAAACTATAATTTCCAATGAAAATTTTTGGACGGATCATGGACGAGACGAGGAATTCGTCCGTAAACCATCCAGAAAAAACGGACGGAAACAACATCCGAAATCCTTGCAAAATTACGTACGAATTCAGAACGGGACAAGGTCATCTGTCAGGAAATTACAGACGACATACACATCAGTCCGAAAATTTTTGGAAAATTGTTGACTTATTTCAACTGTCCGTAATTTAGGATGGTTTTACACATGGCTCGTCGGAAATGTTTACATGTTTAGTCCCTATTCCGTCCTTAATCGATAAAAAAATTGCTTATATAAACCACTCACACCCACATTTGTTTTCTACATAAAATGATCAAACATTATACGCCATATAATCTTATTGTTTCTTATTATACCAACATCATTGTCGAGATCAAATATTTTTGTTCCTAGACAATTGATGTATAATTGATTCAGAAACTTAAGGTGCATCAAATGAGCTTATAGAAGGCAGTACAAAGTTTATAAAGATGACGACAAATCATCAAGTTTACAAAGAAACCACTAAGTTGGTTTGTCTTCGCGTCAAATGCAAAAATGAAAAGTTTGTTAACAATATAACCATGTGGAATCATCTTTATTTAAGAGGTTTTGCTCCGAATTACTTCATGTGGTTATCTCATAGGGAGAATTTCATACCACGACTTAGTAATGTCTTGGAAGATTTGAGTAGGGGTATTAAACATAATAAGGTGTTTGAGACGTGTCAAGATGTAGAAACGAACCCTTTTAAGAAAATGGTACAAAATGTATTTGGTGAAAAAAACGAGGAAAATATTAAAAATATCTAAAAGAAGATGCAAAAACATTTGTTGATATGTTAGAAAGTTCTGGATATTCGCTCTACTTAGATTGCTGAACTAAGCATCTGGGCAGCCTCTAGAGATTCTAAATAAACTTTAGCCATTTTCTTTAACTCCGTAAGTTGACATCTACGGGAAAAATTGAAGGTTAGGAGTTTTTGATAAATTGAGGAATAGGAAGAAAAGGGAGGAAACTTGTAGTGAAGAGCTTGACGGGAGCTCCGAGTAAGCTAGAGATAGCTGTGTCAGTGGGAGTGATCTGATTAACGACTAGGTGATGGACGAAAGTGCCATCGCATAGAACTTTGTACGGATTCCTGAACCCGAACTCACCTTGTAGATATTGAATAACTCTTTTTGTTTGCTTAATTTCTCAAGTTTGTTTGTTGATGGGTTGGTGGTGTGAGTGGGTCATTTACTAAGAATAATGGAGTTAATGGGGTTAGTGGTCCATTAACCATTGTTAGTGGGATAATGGTGATTTAATTCTTTGTAATTTTTTCTCCTATAATTTGGGATGAAATGGAATGGAAAAATCACAACCCAAACACCAATCATTTTGTGTTCTTGTTCCTATCTTCCTATCCTTCTCTTAGAGAATCAAATTTTTCAATAATTGGTATCAAAGCGTGTGTAATCGATCCATTGAGAAATGTCTTCGATCTCACACAATGTTGGAGCATCGAGTAGTCCCCTAAACATTGGACGTCTTCGACAATCTCTTTCTCCTCGTCGACGACGTGGTCGACGTCGAGATGATGGTAACTACGTGGTGCAGAAGGTGGTTAAAGAGGTAGGAGGTGCGATATTTCCAATGCTCACGAAGACTAAATATGGAGATTGGTCACTAATGATGAAGGTGATACTCTGAGCACGAGGAATTTTGGTAGCCGTCGAGGTAGGCACTGATGATGAGCAGGAAGATCAGATGGCACTTGAAGCTATTCTACGTGGCGTGCCGTCGGAGATGATCTCTTCGATCACCATGAAGAAGAATGCGAAACAGGATTGAGAAGCGGTTGAGTCTATGCGTGTCGGTTCTGATCGAGCACATAAGGTTAGCGCTTAAAAAGTGCGCAATAGTACGAGAATTTAGCTTTTTATGATGGTGAGACGGTGGATGACTTTGCCATGTGTCAGCTAGCAATTCTCGGAGATCCTGAACAATCACACAAGGTGGTTGAGAAATACCTACGAGCCATCCCTCCCTAATCCGGACATATCGCATTGTCCACTAAAAATATTTTGGATCTGCCAACACTTTCATTGGAAGAGGTTACTGGGAGGTTGAAGGCCGCAGAAGAACGGTTTGATCCATTGGAGCCCATATCAGGGCACGGGGTAAACTTTTACTCACTGAAGAGGAATGGATTGCACGAATGAAGGAGGGAAACAAGGAGATTGTTCCTTTGGAGGCTCCAAGTCAGAGAAATGCCGTCGAAAACAACAACGTCGTAAATCGTTAACAGATGGTGGATCTAGTTCTAGTGAGAACCGAGATAGATCAAAAGACAAGTGTCCAAATTGTGGTAAGATGGGTCACTGGGCTAAGGACTATCAATCCAAGCCCAAAAATAAAGAAGCACATCTGGCCCACGGGGATGACGATGAGCCTACACTCCTTATGGCCAAAACGTGTGATACCACGTTAGATTCAGTGACAACAACTTACACTGTCAGGGTCATCACCATCACATAAGTGCCCTATCAATCTTGTGGAGACGAAGGTTACTGCCCATCTTAGTCGTGAGGAGGAGTGCAAAGGCGACCTATGGTTCTTTGACACCGGGGCGACGAACCACATGACAAGTGTACATGCTGTGTTTTCTGAATTCGATCAATCAATGGTTGGAATTATGAAGTTTGGGGATGCATCTATCGTCAAGATTAGAGGACAAGGAACGATCTTATTCTCATGCAAGAATGGAGAGCATCGTGCACTAATGAGGGTCTATTACATTCCTCGCCTCACCACAAACCTGATCAGTGTGGGGGCAGTTGGACGACTCTGGATGCCAAACGATCATTTATGGGGGCATGTTGACGGTATGAGATCCGCAACGGTGACTATTGGCACGGGTCCGAAGATCCTCCAATAGGCTCTATTCGATCCGCCTCAACATTGTACGACCAATGTGTCTAATAGCAAGAAGCTCCGAAGAATCGTGGAAATGACATGCAAGATACGACCACATTAGTTTTAATGCACTACGGAAGCTCGCTCAACACAACATGGTGTGTGGGTTGCCACATATTGGTCAAGTTGACCAAGTGTGTGATAGTTTCCTCGTGGGAAAGCAAAGGCGGAACTCGTTTCCGGAGAAGGTGCTACGACGTGTGGTAGATCTTCTTGATCTTGTCCATGGTGATCTATGTGGACCCATCATACTGATGACACCAAGTGGGAATCGCTATTTCCTACTACTTGTAGATGACTTCAGTCGTTATATGTGGCTCACTCTTCTCGCAAGCAAGGACCAAGCTCCAGTGGCAATCAAGAGGTTCCAAGCAGCGAAAAAGGTACAATCAGGATGGAAGCTCAAGGTGCTTCATACTGATTGTGGTGGTGAGTTTGCATCGGTGGAGTTTGGAGAATATTGCACCGAGAGGGACTCCAACGACAATTCATGACCCTCTACTAGCCACAACAAAATGGAGTCGTTGAACGCCGTAACCAGACAATTGTTGCCGTGGCCCGATGCATGCGCAAGGCAAAAGGTCTTCCAAAATAATTCTAGGGCGAAGCCATGACCACTACAGTCTTTATCCTCCATCGCATCCCAACACGCAGTCTTGATGAAAAGACACCATACGAGGCTTGGCATGGTGCAAAACAGACAATCCATTTCCTCCGTACATTCGGTTATATCGCACATGTTAAGGACACATGATTAAATTTGAAGAAGCTTGATGATCGAAGCACACCAATGATATTTGTCGGGTATGAAGCTGGGTCCAAGGCATACCGAGTGTACGATCCAGTCAGCAAATGGGTGCACGTGACACAAGATGTTGTCTTTGATGAAGTGGCCAATGGGGTTGGAAGGCCAGTGACAAGGGTGACACTACCGTTTCATTGGAGCTATTTAGCATCGATTATTTCACTACGAGTGAACCAGGCCCAAGAGAAACGACTCAAGAGTCCCCTCGAACTCCTGATACAACATTAAAGGCAGTGGCATTTGCGTCGCCGCCGAAAAATATCGAACCAAATTTTGATGCAGATCATGATGATGCACCTCTACGCTTTCGCACGATCAACAACATCCTTGGACCATCATCACCATGGGGGTTTACACCTCATACCTTAGAGGCTGAAGAGTTGCATTTTACCGCGACATAAGAGCCATCGTCTTTTGCACAGGCAGAGCAACACGAACATTGGCGACAAGCAATGCTTGAGGAGATGAAAGCAATCAAAGACAATGGTACTTGGGAGCTCGTCAACGTTCTTGTTGGTTATCGAGTGGTTAAGCTCAAATGGGTTTTTAAGGTGAAGTGTGATGAACATGGAGCCATTGTTAAACACAAGGCGCTACTAGTTGCAAAGGGCTATGTGCAACGTGCGAGGATTGATTTCAATGAAGTCTTTGCGCTCGTGGTGCGCATAGAGTCTATACGACTCTTGTTGGCCTTAGCAGCAAGCGAAAAGTGGAAAATCCATCACATGGGTGTCAAGAGTGCATTCCTCAATGGCGTTCTAAAAGAGGAGGTGTATGTGACACAACCACAAGGGTTTGCCGACCACAACCACAAAGAGAAGGTCTTACGCCTACATAAGGCCCTTTACGGAGTTCGACAAGCACCGCGAGCATGGAATGCCAAGTTAGATGCAATTGTACCGTCACTTGGATTCAAAAGAAGTACATATAAGCATGGGATATACACTCGGTGTAGAAGAGCATCACGACTTATCGTGAGTGTCTATGTGGACGACTTGATAATCACTGAGTCCGAAAAAGGCGATCTTAAAGCGTTCAAGGCCGAGATGAAGACTTTGTTCCAGATGAGCGATCTCAGATTATTGACATACTATCTTGGGCTTGAGGTCTATCAAAGTGCAACTGCCATTATGCACTGCCAGTCAGCATACACAAAGAAATTATTGGAGAGATGCGGCATGAGAACCTGCAACCTATGCAAGGCGCCTATGGAAGCATAGTTGAAGCTTAGCAAGGAAAGTTCTAGCCCACTGGTCAAAGCCACCGAATATTGAAGTATAGTTGGTGGACTTCGGTACCTTGTGAACAGGCGACCAGACCTTGCCTATGCGGTAGGGTACGTGAGTCGTTTCATGGGGAAGCGACACGAAGATCATGACGTAGTGAAGCACGTGTTATGGTATATTTCTGGGACACATAGTTATGGAGTGTTCTACGGAAAGAAGTGTGATGGTCAACCACGTCTGAATGGATTCAGTGACAACGGCATGGCAGGTGGCATCGACACACGAAAGAGCACAAGCGACATCTTCTACTTCCTTGGTGATAGCCCTATCACTTGGCAGTCGACGAAGCAGAAGGTGGTGGCGTTATCCTCATGTGAGGCAGAATATATTGTTGCATCAGCTGTAACTTGTCAAGTCTTATGGTTAGCTCGACTCTTGAGTGACTTCCTTGGCTCGAAACCTCAAGCGCCGAAGCTAAGGGTGGATAATAAGCCGCTATCGCGTTGAGCAAGAACCCTGTCTTTCACGACCAGAGCAAACACATCGACACTCGGTTTCACTTCATTCGGGAGTGCGTTGAAGATGAGAAGATCGTCCTCGAGTATACCTCTACACAAGACCAACTCGCGGACATACTCACAAAGGCACTCAGACGTGTCAGATTTCAAGAACTACGCACAAGAATTGACATCGTCAAGATTCAGGAAAACATGGCAATAATTAAGGGGGCAAATATTGATTTTTTTTTTGTTTTCTTAATTTCTCAAGTTTATTTGTTAGTGGGTTTGTGGTGTGAGTGGGACATTTACTAAGAATAATGGAGTTAGTGGGGTTAGTAGTCCATTAACCATTTTTAGTGGGGTAATGGTGATTTAATTCTTTGTAATTTTTTCTCCTATAAATTGGGATGAAATGGAATGGAAAAATCACAACTCAAAACACCAATCCTTTTGTGTTCTTCTTCCTATCTTCCTATTCTTCTTATCTTCCTATTCTTCTTTTATGTTTTTCTTCCTATATTCCTATTCTTCTCTTAGAGAATCAATTTTTCCAACAGTAGATTCCACCGTCCTCGTATTCCTCTTCTGCCACTTCACTCTCATCTTTTTCTCGAAACTTAGGACGAGGGTCTGAGATATACATCGGGATCTAGGATTTCCAAGGTTCAAAAGGAATAATCTTAAAATAACTTAAGATACCGTCCTCCTATAAGTTATAGGAGACAGTGAAGACTGTGAAGAAGACAGAGGAGACAGAAGACATCCACTTATTTCGTGAGCTCGACTCCACCGAGACGAGAGAGGACGACCAATGAAAAGGGGACTGCCTATGAGAGAGAGACGACTGGAAAGGGAGACAGTCGGTGAGAGAGGATGGTCGGAGAGAGAGGATCACAAAGAGGGAAATTTTCACAGAGGTCTGGTTCGGTTTTCAATCTCAATTGCCTCGAGTATACCTCTACACAAGACCAACTCGCGGACATACTCACAAAGGCACTCAGACGTGTCAGATTTCAAGAACTACGCACAAGAATTGACATCGTCAAGATTCAGGAAAACATGGCAATAATTAAGGGGGCAAATATTGATTTTTTTTTTGTTTTCTTAATTTCTCAAGTTTATTTGTTAGTGGGTTTGTGGTGTGAGTGGGACATTTACTAAGAATAATGGAGTTAGTGGGGTTAGTAGTCCATTAACCATTTTTAGTGGGGTAATGGTGATTTAATTCTTTGTAATTTTTTCTCCTATAAATTGGGATGAAATGGAATGGAAAAATCACAACTCAAAACACCAATCCTTTTGTGTTCTTCTTCCTATCTTCCTATTCTTCTTATCTTCCTATTCTTCTTTTATGTTTTTCTTCCTATATTCCTATTCTTCTCTTAGAGAATCAATTTTTCCAACAGTAGATTCCACCGTCCTCGTATTCCTCTTCTGCCACTTCACTCTCATCTTTTTCTCGAAACTTAGGACGAGGGTCTGAGATATACATCGGGATCTAGGATTTCCAAGGTTCAAAAGGAATAATCTTAAAATAACTTAAGATACCGTCCTCCTATAAGTTATAGGAGACAGTGAAGACTGTGAAGAAGACAGAGGAGACAGAAGACATCCACTTATTTCGTGAGCTCGACTCCACCGAGACGAGAGAGGACGACCAATGAAAAGGGGACTGCCTATGAGAGAGAGACGACTGGAAAGGGAGACAGTCGGTGAGAGAGGATGGTCGGAGAGAGAGGATCACAAAGAGGGAAATTTTCACAGAGGTCTGGTTCGGTTTTCAATCTCAATTGACCTGGTAGCGGTAATGACTCTTTTAACATATAAACTAAAAATAAGTTATAATATTATTTTTATTTTATATATTTATTTATTTTTTTTAAAAATAGATATAGATTGAATCTAAATTATATGAAAATAGATATTAATTAGAGAGAATAAATGATATGATGCACATTAATATGTTTCATTGAAGTTTTAATAATGTTTGAGTTTTAGAGAAAGAATAAATATAACTAAAATAAATATTTTACAAAATAAAATATAAGATGAATTCTATTAATTTTTTTCTATGTATAAATTCAATATATAAAAAATAATTCATGTTTTTAAATTTAAATAAGTTAAATAAAGTGTACATAATTTTTTTATCTAATTTTAAATAATTGTAATAATGTTTTTTGAAAATTTAAATTAATTAAGATAAGTTAAAATTAAATTTCTTTTTCAAGGTAACTAATTTTAAATAATATATATAATTAAAAATTATTTTTGAATAATCATTCTGTCAAATTTTAAAAGTTTAATAGTTTATTGATTTTTATTTGATAGAAATGTATCATTCCGTCAACATTGTTTTGTTTTTAATTATTTACTAAATTTGTATTTATATACCTATATAATTACTAATATAACTTCTACATTTAACCTAAATATTTTGTCTTTCTTAATATTAATATAATTTGAAATTCTTATATATAATTATTTTAAAATAATTAATGAATGATAATTAATAAATGAATAATATTTTTTTAAAAAACTTACCTTGATGATGTGGAGGGTTGGGATTAAAAAACTGATGATGTGGAGGGTTGGGAATTAAGAATGCATTTGAAAAAAAGATTTAATGATGTTTCAATTTTAAAAAAAGAATAAATATAACTAAAATAAATATTTTAAAAATTTAAAATATAATGATTCTATTATTTTTTTTGTAGAAATTTAATATATAAAAAATTATTAATATTTTTAAATTTGAATAAGTTAAATAGAGTGTGTAAATAAAGTTTTGTTTATCTAATTTTAAACGCTTTTAATTATATTTTATGAAAATTTAAATTTAAATTAATATGATTATTATTTTAAATTCTAATATATAATTCTTTTAAAATAATTTATGAATGATAATTAATGAAATAATAAAAAACAAAAAAATTTTATCGTGATGATGTAGAGGGCTGAAAGTTGAGAATGCATGAAATTATTCAACTTTTAATATATTTTATTTGAAATAATGTTTTTTTTACTTATTTACTAAATTTTTATTTATTTACCTATAGAATTACTAATATATATTTAAAATTCAACCTAAATATTTTGTGTTTCTTTTATGTAATGTTATTATTATTTTAAATTCTAATATATGACTACTTAAAAATAATTTATGAATGATAATTAATGCAGAAATAAAAACTAAAAAAAATTTAACTTGTTGAATTGGAGGGCTCAGAGTTGAGAATGCATGAGAAAAGAGAGATTATTCAACTTTTAATATATTAAGTTAATAAATTTTTATTTTATGGATAAAAAAATTAAATATTAATACCTTATTGTACATAAATATTATAAAAAATCATTTGACTTATATGAGAAGCGTGTGGTACAGATTTATTGGGGGCATTATCAAAAATACCCCTGTAGGGCTAAAAGACTTCAAAAATACCATTCCCGGAAAAAAAAATTTCGCTTCAAAAATATCCTTACAAATGCTAAAATTCCAAAAATACCCCTGCGACCCTTCTACCCAGTTTGACCCTGCGACCCAGTGACCCAGTACGACCCTGTGACCCTGCGACCCAGCGACCCAGTCCGACCCACCGACCCAGTCCGACCCTGCGACCCTGCGACCCTGTTCGACCCTGTCCCCGGAAATCGCCAAAAATCACCGGAAAATCGCTAAAAACGCTGGAAATCACTGAAAATGACTGAAACATTGTTGGAAATCGCTCGAAAATTGCTGCAAACCACTCAAAATAGAAGAAAATCACTCGAGAATAGAAAGAAATCACTCAAAAATTGAAGGAAATCGTTCGAAAATAGAAGGGAAACACTCGAAAATGAAAGGAAATAGCTCTCTACTTTGTTTCCCTCCTCTCAATTTTCGTTTTCCCTCTTCTCATATTTGTCTTTCCCACTTTTGTATCTGTTTTTCATTAAGGGCACATATGTCTTTTCTCCAAATTTTTTATCAGATTTAGGAGGGTAGTTTTGAAGCGTTTTAGCCCTAAGAGGGCATTTCTGATATTGTGCCGATTTATTGTCTCCAGAATTAAAACGTGTCTCCAAATTTATACTAAAACGTGTGTACAAAGTATGACACAAGTTGTACAACATTCTGTATCGTTTTGTCGTTTCGATGTCAGACTCCTATCTTTTTGAATGTCAGCCTTTGCCATTTTGAATACGACACACTCTCATCTCCCATCTCTCTCTAAGTATCATCATCTCCTATTTGAGATTGAATCTCATTCTCTCCTCTCGAATCTTCGTCTTCGTCTCTGTCTCCTCTCTAAAATCTTTGAAAATTGTCCAAATCCCACATTTCTTCCAACCGCTTCTTCCTAGCTATCTCAACCACATTGTAATCTCTTCCATTTTTCTGTTTGTTACATGTATAAACATGACTATGTTTTTTCTTTTGGTTTTTGTTACAGGACATTCCGTTTAAGTTCTTCAATAAGCACATAGAAAGGAAGAAAGAGGAACAACACAACAACATTAAATCGGATGTGTCCTACAAAACATGTGAAGTCAAATTGGACGGTCCTAGATTCACCGACGGTTGGAAAGATTTCACCAAGGATCATGATTTTCAAATTGGTGATTTTGTATTTTTCGTCACGAAGGTGACATGTTTTTTCAAGTAACTAGTTTCAGATCCAATTGGTGTATTTAAAATATTCATCATCATCATCGAACGCAAAAGCAGATTTAGGGTCATCTTCTGATCAGACTTATTTTACGACATCCGCCATGCTTTATAATCTGGTGTAGATGTAGTGGTAATTGACTACTCCAAGTGAAACCAATTTATCACATGTCACTTTGCTTATTTATTTAGTTGTTAATCATGTTTACTTATGTAACTTGGGTGATGGTGCAGAATCTTCCGATAGGCTTTACGAGGTTGAACAATCCAACCGGTAGAAGATGTGAGATAATTTTGATGAACGAATGATCATCTCGTTTTCATACGTATTTCTTGCACGATTTTAGAGATTTTTATGATATAGATGTGATGCTTTACGTATGATTCCGTATCCATTTTACTTGTTTTCGTGTTTTCATGTTCTTACAGGTTTTTATGCGTATTCGGTTCATTTCAGAGCTAAAGGACGTGCACGAGAAAAAGTACCAACATCGAGGATCATCACGAGACAAACGGGACAAGAATCGGCAAGGAATAGTCACTACCCGCGCGGGTAACTCCCTAGCCCGAGCGGGCATTTGTTACGGTGATTTTGTCTAGCGAATTGAGCACGAGTCGGGCGAGAAATACCTCGCCCAGGGCCTCAGCCCGAGCGGGCAGCACTTGAGCCCGAGCGGGCTGCCTCCTTTCTCATCGCGATCCCGCACGACCTTCTGCGCCGTACCTGAGCGGGTCATTTACCCTGCCCGCGCGGGTCGCGTCCGTCACCTGCAACTTCAAATAAGTTAATTTGACTTAAAACAAATGGGAGTTTTTTGGGGACTTATACAATAAGGAAAACGAATTTAGAGAAGAGGAATAAGTGATATTTTGCTGAGGAACTAATGGAAACGTCATCCAACTTATTCAAGAATGAAAACTCATGAAAAGACAACAATCGGTGGCTGCTGCAACATAAGGAATAACAGAACGTCCAGAAGGAAAGAAAGGGAGAAAAAGAAAGAAAAGAGGAAGGAAAGAAGAAGAGAGGAGTGAGAGGTCGAGTTCACTCACCCAGTTTCGAGTTCTTGACCGAGGAGAGAGAGTAGAGAGAAGGAGGAGGTTCTTACGAAGGAGACTTATAAGGAGCATTGGAGATCAATCTGACTGATAACACGTAAAGTGTATCGGTTTTAGGTTAGGTATTATTATCATTTTCGCATATATTTCTTAGTTAGAGTTACATTTCCGATACGATTCTACTTTATATATGCCCTATTTGTTGGTTTTCAGGTTCTAAGGCGACAAAACCTAAACGAGCGTAAAAAGGCGAATTCTTGAATCAAACCACTCAAATTAAAGATACAATTCACTCGGAGCCAAAATCAAGCCACTGAACTAGAAGGAACACCCGAACATCGAGGGGAAAAGAGCAAAATCAAGAATTGAAGAGTGCCCGCTCGGGCACTGAGGTCTACCCACTCGGGCAAAAGCTACGGGGTTTAATTGCAACACCTTGCACGACCCGGGCATGAAGGCAACATGATCGGGTAACCATACCCGATCGGGCGCAACATGGTACCCGGTCGGGCGTTAATTGATCCTGAAAATCCCCGAGAGTTTACACGACTCAGGCTGTTCAACCACGAGATCGGGAAGCATTGCCCGATCGGGCTCAACACTCTACACGATCGGGTGCGCCTCTGCACGACCGGGTAAAACGTGTACCCGAGCGGGCCGCCTTTCTAGCAACAACCTAGATCTAGAGTTTGAACGAGCAAATTAAAAGAATAGAACAGATCCTCACGCAAGGGGGCGACGCCTAGGGAAAGGGAAGGCTTGGAAATCATCAGGAAAGGCTCGGGAGATGCTGGAGAAAGAGAGAAGCATCAATCCACACATTGGTAACACAATAGGGAAGATCGAGGCATCGAGTTTCCTAGGGTTTATCATGTCTAGGGTTATGTCATCTTCTTTGTTAGCAAACTCCATGAGTGAGTAGATTCCCAACTATGGGTTAGGGATATCGATTTTGTAACGGATGTCCAATTTATGCGTTAATGCTTAGATCTATCGTAATTGTTTTGATATCGGTCCTACAATCAACATCGTAACTCTTATACTAGTGCTGCCCGCTCAGTAACATAAGAATTCATATTTTGCTGGAAGGTTAAAGTATGAATCCGGAACTGTTGAATTGTAGGTTAAGTTCGATTAATGAGAATCTGACCGGTCGGTTAATCAACTTAGGAATTAGGATTGCGCTCGTAATGCTGCCATAGTACGGGTTAATCGCTGCTGGAAGGTAGGGTTGCACGTACTTATGGTTAGGAGGTTTAGGCTCGGCAGAATCACTCCTCACAATAGAGCATGAATTTCCCGTTATCAAGATAATTAGATAGGTTTATGATCTTTAGTTGTTACATCCATACGATTCTCGGTATCCCGACACCCGTAGTGTTCGTCATCGTCAAGTTTTCCAAATCCTTCTATCGTTGTCACCATTTAGTTTAGTCTTTTAGATATTTCGCACCACGCCATCATCTACTTCTCACCTTCTTAGTTTAGTTACATTCTTAGAATTGGCTGCATTAGTTCTTAGAGTTCGACCCTGGTACTACACAAACTGTATACTTGCGGTGAAGTGGTCTAGGAAAAATTATAGCTTGAAAGTCCACACATCAAGTTTTTGGCGCCATTGCCGGGGACTAATAACGGTCTAGACTAGGAATTAGCTAGATCAAGATCTAGTCCTTTCCGGAGTCTTCATTTGTTTTTCGCATTTTCTTTTCGTTTTCTTTTATCGAGTCTATTCTATCTACCGCGGATCTACACTTTGATGTTTTGTTTCTTGTTGTGCAGGAAGCCTTGTATGAGAAGCTCCTCATATACGATCCCGAGGTCGAGCGAACATTAAGGAGTCTGCGCAAGAAGAGAAGGATTGGAATAGCGGATTCTGAGTCCGAGGTAGAAAGAGAGAGCAGCCACGAGACATACGCCTCGGAAGTGGAAGAAACCCATAGCGCAAGCCGCGGAGAGGACAACGCAAATAACCCCGACATGGCTGCTGCCGATGAGACTTACAGAGCCTACACCGCTCCAAAGCACACGCAGTTACTTTCGTGCATGGCCCGCACGATCGACAACCAGGTTGAGCTACAACTGACCTCATACAAATGCTCAACAACTCGGCCTTTTAGAGGAATGGAGAACGAAGATCCGAACTTCCATCTTACGGACTTCAAGATGCTTTGCAGCACTACCAAGGTTGGCACGGGAGTTACTCGGGAGGATCTTTACTTGATGGCATTCCCGTTCTCGCTTAAGGATGCAGCGCAACGATGGTTGTTCAACTTGCCGGCTGCATCAATTACGTCGTGGGATGATCTGGAACAGCGTTTCATGCAACAATTTTTCCCGGATCATAGAACGCTTCTCGCCAAGAATCGCATAAATTCTTTCCTACAAGAAAGATGCGAGACATTACACGATGCATGGGAGCGATTTAAGAACTACCAGCGGATATGCCCACACCACGGAATGGATAAGAAGTATCTTATCACGAGCTTTATCCAAGGTCTCCAAGAAACCACCCGATTCATGATCGTGGCAGCGGGTGGTGGTTCCCTCAGCAACCTTACATTCAATCAGCTCGAGAACTTGATCGAGAGCATGGCGAGGGAAGGAGGCAAGAAGGTAGGGGAATACAACCGCGATTACCCATCAAAAGCGGCAATGAACGAGCTAGGCATCGCCAACCCGGAATTAATGGACTTGAAGCAGCAAGTTGGCGAGATACATAGGATGTTAGCAGGCCTTCATGTGGACCGACATGACGCATCTGTAGGCCAAGGGGTGGAGGAAGTGAACTACGTTAGCATCCGGGCCTACCAGCAAAATTACATCAAGAGCCATCCCAACCTCTCATATGGCAACACGAGCAATGTAGCAAATCCGCAGGATTTCCAACCGCGGATGATGGCGAGAAACCAAAACCAAGGTTTCCAGCCGAGAGGAAGTGGCCAAGACTACGGATATCAGCCTCGCGCACAATCTTCAGATGATTCTGAGATTCTTTCTATGCTCCAATTGATGCATCAAGAGCAGAAAAGTGCGCTTGGAGGGATTAGGGCTGAGCAAGAGGACATGGGGAAAAGAATGGACGGATTCCTGACACACTTGCGGCTCCTAGAAACGCAAGTGGCTCAGCTAGCCCAAGGTTTGAGTCGACAACCCGGACAGCTTCCCGGGGAACCCGAGGCGAACCCCCGTGAGCAAGTAAATGCCATTTTCTTAAGGAGCGGGAACACGATAGAGCAACCAATGCCTCCCACGGCTGCAAGAGGAGAGCCTTTGAGTGATAAGATCGAACAACCTATCGCTCCAGCCGCAGAAGAGAAGACGATCGAGGAAGAAGAGAGGGAGTTACCCTACGTAGCACCTCCCCCGAGGGTACCACCATTACCCTTTCCGCAGCGCCAAAGGAAGCAAAGTGACAAGGCCCAATTCTCTCAATTCGTGGAACTCTTGAGGAAGCTACAAGTCACCATCCCCTTCTACGATGCGCTCACGAAGATCCCATCATATGCAAAATTCCTCTAAGAAATCATAATGAGGAAGAGAGTCGTGGATAACGAGATGGTAATGGTCACAAACTCACTCATACAGCCCCCTACCATGGTCGAGAAGATGCCCGATCCAGGTAATTTCGTTATTCCCTGCAAGATCTACGATCACGAAATTGAGCATGCACTAATAGATATCGGAGCGAGTGTGAGCTTGCTACCATTGTCCCTTGTTGAGAATCTCAATAGAGTAGGAGATCTTCAACCCACGCAAATGCAAATCACCTTAGCTGATCAATCCATACGGCGTCCCGTGGGTATATTGACGAACATAGCTGTACAAGTGGAAGAATTCTTGTTCCCCGCGGATTTTGTTGTTGTGGACATGGAGATCAATCCGGAGATCCCCGTCATTTTGGGAAGACCATTCCTCAACACGAAAAAATGGTCATCTATTGCGCTGAAGGTAGGCTAGTGATGAAATTCGAGGACGAGTCTATCGAGTTCAAACTCGACGAGGCATTGAAGAAGCTATATATGACCGAACCCGCAATGCACGTTACCACGACGGATGCACCAACGGATAAAATTGAACATGAACATCGTGACATTCATCCTGTAGAGATACCACTATCCGAGTGCACCGGGAGCCAATTTCAGTCGCCAGCAAGATCGGACGCTTTCACGCAGTTCAAGGAGAAGCCAAAAATCCCTCAGTAGAGAAGCGACCCGAGCGGGCAACATACTCCACCCGCACAGGAAGCATCAAATTTAGGAGACCCGGTTGGGCAGCCAGATAGCCCGACTCGGGTAGTAATCACGGGGGTAAATGCTTCAATTGGCCACCAGAGCGGGTGGTTGAGTGAGCCCGATCGGGCGATGGAGCTGGATAGGAACCCGCCCGGTCGACCTCACAGCCCGATGCGTGCACAACCCACGGGGGTAAATTACACTTCAGACTACCCGAGCGGGGCAAGAGACGAGCCCGATCGGGCACCAGAGAAGAACCAAGATCCGCACGGTTTGATCGAGACTTCCACGCGAGCGGCGGTTCTACAGTCACACACATCATCTCCCACACCCTCGGTGACCCGAATGCACTCTTATCCCGCCTGGAATACAGAGGAAACGCTCAACCAAAATTGAGTCTGAAGGAGATACCATAGTCGTGGGATCGAACGAGAAGAGCCGAGAATCGCAAGTCAAAAACCCTCCAGGGTTCGAGCCACGTCATGCTGATCAATTAGAGAACGGAAGAGGCATACCTCCTCTCTCCGACATCACATGCGTATGAAGACGCTTGGGTCAAGCTAAAGACCTTAAACAAGCGCTTCTCGGGAGGCAATCCGAGCCTCGTATCCTTTCATCGTTTTCATTTTATTTCTATACTTTTGAACTCTTTTTTAGAACTTGGACAATGTTTTTTAGGATTTAGGAATTTAGTGGTCTTATCGATTTTTGCTGCATTGGTATTCCTCGAAACTTTTTCTGTTTTTGCAGCACTACCCGATCGGGCAGACATCTCCACCCGATCGGGTAGGTCCAAACGAAAAGCACCTAATCGGGCGACATTAGAGGACCCGAGCGGGCACCGTGAATCTACTGCACAGGTAATTTTTTATTTCGAGTAACCCGAGCGGCCATTCTCACTTCAGAAATCACTACCCGAGCATGCTACCACAAATTGCAAACCTTCACGCCGGAGTCGCTCGTACGCCGCCGCCAATCATCATCATCTCCGGTCGACCCTCGGTTGCTCGAAAATACCCTCTCCCCCCTCTCTCACTAAATACCCGAAAATCTCTCAATTCCTCTCGGATTCCAGGTATATTTATGCAATATTAAGTGATTTTGGACTGGTATGGGTTAGATTTAGGTCTGATTAGGAAGGATCTAGAGAAAATTTTTCGATTGAAACCCGAATTCGAACGGCTGGGTCGCGATTTCGCGATTCAACCCGATCGGGCTAGGTTTAGAACCCGGTCGGGCGTCCTGATTTTGTACCCGATCGGGTGGTGTTTTTACCCGAGTCGGGCGATACCCACGGCGGTAATTTGACGAAATGGAGATCGAGCGGGCTATACCTCCTACCCGATCGGGCATCCTGCAAAACGGTGACTAACGCTTACTTTTCTTCTTCGTTTGTTTTGCAGATGGCCTCGAAGATCTTCCAAAGCTCAAAGAAACGCCGATCTAACGCCTATGATCCAGAACACGGATGGCCAGCAAAGTCGGATGCCATCACGGAATTAACGCCATACACGCCGATAACAACGTCCCATCAGCAATATAACTACCGGACGAAAAAATTCTTGTCCGATCAGAAATCGAGATTCACCGAGCTACAACCGCGGATTTTCTCATCCCGCTTCCTATCCTCAGAAGCTATGAGTGCCCTCCACATCGGAGAGCACATTGATGCCATCTTCAACACCTTGGGATGGACGGGATTGCGGGACACTCAGGAGTATACATACCACAACCTCATAGCGGAATTCTTCGTGTCTTACACGGCCTTCTTCCTTGAGTCCGGAGATCGGGAGAGAGCATTCATGGAGTTTCGTCTGCTGGGACAGAACTACAGGCTTAGCGTGCGACAATTCGCGATCATACTTGACGCTCCACATTGCAACTTCACGAAGATGCCTGAGTACAGCCGGAGCCATCAAGCGCAATTCTGGAACTAGATTGCTTATGGTGAATACTCGACGAGATCGAAAGCCAGTCACATACGCCACCCCACCCTAAGGTACTTCCATTACTTTCTAGTCTCTTCCATACTAGGAAAAGGAGCACAAGGCAGAGTCAACCACAAAGAGTTAGTGTACTTTAGACGGGTGGTACAGTCAGGCTTCGCCGTGGACGAGTGGGACATTCTAGACGTCGACTTGGCGTCGCTAGTCATGCGGCATTTCCACGACATCGCCACCGAGAAATGTAGTACGGATACGAAGATCATGTGCGGTGGGATTGTCACGATGATAGCACGCAGAGTCGGGATCAACCTTGGCATCCTGGATTGTCACTGATAGCACGCAGAGTCGGGATCAACCTTGGCATCCTGACTGAGGACAAGATCAATGAGGAACCTGAGCTGAACCTTCAGAACTTGCGCAACCGAAGAGCGATAACGATCGAGAGGTATAATGTCATATGGAGCTACAAGGACGAGCACGGTCGAAACTTGGAAGTCGATCTACACGAGATTCAGATGCCATGTTTGGACGAGGAGGGCTTTCGATTTAAGATTGACCCAGCCATCGGACACATCGGCTCGGGACTAGGTGAGGTAGATCAACCTCCAGCCACTGCACCAGGACCATCTATGTCTAGACAGCACAGCTGATGCGCCACTCACTCTCGTACCCGCCCAGAGTACCCTCATCATTGCTCTGACTTCCCTTCCATGGAAGGTGTCTCCGACGTTCTCAGGTATGTTGCGGAGGAGAGCAGGTATCAGTCTTATATGGCAGAGCAGAGGTACGACCTCGAGGCGGCGAGGCATGACATTGAGGCTACGAGATATGTGGAGCAGCAGCAGTTCCAGGAGCAGTCGATACAGCACACGTACTACCTCACGGAGTCCGTTCGTAGATTCCAGCAGCTCAGCATGCAGCACTATCAGGAGCCGTACGTGCCGATCCCGCAGGACTACCACACTGGCGCCATTCCGTACTGCCCGCACATCCCGTACGAGCTGCAGTCCTTCTACTTCCCTCCTAGGGAAGGGGCACCCGCGGAGCCAGCAGACCCTCCGGCCACTCGCGGTGGAGAGGAAGAGGATTAGACCACCTTTCTTCCTTTTTCCTTTTTCTTTATTTTTCTATTCTTGTTTTATGGACCTATTTTTTCTTATTTCTTCTTTTTAGTTTTCATGCTTATGTACACTCTTTGGACTTATTGATCTAGTACTCTTTTCTCTATCTTTTGCGTTGCATGATTCACATCACAGGTCCTTCACGATAACACCCGCAATAGAGCAAGAGAGTATCACAAATTCGGATGTATCACAAATTCTAGAAAGCTAAACACACCAGGTGTATTCGTTCCTATTCTTTCTTATATTTTTCTCGAATTTTCTTTTTGGCATGTGGGTATCCCTCATGGATCTCGAACACCGGGACTGTGTTCCGTTCCGTTTTGAGTATACGATTTTTTTTAGAGTGACATATTTGCGCTTAGGATTAGGATTAGGTCTAGGATTAGGAATAATACATGGATACCTAGTACAAATTTTCGAGCTTTAGTCATCATAGCGACCTTGTCGAATCGTGAACAATAGTCTAGGTTTGCTTAGAAGCCGTTTGGATACTGTTTAGTCGAGTAGTTGTGTTTGAAGCCTTGATCTATAGTTGAATTCACCCCTTAGATTTCGGTACCAAGTAGCCATATCTCCGTGTATACCGTCTAGCCTTTGCTTATTTGATATATCTATACCATTCATTGTTATTAGATTCCATACGCTTATACTCCAATGTCATCTAGGATAAGTTTCTGACTATTCCAAGTTAGGATTGACATGAGTACATCGATGATTGATGGTTCGGGTCTAAGTGGTGGGTAGAGGTGATGTTCTACGTCCTAAGGGTTAGAGTGTTGCGTAATCTAGAAAAAATAAAAAAGCAAAAAAAATAAAAATAAAAAAATAAAAATAAAAAAATAATCTTCAATAACGCACCTCTTCACTCCGCTAAGGTTATACGACCTTATGAGTGTGCCATAGGCAGCTTGGGTCTAAGTAGAAAGCCATCCCTCTTCGACTTCGACGTCCTAGGAACAAAGCGTGGATCTAAGTATTGATAAAAAATGAATAAGAACGAGAAAGACGAGTTTAATGATATCAAAAGCTTAAGGGAATTGGTATGGAGATCGCTTGGACGTTATCTAGGGTTGTGAAATAGACTTAGATTTTTTGGTAGGATTTCATGGCTCGGAACTTTCGATAGATATAAGGCTATACTCGGTACGCTTAGGCCTTTGTTCATGTGACGCGTTGATTTGCGGAATGACTAACCCTTCAAATTTTTCGTGCTAGTATCCATCGTTATTAGATTCTTCCTATACTTGGATTTAGTTTTGTTTGAGGACAAACAAAGGTTCAAGTCTGGGGGAGTTTGATAACACGTAAAGTGTATCAGTTTTAGGTTAGGTATTATGATCATTTTCGCATATATTTCTTAGTTAGAGTTACATTTCCAATACGATTCTTCTTTATATACGCCCTATTTGTTGGGTTTCAGGTTCAAAGGCGACAAGGCCTAAACGAGCGTAAAAAGGCGAATTCCTCACTCAAACCACTCAAATTGAAGATACAATTCACTCGGAGCCAAAATCAAGCCACTGAACTCAAAGGAACACCCGAACATCAAGCGGAAAAGAGCAAAATCAAGAATTGAAGAGTGCCCGCTCGGGCATTGAGGTCTACCCGCTCGGGCAAGAGCTACGGGGTTTAATTGCAACACCTTGCACGACCCGGGCACGAAGGCAACATGATCGGGTAACCATACCCGATCGGGCGCAACATGGTACCCGGTCGGGTGTTAATTGATCCTGAAAATCCCCGAGAGTTTACACGACTCTGGCTGTTCAACCATGCGATCGGGAAGCATTGCCCGATCGGGCTCAACACTCTACACGATCGGGCGCGCCTCTGCACGACCGAGTAAAACGTGTACCCGAGCGGGCCGCCTTTCTCGCAACAACCTAGATCTAGAGTTTGAACGAGCGAATTAAAAGAACATAACAGATCCAGACGCAAGGGGGCGACGCCTAGGGCAAGGAAAGGCTTTGAAATCATCAGGAAAGGCTCGGGAGACGCTGGAGAAAGAGAGAAGCATCAATCCATACATCGGTAACACAATAGGAAAGATCGAGGCATCGAGTTTCCTAGGGTTTATCATGTCTAGGGTTATGTCATCTTCTTTGTTAGCAAACTCCATGAGTGAGTATATTCCCAACAATGGGTTAGGGATATCGGTTTTGTAACGGATGTACAATTTATGCGTTAATGCTTAGATTTATCATAATTGTTTTGATATTCGGTCCTACAATCAACATCGTAACTCTTATACTAGTGCTGCCCGCTCAGTAACATAGGAATTCATATTTTGCTGGAAATGAAATATCGGATATCAACACGAGTAAATGAAGCAAAACAAAGCAAAACCACTCTCCTATCAGCTATCGACAGTCATCATCCAAAGAATCATAAACCGAAGAAGAGAAATGGAAGCAATGGCCGCTTACAAAAATTGAAACTTTCGGTGGCTGGAACAAAAATGGAAACTTTCAGTTGCTGGAACAAAATTATTAAGAGCATGGTTGGAACATGAAAAGGAAACATGGTACATAAAATAGAAGCAAGTTCCTGGAACAAAATGTAAACTTCCAACCGTCTACACAAAAATGGAAAGATAGCCCCGCCTACACAAGAATTGGAAACTGCAACTATTGGAGATAGAAAATGGAAATGGCTGCTAGATCAATAAATGGAAATGCATGGACAAGATAAAGAAGGCATCCGTCCAAAGAGGAAATGATAGAAAAGAAAAGGAAATCCTTGTTGCACAAGAGGAAAAGGAAACACAAGCCGTTGAAGAAAATGGAAACCGAGAAAACTGAAACTAGCAAAAGAGGAAAGGAGGATGAAAAGGAATGGGCTGGAGTGCTTAGATTCGGCCAAAGATGAAAAGAAGGAGAAAAGGAAAGAAAGGAAAGAGGAAAGAGGAAGGAGGAAGTAGGGGTCAAGAGGGCAGAAGGAATGCGGGCAGAACACACCACACAACTAACCGCAGAACACAGCATAGAGAGAGCAGAAAGCAAACCAGGATAGAAACGGGACGACAAACTCGGAGCACGGAGGAGCTCTTGAAGATATCGGTAATAGAATAGGGAGGGATCTCATTCTTTATCCATGTTGAATATAGTTATGTTTCGTGTTTCGTTTTCTAAGACCATGTCCGAGTAGATCCATACCCATTGGTTAGAGAGTATTGTCGCAATATAATGAAGTCTTGTTCTTAATGCTTGGTGGTTCTTAATGCTTTCATTCTTCCATGCCAATTGAATGAATGATTTTGGCATTTGATCGTTTTTCAGAATGATTGGTTGTTCTTAATGCTTTTGTTCTTGCATGCCATTGAATGAATTGATTGTAGAAGTCTAATGAATCGATGCCAGGGGACTAGACTTTGAAACTTACCCATGATTTAGGATTTAATCAATTTAGAATCTATGCCAGGTCGGTTGGTTGAATCTAGGGATTAGGATAGCGGTCTTAATGCATCTAGTGGGTGAGATTACACAATCAGAAGCTTGGTAGTACGCGCGTTATATAGAGGACAAGTCTATGCCAGTCAATTCCTATATTAGAGCTTGAATTCCCTGAACTCGTGATAATATCTAAGACTAATGATCATGTTAGAACTTCATTGCATCATCGTGCATCTCTCAAAACTTGTGGTATTTAGTTAATTGAACTTAATTCGTTGATTAGTTAGTTTAGCTTTATTCACATTCCACACACTTATTGATTTTTACCGTCCTATACATTAGTTTACTAGCTTAAGAGTTGCATCAATTCCTTGTGCTCGACCCATGTACTGTACGATCCGTATTCTTGCAGAAGCGTTAGTCTAGGTAATTTTTACTTGAGATTAACCACATCAGTATACAAACTAGAAACAAACAAAGTAGAAAAGGCAAGGGAGATAGTGTTTTAAGAAGATAATATTAGAACGAGGATACACAATATACTACCATAGTTCCAGGTTTCAATCCTAGTTATGGGAGAGGAACCAATACTCTACCAACAATAGACTGCAAATATCCAAGCAACACAAATCAACAAACTCAAGGGTCAAGAGTAAACTTAACTCAGATGACCCCATTGCGTTTTAGATTGACAGAACTTCAATCTAGTAGAAGTGTAGCTCGAGATGACAATGGTAGCTCCTCAAGACATGTGCACAGGATAAAGAGAATCAGTGATCTATACATAATGGATGAGAATGAAGAAGAAGAGACATATTAGGCTCAAAAAGCATGTTATATGAGTTTTGAAGAACTAACCTATTTTGAAAAAGTAGTTAGAGAAAAAGGTTGGAGGGAGCCAATGGATGCCGAGATTGACATGATCAAGAAGAACCAAACATGGGTTCTTGTAGACATGAAATCCAAAATGTTATTAATGTGAAATGGTTTACAAGGCCGAGACACATGAGAAAGAAGACTTGCAGAAACTAAAGACAAAGCTAGTTACAATAGGGTTTACCCATAAATATGGCCTTGATAATGGAGAGACTTTTTCTCCTGTATCAAGGCATGATACAATCAGAACTCTAATTGCCTTGGTAACCTCGAGGGTATGAAGTTAATGGTGCAGAAAATAAGGTCCTAAAACTGTACAAGGCTCTATATAGACTAACGCAAGCCCCTAGGGCTTGGTACAACAAGATAGACACCTTCTTCATCATTAAAGAATGCACAATAAGTAAGTGTGATGCAACAACGTATGTGAGGATGAATACATATGTTGTAGTGATTATATGCATTTATGTACATGACATAATAATCGCTGGTAGTTGTAGAAACATGATACAAATGATTAAGGAGAAGTAGAGTGCTACATTTGAGAAGAGTGACATGGGGAAACTAAAGTATTTCCTAGGTTTTGAAGTATCCTACTATAAAGATGGAATATTTTGAAGCCAATATAAGTATGCTCTATCTCTACTTAAGAAATTCGGCATGGAACACTCAAAGGGTGTGAGTACACCACTCACACCCACACTCACACTCCATGGAAGGAACATAGAATAAGGAAAAGATCTAAAGGAACATACAACTTATTGGAGTATAGCGGGGGATTGATGTACTCTGCTGCAACCAGACTAGACATCCTAAAAGAACATACAAGATGTGAAGAGGGTAAAGAGGTATGTGACTGATGCTCTGAACTATAGATTACGGTTTAGATGCACAAAGCATGCAGAACTAGTTTGATATTCAGACGCTAAACTAGTTGGTAATGTGTTTTACTCTAGAAGCACTATTGGTTTCTGCTTCACTATTAGGAGAGTAGTGTTTACGTGGGACACTCGAAAACATGAACCAATACAATATTCACCGGAAGCAAATGGAGAGATTGGGTTGCGATTCGTACCTAGTGAAGAGGAGCTTGTTGACATCCTGACTAAAGCTCTGGGGACGACACGGTTTGAGGAACTAAGGGAGAGACTTGGGGTTAAGCCGAAATCTGTCAAGAGTGAAATGATAAGGTTGACATGCTCCTGCACGGTAGTCTCACTGAAAACTCTACCGCAAGTATATGGTACGTGTAGTACCAGGTTCGAACTCTTGGGACTTAGTGTGAACGTTAGAACTAAGAATTCACAAGATGAAGATCGATCGATATGTGGTTATCGAACTGGAAAATAAAGATATAAAAGAATGAAGAAACTAGATTCAACAAGATAGAGTACCATGGGTTTCGAAAGTGCCGGGACATGTAATGGATGTTTCTAGGAAAACATGAAATCGGGTTATATCAATCGATAGGGAACTCAAATCTAAATCCACTACCTAGGGAATCAACATTATTCATCTATCGATGTAGCACAAAACATCTAGATGAATGAAAAACGAATGGGGAATCCTACCTCAACAATCGAAAATGACTCTCTTGATGCCTAAATCCTCTACCTAGGGAATCACCGTTACTCATCTCTCGATGTAGCACGAAACGTCTAGATGCATGAAGAACAATAGGTTACTCGACCTCTATTTCCGGAAAAAATGGGAACTCAACCTCTATTAATGGAAGTGACTCTCTGGATGCCTAAATCCTCTATCTAGGAGATAAACGTATCCACCTCTCGATGCAGTAAATCTATAACCTAAATACACGAAAAACAATGGGAGCTCTACCTCGATTATTACCGTTCTTAAATAGATTAACCGATCGGCTAGATTCTCATTAATCTAATTCATTCTAGGGTTAATTCTAAGACTCAAATGTGACTCTCTCGATACCTAGACGAATCTTTAATCTCACTTCAAACAGGTGATCAGCAAGTACGAATGCATTACGCACAACCCATCAAACCATACAAATGAACAAAACCGAAATCAAGCATTAAGAACCAAACAATCCATTACATAGCATCCCTAACCCATGGCAAAGAGAACTACTCAGAAGTCATAGAGAAACAAACACAGTAAGTATTCATCTTCCCTATTCTCCAAGCGTGGCCTCAGACAAATCCTTCGGTTTCCCGAAATCCCTTCTTCAGTCGTGCAATACTTACGGGGCTTATTCTGGACATTAAGCCTGGTCGTGCTTCATCCTGTGCTCACCCGTGCATGCGTGTGGTGATGCCCGGCCGTGCTTGTTGCATATGCTTTCTGCTCGATCGTGCTTTGTTTGCTTCTCGGTCGTGCTGCATGGATTCATCAGTTCCTCAGTCGTGCTTGTGAGGATGCCTGACCATGTTGCTTCAGCATGGTAAATCGGTCAGGCAAGGAGTGATGCCTGGTCGTGCTTGTATTCTCCATTTCAATCTGCTCGGTCGTGCAACAGTAATGATGCTTGGCCATGTTCCTTTTACACTTTGGTCACTTTGGTCACGTTTTCGGGTAGATTTGCCGTATTTACTCGTGTTTACTCCAGATGTCTTCGTCTCCTGCACGACACGCGAAATAATAGAAGAAGCCCTCAGTTATGCTCAATCTATCGGTAAATTCTAAGAATCGTAATCAAAACTAAACCTAGAAATCATGAAAATACTATGATGGGACAGAAGAATCGAGAAACCATTCGAGAAGTGAAAGAGGTCGAGACTCTGGATTAACATATAGAAGTGATGGGCCACTGTTTGGTAAAACAAGCACAAGCGACATGGAGCCCAAACAAAAGAAGAAAACATGATATGAAACAATTGAAGCCCAAATCCCGAAGCCCAAACCCCTCTTCAGCAACACAAACGCGTAACTCCTAACAACCCCTCCACATGACAGAAGCAAACAACTAGTGAAGCATTTTTTGACAATATCAATCTTCATATGGGATGTAAAACAAGAAGAAAACATGTTGTAATATAATATTTATGAATTGGAGCATTACGATGATGTTTTGTAATCCTTAAGACTAAGTAAAATATGACGAATGTGTGGAGTAACACATTCAAGAACTTTACAGCAAAAACACCTCTGTTATGTTGATCTTAGGCTCATGAAACTAATTAATATTTTTCATGAGCTCTTAACATCTTATTCCCAATTGTGCATGCAGAAGAATAAAAAATGGATTGTGCTCTTGTTTTGTGTAATACCGTGTGAACGAAGAAATGATGATGTTTTGTTTTGTGAGAAAATGAAGAACACACAGTTTGACGAAATTTTAGATGTGATGCAAACTTTTCACCCTTTCTAGTTCATATATTACTATACAAAAGATAGTTTGATCTTGTCTTAGAGACAAGCTCTTACATATTACTCAAAATAGGCTATTAAGATAACCATTGACTTGATACTTAAACTGATATTGTTTGTACTCTTTTAACACTAACCGTCACTTAATTTTATACCCATTTTGACCCCTTTCGTCTTGTTGATTCCGCATGGGCTTGCTGGCTTGGAGAGGTGGTCACTGGGCCTTGGAGTGCTGGGCTTGCGCTGAAGACTTGCTACTACTTCCGGGCTTTTGTTGATGGACTTGGGGCTTCATGTGGATGGGCTCCACATTGAACGCGGCCCACCCGAGATGGTTTTTCGTCAGGTTCCAGTCTTCTCCTCCATTCTTCATTCTCGGTTTTTCTCGAAGCTTCCCTGCTCTCTGAATACACCACCACCGTCGGCCATTCACTTCAGTTTTCTTGTTCACCACCAGCAAGAACATACATACCAAACACAACCATCCGAGAGCAAAACAACATTCATCCTTTTTTTTCATGTTTGCACAAATGAAAAAGAGCTGAAAACTATGAGAACTCATAAATTATCCTATCGTTCCTTAACTAACAAAATATCTCCGATGCAGGCAGAAGAATTGAAACCAAATATGATGCAACAGCTATATGGGCAAATTGTTGGAGACATGACACTATCTGGAATGTGTTGGAGCTATCCAAACCATTTGATCGCATTCATGAACAGAATTTTAAATTAATACATGATAGACTTACTGAAACTAGTGATTGCTTACGATACTTCAAACAATTATCTGTATCCAAAAGTACATGTAGTCAACCTTTTCTTTTGACCACCAGATATGCCGGGTTCATGAAATCTCTAACCCGTGTATCTGAACATATTTCATGTCCTAGAATATAAATGATAGAAACATGAAGTAGTAAGAAATGCAGCAGTCATTTAAAAAGGACTAAATATGAGAAACAATAATGATACAGGAAGCAGCGAGTTTGCAGATTATTCTCCATACCCTATACTCAATGAATCTCATGGGCAAACTGTGGAGCAAATCCTCATGATGGATCTACTCCCGCAATTATAAAAAGCTTTTAACACTGTGAGCTAACAAGAATTCAAGACAACTTCATTCGTCCATTTCATCAGCAGACTTCATTATTTTCCAAAATTGGTCTCAACTTATGGTTTCTTTAGAGCTTATTTCTACAATTTTAAACACCGCATACAAACCAAAACAACAACCTCTTTGCACCAACTGTGGCCTTTATGACCACACTTTGAATAAGTGTTATAAACTCCATGGATACCCACTAGGTTTCAAGTTTTGTCAACAACCTGGGCATGCTTTTCCGAGTTCTTCTCTTGTTGTTTCTTAGCCTACTCAACCACGACACTTTCAAGTTGGCTGGAACTGTTGTTTTTGAAAGTTATATGCCTGTTATGTAATATTTGGATAGTCTTGGGTTAAAAGTGTAATTATTAAAAGTTAATAATTCTATTTAAGAAACGAAAACTAGGTTTTCGATATAAGATTTTAGAATCACTAAACCCTAGTAGCCGTCAAAAGAAAAACTAAGAAAAACGAAATAGTTTTCGTTCATCGAGAATTCCGCATCAAACGTTGAAGGCAGAATCCGATCTCGGCGTGGATACACGTAGAGGACTTGTACTATCAAGTCTGTCATCCGATCATCACAGATTCAACGTTTACAGG